>JBAMCE010000461.1:3002500-3401107 GCA_037075305.1 Drosophila kanekoi
CGGACTCGCCGCCGCATCGCAAGCACAGCTTCCGTTTGAGCTTTAAGCGGCGCGAGGCCGGTCGACGGGAGCAGCGCGACTCGCTGGGCGGCCCGGTTCCGGCCAAGCTAATCAAGGCGACCAGCATCAAGCCGCACACGCTCAGCCCCAAATGGAATGAGAAATTTAAATTGTAAGTGTGCATTATATGATTACACCCCCTCACTCTCCTCCCCTCCCCTTAATTGTGCAGGCATTTAAATTCAATCACGTGTCCATTATCCCACTCAAATTTCGCTGCTCAATGGCGGATTTATTTCCAAAATTATTCAATTACGGCTCGACGCTTTTGCCAAATTTAGTCCAAGCAGCAAAAGCACTTTGCGATTCGATTTGTCGGTGCCTGGAGACACTTCATTTACGCCTCGCCGCATGACAAATGTTGCGCATACGCCTCATGTCTCCCCCACGGCTAAACGCATTTATCATTTAGCTGCGATCTCTCTGGCAAAGAAAAACAACTGCTCGTTATTTACGAGCTCAGGGAAAAAGCAACATTTAATTGTGCCATTAAATCGGCAATACATTTAACAATAACAATTGCAATTGTTATCAAAATTTATGCTGCATTTGCCATCAATATCAGCAAGAAAATGCTGCAATTCCTTGCTTAAAAATTGCAATACAACTCTTAAATCTCTTTGCCTGACAAGCACTTAAGTTGCTTTGCGTTCTGCTTATCTTCCTGTTAACTGCGTGTTAAGCTTGTGCGCAATGGAAGGCCGAGATTTTAAAGCTAGTTAACAACTAGGTTTGGGCAATTATAAAGTTGATATTCATATGTCCAATGCATGTAGTTTTATATGTTGTTTATCAACACTGTTTGGCTGACAAGCTGGCAACGCTGCCGTGATAGCTTTTTAAGTATTTAACTGACAGACAAAATTTGTCTGCTGTATTTGGATCGAAACGGGAATCGTTGGCAAATATAGCTGTAGCTCTGTAAACAACCAGTGCAACGTTGTCATCTTGTCAGTTGTTTACCAACACTGTCTTGCTCTCCGATTTATCAACTGCCAGGTGGCAACGCTAAACATTTGTCGTGTAGATACACTAACTGATAAAACTTTTGACAGTTGCTTAAAGTAACGTAAGAAATGTAAATGTAAATGTAGGGAAATGAAACTTGAGAGTTTTTTGATTATAGAATTAAGTTTCAATATTTATATATAATCTAATGAACTTTGCTTGAAATGATTTGAATACAACAAAGAGAACAGAATCATCTGAAGCGATAGCATCTAACCTGCTCGTAAATCTCATGTGGTGGCAGTTGTTTTATTTCATGTCTGTTCATAAATATAAAATTTGAGCACTGCGCATAAAAGAAGCAGAAATAGCAGCAGCTGCGAATGGTTAGAATTGTGGCCAGTTTAAGAGTTGTTTTTATTTAATCAGAGCTCTTAAAGGCACATTCGAAAAGTATAGCCTACTTATTAGCGCGCCGGCTAATTAGACAAATTAATGAGCTCGTATCGCTTCAGCTAATGAATCGTCCCCCGAAAACAAATCAAATAAAAACTAAAAGTAAATTAATTATGTTCTCTCCAACCGCGTGCGCAGCGACATCGATGACATCAACACGGACACCTTTCACTTGGACATTTGGGACCACGACGACGAGAGCTGCGTCCTGGACGCGGTGTCGCGCCTGAACGAGGTGCGCGGTGTACGCGGCCTGGGACGTTTCTTCAAGCAGGTCTGCCAGTCGGCGCGTCAGGGCTCCCAGGACGATTTCCTGGGCTCTGTGAATATACCCATAGCGGATATACCCTCAACGGGACTGGACGCCTGGTTCAAGCTGGAGGCGCGCAGTCATCGCAGCACTGTGCAGGGTCGCATACGGCTCAAGCTGTGGCTATCGACGCGCGAGGATCGCGGCAACGTTGCCGAGGAGAACAATGAGCAGCAGCTGCGCAAGATCGAACAGCTGCAGTTGGTATTCATGCAGCACGAGGTGACCACACACGAACCCAGCTGGACCTGGTGCGGTGATCTGCCCGGCCCGGCGCTCACCATACTCCATCAGCTGGCCGTACAGTCGGAGCTAACCGATTTGCACTGCGCCATGGCCAGGTAAGTTGCAAATGCCAGCCTAAAGCAAGCTCACATTCAAGTATCCCTATCTATGGTACTCGACAGATATGTGGCCGCCGCTCGACTGAATCGCTCAACGCCGCTGGATCCGAAATTTCTGCATCGCCTGCTGAGCGATGTGGAGAAGCAATGGAATCAGCCCAATCAGGAGGCGCTGACACGCGATCTGGAGCAATGGCTGGCCGAGGCAATGAATGGCTTTGTGGAGCGTTCGTTAAATCAGATACGACGTCATCGTGACATCTTTCCCGCTCTGAATCCGCCCTCGCTCATACGCCTGGAGTTCCTGCTGCGCTGTCTGGGTCTGCTGGGCTCGATGCGCGCCTTTCGCGCCGTCTGCCCCTTTAATAAGGGCGTGCGCGGTGAGGTGGTAAATGCGTTGCGCAAGGGCTCCATTATGTGGGGCCAGAATGTGCTGCGCGAATCGCAATGCTTGCCCAATCCATTATCGAATTTTGTAACAACATTAACCGCCGACATCCAGCTGGGCCAGACCTACTATCATGCCCTATTCGACAAGTGAGTAAACGAGCCATGGATTACAGACATGTTCTCAATCTTATTGCCACCTTTGTCCGACATTGCATTAAATATGTGCGGCACGTGTCGCATATAAAACACGCTTCAAGGGGCTACCAAACCTCCTCCTCCTCCTCCTCTACCCCCTCCCATCCCTCTCAGAAGCTGCTACCTCAAGCTTTCGGTTCCAGCCAGTTGCCTGGCCACATAAAATTCACAAACAGTTTAACAAAAACAAACGAGACGAGCCACGCATTTAACCCAAAAAAATAAAACAAAAAAGAAATAAAATTGCATTGCTCAACAATGCTCGACTAAGAGATATCCTATTCCCGAAGAAGAACCCCGTGCAAAGATTCTAGTTTCCTTCCTTGCCAGCTTTTACTATATGCTCACAAATCTGATCTGACAATCGATAAATATCGATTACATTGAAACGGGATAAGGCCACAAGGTACTACGACAGCTTAAACACAGCAGGTTGTTATCGATTTTTATCGATTTCATGAATGCAGCGAAAGTTATCGATAGTTTGAGAAAGACCTCACCTAAGCTATAGTCCTTTATAATCACTGAGAGGGGCGCGAATAAACAGACGCTGTTTCATACAATTGCACGACAAAATGAACTAAAATACCCTATTACCCACTTGCAACAGGTACAGGGTATAAAATCAAGCTCCCTCAACTACAAAACCCGTTGCAATCGAATGAAACTCAACTATATATTTATTTTTCTGCGCTCGAAACTGTTGTGGTTCAAGTTTATAGTGCCCACTAATCAGTTGGTTAGTTAGTTAGTTGTTATCGCAGCTATAAAGTTCATTAATTAGTAACAAAACTTGTTATTGCAAGTGTGCTTAAAATAATATAGCTAGCTATGCTCCGAAACGATACAGTAGTCGCTCGCAAATTAGAACACGTCGTTTCTAGAGAACACTTCAATTGCCTGCAAAATGGGGATAGAATAAATATCATCATTGTTATTAGAGGATATAGTTAACTGATCGATTTATAGCTAGTTATAGATGGCGATTTAACTGATTCTGACTTTGCAGTAATATAAATAAACGTCTTATACCTAATTTAAATGCGAAATGGAATCCAACTTTATGGCTGAGCTTAGCTCTCAACTTCAATGCCAATCTATCTATCTATCTATCAGAGCATTTTTCGTCGATTCATTTCTACTTTAAGCTGAGACCTTTTATCAGTTTGCAATCAATTGATCGATCGTTTTTTTTAGTTGTTTGCAATTGCACAAAACTATTTTCAACTAACTTCCTCTTATCATATGAATCTGACAATCAGATTCATTAAAGCTCGAACAAGTTAACACTTTACACTTGGCAATTACACAACACTACTCCGGCATACGTAGTTGCAATCGATTTATCGATTGTTATTTTAAGCCCGTTGTCAGCCTGATTGACTTAAGCACGAACTAGTTCACACACTGGCAATTACCCTTGGCAATTACCCTTGGCAATTACACTTGGCAATTACCCAACACTGCTCCGGAATACTTAATTGCAATCAATTTATCGATTGTTACCTTAATCCCGTTGTCAGCCTGACTGACTTAAGCACGAACTAGTTCAAACACTGGCAATCACCCTTGGCAATTACACAACACTGCTCAGGCATACGTATTGCAATCGATTTATCGATTGTTACCTTAATCCCGTTGTCAGCCTGATTGACTTAAGCATGATCTAGTTCACACACTGGCAATTACCCTTGGCAACTACACTTGGCAATTACACAACACTACTCCGGCTTACGTATTGCAATCGATTTATCGATTGTTATGTTAAGCGCGTTGTCAGCCTGATTGACTTAAGCACGAACTAGTTCACACACACTGTGCCCAACACACGTTGCACAACACTGAAGAGCGTTGTCTTAAGGAGAAAATAAATAAGTCGCAGCCCATCTAATCAGTCGCATATTTGTTAGTTAGCACGGCCATAAAAGGTTCCTAATGACCACATCAAGTGGCTTACAACACATAAGCCTCAAATTAATTGCGCTGTCATAAAAATACGCTCACGTTCCCGCCCCGAACACGGTCAAACTGGCATCTCCTGATGGGCCATTTAAAACGGAGCGTGTCCCCAGCGTGTGGGTTGCATTCTCACGTCTCCTGTCCAGCGAAAGTGTTGAGTGAGGCATTAGCAAATTTAGCTGAAGCAATCCCCAAAAGCTAATTGCAGTCTTTAAAATTGGGCAGAAAAGCGAAACTTGTAGCTGCTTTTTCCAGCTCTATCGATTTTCAGCTTAACAGCGAGGTTTGTTAAGCAGCTGGCCAACAACTACAGTGAAAGGTCTCTTGAGGGGACAAGGAAAATTCGCTTTTATTGGTTGATCTGCCATGGGAAATGTACGAGAAAAGGTATTTTCTTTTACACAAGCAAGGGAAACGTGGCTAATCACATAGGACCCTCAAAAGTCCTTTATCTAATGCTTAAAATTTCCCTCAAATATCCTATACAAATATAGTTGCAAATTTCCCTCCCCCATAACTCGGCCAAATTTCATCCGATTTTCACGTGATTTGGCTCTTTGTTCATGGTTTGGCCTCCATATCAATTTGGCATCTAAATCTGGCACGTCTATTCCTGGTCAAAATTCATGTAAATCTTGTCCCTCAAGCATCCTACTTATATAGACAGGTCAAAATTTCCCTCCCCAATAACCTGGTCAAATCTCATCCGAATTTTACGTGATTTGGCTCTTTATTCATTGTTTGGCATTGGGAATCGTCAATCGAGCTCCCACTGTACCTAGTACCAGCGTATGTTCGCACATTTATCTGATTTAGTTTTGTGGTATTCCGTTTTGTTCGCAGCACGAATGGCATTCAGTACTTTAGCATTATCTACAAGCAGTACGATGCAATGGTCGGCGAGGAGGTGTACACACGGATGGCTGCCGGGCAGGTGCCCGGCGTGCGAATGAATCTCTCGCAGTATGCGGTACTGGAGGGCGACGCGGAGCCGGTGGATACAAAGCCATTCGAACTGTTTCTGGCATTGCAGGAATTCTGTCAGCTGAAGAGGCATCTGTCCGCCCAGCCCCAGCCGCCGGAGAAGCCGCTGGCATTGAGCAACAGCCACGAATGGTTCATACCCACCTTCGAGCGCTGGATGATGGTTAGCAAGGCGAAGGCCTTGCAGCGTATCCGAGCCGCCATACGCATGGATGCCATATGCGAGGGCGAGCGCATTGTGCGCTACAGCAGCTCCTCGGTGGACACGGCCAGCACGCTGTTGAACATCAAGGAATTCTGGAAGGTTATCAATTGGCCCGATGAAGATACGGCCATTATGCTCGAATCGCAGCTGATCGATGTCGTCTGCTCGGCCGCAATGCACTATTGCGATCTGATACACACAACGCTGGCGGACAGCGGCTATTATGAGCAGCAGGGTCCATTCCGTTGCTCCGATGATATGTGCGTTACGGTCAACAATGTGGAGTATGTGCGTCGCACTCTGGCCGAGTTTCGTTCGGATGAGCAACCGCTGGAGGAGTCCGCCGACAATCTGCTCGAGTCCAGCTTAACGCACATGGAGAATCGCTGCGAGCGTATTTTGTCCAAGCTGGCGCCGCTCATGCAAATGTCCCTGCAGAAGGCCGTATTCCATTTGGCCTGGTCGCCGGACTCGCTGCCCGCCAATCAGGCCATCGTGCCGCTGCTCGAGTACCTGGACTGTCATCTGGCTGCGCTGAATAGTGCGCTGCTCACCAAGAATTTCAATCGCTCGCTGCGCTTCATTTGGAAGACGGTGCTCGGCGAGATGGCGCGCCAAATGGAGACCGGCGATGAGACAGATAAACCGACGCACTTTCACAAGCGTCTGTACGAGGCGCTGCAGCTGCTCGTCGACTTCTTTCATGCCGAGGGCCAGGGTCTGCTCCTCGAGTGCCTGCACACGGACGACTTCTGGCGCATCGAACAGCGTCTGCAGTTCCACAAAACGGACACGGATCGTCTCATCGATATGTTCTACTTGAATCGCTTGCGTGAGCAGCTGATGGCCGTCAGTCCGGGTCCCTACGGCTCCTTGGCCGTGCGCGCCTACTTCAATCACGACTCGCTGTGCGTGGAGGTGCTGCATGCCCGGGACGTGGTGCCCCTGGATCCGAATGGTTTCAGTGATCCATTTGTCGTCATCGAGCTGCTGCCCCGCCGCATCTTTCTGCACTGCATGGAACAGCAAACTAATGTGCACAAGGTGCGTAATGTGAAGAGCTTAACCGGAATTCCCTGATTTAAACATGTTTTTCAATTGCAGCGCACTTTGAATCCCATTTTCGATGAGTGCTTCGAGTTTTCGGTGACGCTGGAACAGTGCCTCACCGACGGCGCCATGATTTGTTTCACGGTCATGGATCACGATGTGCTTACGGCAAATGATTTTGGCGGCGAGGCGTATTTGGCCCTGGGCAATATACCCGGCGTTGCCGATTACAGCACCAGCGTGGATAACTTTCACGGGCTCAAGCAAATCGAGTTGCCGCTAATGCAGCAAAAGGATAAATGTGAGTATCTAATGCCGGCATCATGGGGTTCACAATCACACCAAGAGAACCCGGTTTTCCACAAGCTTAGGCACAGATTTAGGCTTGAAGTCAGTATTGGAAAAGAAAATTCGACTTTATATTTAAATATTTGTATATTATTATTCAAAAAACTTAGTTCAATTTGCATATTCAGAGTTTATGACGCGAAAAGCATAACAATTTGAAACGTTTTCCAAAAGACAATTGAATTTCCGGACTCAAACCGAAAAATGTTTCTTTAGTTCCGGTCTGAAGCGGAACTTCAATTTTGTTTGTTTTGTTAAACAGTTCAAAGTTCATTTGAAAATATGCTGGTTGAAATTTTCAGTTTAAGCTGTTTCCGTTTAAGCTCCAAGCTAAGATTTGAACCAGAAAGTCCATTTGAAGTCCAATTGCTTCTTGGGAAACTGAACTAGATCCAGGATCGGTTCGCGATAATCACAAATTGTAATTCCCAAATTCGAAACGGGCATTAATAACCGTTTTCCGATTCGATGCAGGAAATCGATGAACTTTTCAGCCAGTATTCCGTTTGATATTTCTGTCCGGCTTGAAATCGAATTGGTTTTTGAGAAACAGATCCAGTTCAGGATTCAGTTCATGGTTGTATAAGATTGTATTTTCCAAATTCGAAACGGGACTAAATACCCGTTTTATACCAGAAATGGCTTTGGTTTTTGGTAAATATTCCGTTTGATATTTGTGTCTGGTTTGAAATCGAATTTCTTTCTAGATAACTGAACCGGTTCATTCGATTCATTCTATTCAAAACTTGTTATTCAAACCGGGATAAAATACCCGTTTTCCGTTTGCAGAAAATTCAATTACCTTCCAACAATTCTTCCGTTTCTGTACAAAGTGAACACAAATTGTAATGCCTGAATATGAACCGGTTCATTTCGTAACCGATTCATTGACTTCGCAACGTGGCTAACCTTTGACATACCCTTTACACTTGCAGGCAATCCCATTTTGCAGATACTGGAGCTGCGCGTTAATGACAAACAGGCGCAGGACTTTGTGCGCAAGCAGAAGGCGCGCTTCATCAATTGATTCTAATATGTTGAGTCCAGGTGAGCATCGTTTGAAAAACGTATCTCAAAATTGTCAGCATGCAATCAAATTGCATTCAAAATGATTCAATGATAAACGATAGATACCCTCTTTGTTTTTTTTTTTGCTTCTTGTCCCCAAAACTAGAAATTTATAATGTAAACAAAACAATCGCGTATGTAACTATTTATGTAACTATTTATGTATTTATGTAATGTAGTTGTTTGACGGTAAGCCCAATCTGTTTGTAAATGTTTAGCAAATTGAAATTCAAATGGTGCATAACTAATAATTGACGGGGCATGGGTGCATACCCGAAACTCGTTCCCAATTGTTCTAGACTTTACGTTGCTACGAAACCAACACAAACACACACACACACACACACATCTTTTAGGGACTATCCCATGTAGAAGCGTAGAGTTTGCAGAAATTGTCACAATTGAGCAGACAAATCCTGCATCACATATAGACTTTGATAGACACAGACATAGACACTGGCACCCAGCTGCGTTTTGAAGACTTTACCGACCTAGAAAACACGTAAAACAATTGAAATAAAGACAGTTTCGGTTAACCGAAACTAAGTACAACTTGCAGAGTCCAGGAGTTCAATTTCCAGGAGTTCTCTTTACAAAAATCATTTTCAATTCCAAGCTGTGCTCCGATCTGCAACTGGCAAAGTCTGTTACTCTTGTGTTTGCTTTTATTGCGGCTTGAAGCTTGCAATTCCCAACAAGTTAAAGTCCTGAAGGGGCTAAAAGGGGCTCCTGCATTCAAGAGTCAATGTCAGTCCGATAGAAAATCAACCTCAAGCACAGGATCTTGGACTTGCAAGTAAATGTTAAAACCTACACAAATTCTTTTGGGTCAATTTAAGCTATAGCTGAATATCGAAAATCGATTAGGCACAATCGAAATCGAATCAAAGCAAAACATTTTCTATGAAACAACAGTGAAAATAAACAACCCTAAAAACAATCAAAATATGCGTAACTCCGAGCTTCTTTAAAACCAAACAAACTACACACTCAACATACACACACACACACACACAAAGCTATTTACAATGGAAAAAACAAAATAAATAACTATTCATATGAATGTATACAATGAATATATATATATATATATCACGCCCAAAGGACAGTGTAACTAAGTCTATAGAATATTTGTAAACTATTTTCTGAGCACAGATTTTGTATAAATTTATGGGACACACGCTAGCACACAGCACTGTGGGCACAGTGAGCGCCTAAAGTAGCCTTCAGCTGTTTGCTTTTTAAACACACACAACTCGAGGCTTCTTCAAACAGACAAACAAACAAACGAACGATTCCTGTAAGGCCCATCCTAGACACAATCTTTTGATTTCGATACCTTGAAGAAGTTTTCGCTTCTATTGTAAATTTTGTACTATATACAATGCTCTCTATATACACACACCTAGCTATACACACACACATATATATACATATATATATATATATGGATAGTGAGAATTGTGTTGAAACTATAATTCTTAACTGTTAACTGTAGCAAACTTTTTATACCTTTCGCCAGGCAACAGCGAACCAGTTTTCAATGAGGCGCAACACTAAAAAAAAAAACAAAAACTAAACACAAGCAACATTTAATTAAAAGCACAAAAAAACAACAAAAGAAAATCAACAAAATCCAAGTCAAATTACATGAAAAGAAAACAAAATGAAATATTTTTAATATTTACACCAAAATCTCGACTCGAGAATGCGCTACAATTTCATAAATATTAATAACAAAATGAAAATGAGTATTATATAAAAATTATAAATATGTACTATATACATATATTAACTATATAAATATTTAGTCTATAAGCTAATATATAATTGTCTTTTGTTTTTTGTTGGCCGCTTTGCACAATCTTTTTCGACTTTCATCTATTGACATTCAGATTCAGTTAAATACTTAGGGTTGACACACATCAAACAATATTAAATGACAACCCTGGCTGATCTAAGAATTGCCGCATGTTACATCGAAATGTAATCCAAAGCTGCCTAAACCTTTAGGTAGTATTCAAGGTGCGATAGAAAGGCTTGATATGTGATACCCTTGATCTAAGTCTATTTTATTTTTCCACTTTTCATTTGTTATGATTGCAAAATCGATTTTCTTTTCTTGTGCTTCCTCTCTGTTCTTTTTCATTCTGTTCCAACTGCTGTTGTTACTTTTCATATGTTCTAACTTCAGGGTTTCCACCTGCTTTACTCTCTGCAGTTTCAATTTCCACTGTTCCACTTTAAGCTTGTAATTTGTTGCACTTAATATTATTCGATATTTAGCTGTTTCACTTTTCACTGTTCCGCTCACAGCTTTTCGCCTTTTCGCTGTGTTTCTTTCAGCTGTTCCAGTTTCAGTTGTTCTCTTTCGATGGTTCAACTTACCATTTTCCCTCAAGGAGCTGTTGCACTTTCAGCTGTTCCACATTCAGTGTTCCACTTTGAGTGTTTTACTTTCAATGTTTCACTTGCAGATTTTCTCATTAAGTGTATTACATTCAGTGTTCCACTTTGAGTGTTTCACTTTCAGTGGTCCACTTTGAGAGTTTCACTTCCAGTGTTTCACTTGCAGATTTTCTCATTAGGTGTATCACATTCAGTGTTCCACTTTGAATGTTTCTCTTTCAGTGTTTCATTTGCAGCTGTTTCACTTTCGGTGTTCCATTTGCAACTGTTTCACTTTCAGTGTTTCACTTGCAGATTTCCTCATTAAGTGTATCACATTCAGTGTTCCACTTTGAATGTTTCTCTTTCATTGTTCCATTTGCCACTGTTTCACTTTCAGTGTTCCATTTGCAGCTGTTTCACTTTCAGTGTTCCACTTGCGGGTGTTTCACTTACAATTGTTTCATTTCCAGCTATTTCACTTGTACTTGTTTCATTCCCATCTGCAACACTTGCAACAGATCCACTCTCAGCTATCCCACTTTCCGCTATTCCACTCGCAGTTCTCCTCCCTTGGAGTCAACTGCCAAACTGCTCTCTTCCAGTCCTCAGTAACAAATAGTTAATTAACGAAACGTATACCTAAGTAAATATATAACATATAAACAATAAATAGGCAACATGTTTGCTATACTAAGTAAAGTAACCAACTACTGTGTTGATGATATGTGTACCTATCTATAATAATTTCCTATATCGTATAAAGAAACACAAAGACAAATACACAAAAAGGATAAATCAAATCAAATTATGCATATTACACTAAATAACGAGCACTAGATAACAATTTATTGCAAAACCCCGAAGAAAAAAGAAAAACAAATACAAAAGCATAATAAACCTCTAAGAAAAATGCAAAATATTGGCCAAACCAAGAGACCAAAGGCATTTACAAAGACAAAATGTTAAAAGAGATCAGAACCGAGCACATATATTAAATAGTATGCAAATATGCAAAGCCAAGGCCAAAAGAGGATGTTGAAGGAGAATTGTGTGGAAAAATATGAAATATATTGTATTCTTAAGCTGGTTACAAATGCAACAACAACAACAAACTACAATAAGCCCTCCTACAAAATTATACTACTTAAATATATATAAAGAACTTATACAAGAACAAACATATGAATGCTATATACAAGCAACAAGAGATGACAACAAACAATTGAAGGCAGACTTGTGAAGAAAACTATTTTTGATTATTTACCGAGCATTCAGTCCTGATTTACCTATACAAATTATACACACACACACACACACACACTCGGACACACTCAGACATATTATAAAAATGTTATTCATTTTATGGTTTATACAAATATTTTACTTGTAAGCCAAAGACAAAAGCAAACGTTTACCGCCGAGATAATAATATAATAATAAAACGACAAAGAAAGGGGATTTTCGGCATGCCGAATATCTAATACCCTTGCAGAGCCAACCTTGTCATAATGCACATAGTGCTTTGGTCGTATCTGAGCAGCACAGGGAAAAGAGTTAATGAAGCGTTTCCTCAAGATATCTTGATAAGCAGATTTAATCAAAAGCCTAGTTTTCCGATCGTTCCTATGGCAGCTATATGATATAGTGGACCGATGTTGATAGGATTTTGCATACATATGAGGAGCAGAATAAAACGAATAAATGCCGAGTTTGGTCAAGATATCTTTATAAGCAAAAAGTTTTCCATACAAGAACTTAGTTTTCGGCCGAACGTTCCTATGGCAGCTATATGATATAGTGGTCCGATCCAGCTGGTTTTGACATATGTGCTGCGCGCAACAGAAAGAGGGAAAAGTTTCTGCAAAGTTTCATAAAGATAGCCTTAAAACTGAGAGACAAGTTCGCATAGAAACAGACAGACGGACAGACGGACATGGCTATATCTCGGCTGTTGTTACGGATCAAGAATATATATATACTTAATGGGCTCGGAGATATCTACTTCTATGCGTTACACATTACACGACAAACTTATAATACCCTCTGCAAGGGTATAAAAACGAAACCAAAACCAAACGAAAACAAAACCAAAGCGAGATACTATATCATTTTTAAATGTGTGCTTTATGTGTATGCGAACTCCTTAAGAGCCACGTACAGGTTCCTAAACGATCCAACTAAATAAATGTAATATTTAAAATTTTAACTAAATAGCGCGAAAGTCAACAACTCTTAGCTAACGATAAGTGTGTGTGCAACAGTTTACAAAAACAAAAAAAAACATCAACGGCAGCAACAACAGCATAATCAAAGCAAATCAAAGCAAACGAAAAACAATTTAAAACTTAACTTAAATACATTATTAATGTATGTGCAAAACGAAAAACGAAACCAAAAAAAAAAAAAAAAAAAAAAAACCATGCTGCAGCAAAACTTATCAAATTCAATCAATAAATGTCAATGAATATTTAAACGTTATTTTATTTACTATAAAGATTTTCTTGTTTTTTAACAATATTTATGCATAGCTTATAAATTACGGTAAGTATATATAAATATGTATAAATAATTACATATGAAAACAAAATGTATGTGTACCATATTGCATACACAGATACACACACACACAAATCCAATACACACAAACACGCATACAAACATCATGCCTTGGCGATAGCCAATCTCAAGACATCCATACACACATACACACATACACACATACACACATACACACATACACACATACTCACATACACACATACACACATACACACATACACACATACTCACATACACACATAAACACATGCACACATACACACATACTCACATACACACATACACACATACTCACTATATATTCAACAACTGGTACATTTCTATAACATACATGAATAATTATTATTGTTATAATATTGTTATTATTGCTATTATTATACCCTGAACCCATTGAAAATGGTTGAAAAGGCTTTAATGCATTTGTGCAAATGTATGTAACAGGCAGAATGAAGCATCTCCGACCCCATAAAGTATATTTATTCTTGATCAGCATCATAAGCCGAGTCGATCTAGCCATATCTGTATTTCCGTCCGTCTATCTGTTCGTCCGTCTGTCTGGCCGTCCGTCCATCTGTCCGTCCGTCCGTCTATCCGTTCATCTGTCCGACCGTCTGTCCATCCATCCATCTGTCCTTCCGTCCGTCCGTCCGTCCATCCATCTGTCCTTCCGTCCATCCATCCATCTGCCCTTCCGTCCGTTCATCCATCTGTCCTTCCGTCCGTTCATCCATCTGTCCGTCCATCTGTCCGTCCGTCTGTCTGTCCGTCCGGCTGTCCGTATGTACGAACGCAAGGATATCAGAACCTAAAAGAGCTAGAGACTTGAAATTTTAGCTGTAGGTCCTCCTAGTCCATGCGCAAATCGAGTTTGTTTCCGATAATCGATAGCCCGTTTGCTCCGTTTCCAAGTAATCGATAAGAATCGATAAAGACATTCTGTTTCTTTTGAGCAAATTGGGTAAATTATAAGAGCTAGAGTCAGCAAACTTGACATGTTGCTTCTAGAATAGTATATATATTTGCATTTGGTGGAAGAAGAGGGTTCAGGGTATTCCCTAGTCGGGAACCGCCGACTAGAACCTCTTGTTACTATTTTTGTTAATATTATTATTGTTATTATTATTGTTATTGTTATTATTAATTTTTATTATAATTATTGCTAATATTATTCTATATTATTATTATTATTAATCTTATTCAAGTCCCTTTTTCCTGGGCGTTTGCAGTCTTGCTAGAATCTATAAAAATCTGATTTTGCTACAAAGAAATTAGCTTGAAACTGCGTACAATTTTAAACCACATTTTAAGCCTCTATTTCAATGGGTTTAATACAGATAAAGGGAGTGTGTGGGTGTGTGTGTATATGGTGTGTGTGTGTGTGTATGTGTGTGTGTGTATGTTGTGTGTGTGTGTGGTGTGTGTGTGTGTGGTGTGTGTGTGTGTGGTGTGTGTGTGTGTGGTGTGTGTGTGTGTGGTGTGTGTGTGTGTGTGTGTGTGTGTGTGTGTGTGTGTGTGTGTGTGTGTGTGTGTGTGTGTATGGTGTGTATGCGTGTGCCTTGTGTGTGTGTGGGGGTGTGTGTGTGGGATGGTTGCATGAAAATAAATTGTCGTCGCTGGCAAAGGTTGTGGCAAGTGTTTATGGAATTGATTTCCAGTGCATTATCTGTGGTCGTGGTCTGAGGTTGGTTGCGAAGCTTTTATCTAAATTAAATCCAGGCCGAGACACATGCCAAGCGGCAAGCTCACGTCCCCTACCAACCTCTATCTCTCTCACTCTCTCTCTCTCTCTCTCTCTCTCTCTGTCTGATTGCCGCCTACACATGACGTGCAAATGATTTGCCATTTGACGCGTCGTCAAAGCTAAAAAGTTAATGCGCCGCCCAGTCTTAAAGTTGCAAGTACCCATATACATATATGTACATATACATACATACATGCCGCAGTGTGTGCAACACATTGTTCAGGAGCAAAATCTGTATAGTTTTATGCAACTTTTATGACAGCAGACGCAGCAGCAAAAGTTTTTACGACTTTCTTTAAGCGACAAAGAGAGTAAAAACAAAAGGAAAAAAACACACACACACAACAGATAAACAGCGAAAAGCTCACAAAGTTCTGACCTGGCAAAATATGTACAAGTGCTTGCCACTTGAGGCATGCCACACATGCACCTTGGGCGTCGTTCGGACTCGGACGCGGACGCGGACTCGTCCCCAGCTATGCCATTGCACACGCAGCTGTCGCTGTGACAATGGCAATTGCCCACGCACACACACACGCACACACACACACACACACACACACACACACACACAGCGCAGCCCACGGCAAATTGTGGCATTGACGTTGTGGCAACCTTGCCGACGCAACAACTTTTGCCTAAGCCACAAATAAAAGCTGCAATTTAAGTTATAGTTATGCAAATTTTTGCGCTGCATTAAATCGGTGTAAAAGAGAGCAAGAGAAGAAGTAGGAGGAGGAGGAGGAGGAGAATAGTCAAAGAGAAAAATTGGCTACACTGAGAGAAAACGGGCATTAAAGCTCGTTTGCACTAGCCTTAAGGCTTACAAAGGGATAAAGAAGCTGATAACTTTCATTCTTCTTGACCACATTTCGATCTTCCAACTAAATTGATTTAAAAGTTTGTTTCACACTCCCGTTTCTCACGATTTTTCCACATCCGAAAGGGGAATTACCCCTGTGGAATCTCAGATGGATCCGTTCTAGCCGTGATCTGTTCAGAATGTGAAAAAAGAGTATCTGGACTTTGTCAGTCCGTCTGTCCATATGAATAAGCTGAGGACTCGAAGCGTATACGTAGTCGAGTATGTCCAGAAGGGAGCCCAATTGCTATTCGAAATGTTTTTAACAAATAGCCCACTTTAAACATTAAATCTAGCGAAATAAACTATTTTCTTTCAACTATCTCTCAGATCCATTTTGACAAGAATCAAGAAGTATTTGTACATATTAAAGCTCTACTTCTACTTTATTTTGTTCAGTGTAGCCGGAACTATAAACTACGCCATATTATTTTAACCACCATTTGTCCGACCGTCCCCCCCCCATCCGTCCCTCCGTCTATCGCTTTTCCTCAAGCATTTTTTGTTGCGGTTCTGCCCGCGAGCTGTTCGCATAAATTTGAATGGGAATTTTTATTTACATGCCTGCAGCTAGCTTGTAGGGTAGTCTCACTGATGCTGCATTAAGCTGCTGCAAGTGTGGTCAATATTTACACACACAAGCACACGCACACACTCAGAGAGGGAGAGTGGGTGAGCGGGAGAGGGGAGAGGGGCTGTGTTCATTGTCGTTGCCATCCGCTGGCATTTTTCGTAATGACTTTGGCCAAGCAGCCGCCGCGATGCAAATTAGACGTTAAGCCTGACAACGCTTTTCCACCCAGCTGCAGCCAGCCCTACACCCTCCCCCTCCCACCGGCCCAACGTTGCGTCGCGTTGCAAGTCACGTGCGGCAGCTGGTCGAGTGTTGCACGCTGACAACCAGAGCGTCTAATGAAGTGGCCCGAGTTCCGGCTTGTGCCCGGGCGTGAAAGGTGAGCACTGCCCCGTTACGAGTACCGCCCCCCGCGCGCCTCTCCATCTGGCAGCGGGTGCACGTGTTGCAGAACTTTCGGTTAACGGTTATTAAATGCAGTTTGACAACAAAATGTGGCAGCAAAGTGCAAAGTGCAGACCCAACGACGCGCACTCAATCTCCCTCCCTCTCTCTCTCTCGCTCTCTCTCTCTCGCTCTCTCTCGCGCTCGCGCTCTGCCTGCCTCTCTCCGGCTGAGCTGATCGCTGCTCTAAAACAGGTTTTGGCTACATTTTTAGACCAATTTCGACCAGTTTAGACCAAACGCAGGTGCGCTTCGCTCAGCGTTGGATCAGTTCGAGCTGAAATCGCGACGCGTGCGCCACGCAGCCGCGCTTCAAACACACGACGAATACAAATACACAATACACCAATACAATAACAAGAAATTATATTTAAAAAAACTCGAAGAAACATATGTATATATATATATACATATATATTCAACTATTTTTAGCGTATTACGTGAGTGTCATACGAATTTGGCCATTTGAGCGCTTGAGCGAGTGTCGAGCGAGAAGAAAAAAAACAAAAAATGTGTTAAATAGCGTACACTGTACAGCAAATGCTTCTAACAAGCGCTGCCCTTTGTGGGCGTGTGTGTGTGTGTGTGTGTGTGTGTGTGTGTGTGTGTGTTTGTGTGTGTAGGCGCATAACTCAGCTTGAGCCAAGCCAAAAACCTGCTGCTATTATTAGCCTTAGCCAAGATTATGGCCGATTTGGCTGTTGGCTGAAAAAAAAGAGTTTGGCTCTCTTTGCCCATTGTTGGCTGACAGCCCCCGCATCTCCCCTCTGGCTGCCTGTAAATGTTGTGTGAAAATCTGCAACGCCTTTCATTCATGCCAAGCGATTATATCACACACATGTGTGTGTGTGTGTCTGTTGAGAGTGCGTGTGTGTGTGTGTGTTGGCAATCGTTTTGGCCAGAACCAGTAAGCCAACGATTCCACACACACACACGCACACACACGCCCAGACAGACAACACCAACGCATTTGCTTAAATAAAGACGTCATTGATACATTTTTAATGCATATCTATCTGTACATATAAAGCTCTATAAACATATATACATTAAGCTGTCTGTGTTGACTGACTGACTGATTGATTGATTGATCGATTGACTGCTTTGTCTGATTGATAGTCAAAGCTTGAGCTGCATTCAACAGCATAGTTAAGCTGTGTATTTCACTGGCAAGCGTGGAAAATAAGTGAAACATGGTTGCATATCACACTTTACAAAATTTTCGACTGCTTGAATGGAGGTTTGTTCGGGATAGTATGATTGAAAAATAATTTTCCCACGGACGACAAAAAGTATATATATCTCGAGCATACCCGCTTGTGTCTCTATCTGTACGTAGGTATATGTGTATCTATCTATATATATTTGCATTTTCGCCGCAGTGAAGTGACAGTGCAATGAAATGTGTGCAACAGCAATAACAACAACAACAACAACAACAGCAACAACAACAACAGCAGCAGCAACAATATCGAAATACTAACAACCTGTCGTTGTCGCTGGCAAAGCGTTAACAATAAATAAGCGAAACAATAGCAATAACAACAACAGCAACAACAACAACAACAACAACAACAACAGCAACAACAACAACAACAACAACAACAGCAACAGCAACAGCAACAACAGCAACAACAACAACAGCAACAACTACAACAACAACAACAACAACAACAACAGTTGACTGTACAACAATGAGCAGAGAAGGTAAGCCAGTTTTTTTAGCCCACAGTCGTGCATTGGTATACATTCATACAGACACAACAAACACACACACACACACACACACAACAAACACACACATTCACACTCACACATACACACACACACACAACAAACATACATACATTCACACTCACACACGCAGATCCAGAAACAATTCGCAATCGTTTAAGCATTTGCGCATTTATTGCCATTAATTTTATTTCGCTTAAACTTTAAATTAATGCAAGTGTCAATGGGCTTTACTATATATATACATATATTCGAATGTATCTTTAAGATGCGCGCTCTATGAGATACAAACTTTAAAAGCTAAGGTCAAGAGCAAACTATTAAATTAGGTGCAAGTGTCAAAGGGGCTTACTATAAAAAAAGATAAGATACAAATTCTAGAAGTAATATGGGAGATACAAATTTATGCGATCCATGAGATACATGTTTGCACGAAGATACGTTCTATAAGGTACATGATCAAGTTCCAACTCAAGCTAAAAAAAACAATCAATGAGATATATCAATCAATCAATATATCTATGAGATACAAATTTTATTAAAGTATCCATCTTTGAGATACAAACTATATGAATTGCGCAATCTATCAGATAAAGTTATGGCTAAGACTAGTGATCAACAAGATACACACTCTTTAAGATACATTTTCTATAAAATTGACTTCCTATAAGATACATGATCTTTAAAATGCTCGCATCTATAAGATACAAGCAGTTAGAAAAGTGAGATCTATCAAATGAAATCGTGTCTGAGGTTTCAACTTAGAGGCAAGAGTCAATGTATACTATCTATAAGATACATGTTAAGAGAAGAGAGATCTACAGGATACACGTTCTCAAAGATACACATTCTGCCAGACACACGCTGTGAAAGGTACGCTCTCTATAAGCTGTACTCCCTATAAGATAAATATATTATAAGATTCTCACTCGAAAATGGGAGCTCGTGATCAACTATTACCAATTTATCTATGAGATGAAATATCTATAAGATACGCACTTCATAGTATAAGGTCGCATTCGCAGCTCTTGAACTCCGAACTGCAAAAATGTACGTGGCGTGGGTGAAAGAGACAAAAACTGAAACTGAAAACGAATTCTCGCATTTGGTTAACGCGCGGCGATTGACCGTGAAAAGCCAAACTGGAAGCGGTCGGTTAAAGCCCAAGTTGTTGCCTTTTATGAGCATGATTCGGTTTTTTATTGACTTGGCCCAGTGCTTATGTCATTTGGCAGCGATTTGTCAGCGCAGCGGAAGTCCAAGCACAGCTGCTCGTGCAATAATACACCAAAGCCAAAGTTGGGTTAAGTGCAGGAAATGTTCAGGAAATGTTAAGTGTTGAACAACGCATTTGGCACACGGCTTGATGTGGCCATTTAGATAGCTGTCCCCGGCCATTTGCTTATCGATAATTATCGAATAGTTTTCCCAGCTATCCAAAAAGAAAGCCAGCCATTGCCAAATATATGCACAAGAGGAAATTAATTGGCTAAGCACAAGTTGACATGCTCATATATGAAATCTTACCCAATGTCTATCAAATCTTCATTGCAATGGAAATGCATATCTTTTGTTGCCCAAAATGGTAAAGCGTATCGAAATAGCTTTCAGATTTGGAATATTTGATGTTGAACTGGAAAGATCCATTTCAACATTAAGCAATAGAATAATTTCGCCGAAGTTATGGCCAGTTAAAAAGCATGGAATGCAGCCGTCTTTTAACTAATCTATTTATAATAAAACAAAAGCGAAACAACTTTTAAATTAATCCAAAAATACGAGCTCTCTTACCTAAGATATTATCATAATCTTATGTCTCATCTAACAAACAATAGACGCATCACGAATCTACATACATCCATCGAGAGGTTGTTTTTGTTGTTGTCGCTATTGTTGTAGTTGTCGCAGCTCTCAGACAGTTGGCCCAGTGTTGTTCAGCTAGCTTTTCCCCTTCCCCACGGCGGGCCCAGTGTGCATAACAGAACTGGCTTTTCGATTTTTTTGGAGTAGAGTCTCAGCCAGAGCCACAACCGGAGCCGCTTGGCAATGTTTATGATAGTCAGCGATGCTTGGCGCACGCCATGCCCCATGCCCCGTGCCCCAAAGGAAACCAGCAAAATGCCCGACATGGCGATACCCTGTACCAAGAGACAAACTGCCGCTAAATCTTTCATACCTCAATTCGATGTAAAAAGGCAAGATCCAAATACTTACAGACCTATGCATATAAATATGTGTACGTTTAATCAACATACCCTATTTGGCATCCATCTGCAATGTGTACAGGGTATAACAACAACAACAACCAGAAATATAAAATCAACGCCAGCGGCCAAGTATTTTATTTTGCTGATGACAATGTTTTGATAGTGTACATAGTAATTTTTAGCTTTTATTATTTTGGGGTCAAGTCGAAATTGCAATTGTGCACGTCGATCACAAAAGCTGCAAATCTTTGACAGTGTATTCTGCAGTCGTGTATCGTGTTACAGCTAATGTCCATCTCGTGCGACAAGTCGACTTCATTTCGAACTTTACAAGCTGCAGACGCAACAGCAACAACAACAACAATGCCAATTGACAGGGAAAGTTGCGTAACAGTACGGCATGTAGTTGTCTTTATTGTTGTTGTTGTTGTTGTTGTTGTGGCTATTTAAGACGGGCTTGCAACGGATACTTTTGCAACTGTACAACACTGCGAATGCGCATTATCATAAGCTTAACACGAACAGCAAACGCCGAAGTGTACGCAAATGCGCTAGCATCCAAAGAAATTTGTAAATAAAAATAATTACATAAAAAAAACACGTAAATCAATCAACGCTAATCACCGCATTCAGTCAATCATGTATTTCTGAAGTAAAGAAAAATATAAACATATATGTGTATGTATGTATGTATGTACATATATGTTAGAGTCAAATAAAACTTCAAATACATACATACATATGTGTATGTACGCATACATACATTTGTATGTATGTATGGGCGTGCAATTTTGGCAATACATACATACATTTACATACATACATACATGTACATACATACATACATGTACATACATACATACATGTACATACCTACATACGTGTACATACAGACATACATGTACATACATTCATACATGTACATACATACATACATGTACATACATACATTCATACATGTACATACATACATACATGTACATACATACATACATCTACGGCTATGGCCACAATTCAATGGCCCCTCAAGTGAAGCTCCCGACAACCCACGCCCCTTGACCCTCGCACTTCACCCATTGTTTAAATTGTGATGTAATTGAGGCAGATGAAACAGGTTGAATGCCTTGCAAAACCTGACAACTCTGTGCACCACAATTGACATTATGTCAACTCTAAATCTACGCCCACAACGCCAAAACTGAAGAATTGTCGACATGATGCGTCAGATGATGATGTTCATACATATGTATGTATGTATATTGTATGTACACACATATATTTCCGTATGTGCATGTGCGTGTGTATGATTGTGGGTGTGTTCATGCTGAGCAAAGAGAATTATATCACACAATAACAACAACAACAACAACAACAAATGACTTCGCCGCCGAAAGGCCTTGAAAACGGCGAGAAAAAATGGAAATAAAAACAGCGAAGAGTAAACATAAAAAAATAATGCTTCACTACAAAATACTCTGCATACAAAGTATATATGTACATACATACATATGTACATACATATATACATGCATTGTTCAGGTTATTGATATGAATAAGCTCTGGAAATCGTAAGGCACGGACATACATACATACATATGTATATATGTACATATCTATGTTCATAAGTATGTTTGCATATATGTATGTACATATGTATGTAAATATCGCTAAATTCTCTTTTTGAGCGTCATTAAAGATATATGTACATACATATGTACATGCTTACACAACACATGTATTTTAATACATACATACGTACATATGTACGTATGTACGTACATATGTACGTATGTACATTCAAACATATGTATGTACATATCTTGCATGCACTCATTGCCTGTGTTTATTATTGGGGTATCCCGGAATTAAAAAGCAGAGACGTTCGATAAAGCCGCCAAAGCTGAACAGATTATTTGGAAAAAAAATGTCAACACACATACAAAGTATATATGTATGTACATGTATGTGTGTATGCATGCATGTGCGCTCTTTTCATCCATTCTTTGACTTTTCGTAGAACTCGCAATTTCTGCGAATTAGAGTGAATTTCTAGAGCTGAATACATACATACACGTTCTGAATACATACATACACGTTTGGGTGTAGATACGTATGTACATATATATGCGGAAGATCAAATACTCTCAGACTTACATACAACTGTAGTATATGTACATACATACATATATGTATGTACGTTTTCGGAGAATAGCTAAGATTGCGATCTAATATTTGAATATACATATGTATGCATGTATGCATGTATACTGCCAGCTTATGAATATGCTTAGACATATGTATGTATGTATGTACATATGATGTTGCAGCTCGTAAATGCATGCTTGTGTATATATTTACATATCTATGTACACATGTATGCTGTACAGCAATCAGTTTCTCTGGTGACAGGGTATGTTCATGTGACTGATCCACGTAACTCTCCATTGATATATGTACATACATATGTAAATAGTTTTAAAACTAAAGTCGGAGATGTAGAAATCAATGCGTTGCATATTTCATTACAATACAATTCAAATAAGGGTATAAAAACATCATTCTGATATACATACATATGTATGATTGTTATGTAAATCATTCCAGTAATGGGCATTTTTATTTAAATTGAAAAGAAATTTCAAGAAAATGTGCTTTTAAATCTCATTTGCAAGGAAACTATTTCATTCTTAACACGCTACGTAAATGTTCGAGAGCTTGACAGGAACCAGCCTTAGATTTTTCGAGCGTTTCCAAAATCCTGAATGCTTTATGTAGATAAGCCTCGATGGTCTCTTCCTTCAGATGTCGAAATTGATTTAAATTTTGGAATACAAAATGGGGCAAGTTGGCTCCCTTCAAATATTGGCATAATTTCCTCCACATATCTATCAGAAAATCATCCAAAGTGCATGAAGATTTCAGCGGTAATTCCCTTAATATAACTGTCCTTAGGATTTCGTCTGATAGCTCTGACATCTGGCTGACGTCACACAACATCTTCATAATATCCAATACATTTTGGGAATTGTTTAGACGCATTAGCATATTTTCCCAGTGCGGCATCCATATCAAAAATTTCCGGGAATCGAAAGGTACGACCGGCTGCGGTAAGGCATACCAAGGCTGCGTTTTGTAGATAATATCTGGCAATCCCGGGGGCTCCGGCCAAATCCAATCGCTGTACTTGAACTCAAAAACTGGCTTAATATTAAAAATTGTTTCAGTCTCATTTATAAATTCCCGAAGTTTCAAAGAGCCTCCGTTTTCAGCATTAAGCCAGTCTTCGAGGGCTTTGCGATTTACATAACCGCCCACAACGGCTTTATGATGAACGCCAGCAAAAAGCATCACAAATCCTGGAAACCGATCAACTCTCAAGGGTTTCACGTTAATAGGAATGTCTACTTTCATATAAATGTCAAATTCGTTGTCACTTATTTGGTTAATACTCTCCTCTGGCCTGCCTGGAAAATTTATAGCTAGCTTTATAAGCATCTATATGGTCTCTCATGCACTTATCTAAGAAATAGTTGTGCACATACATATGAGCACAGAGTACATACACATATAGTTTTCACCTTGAATGCTTACCTATAACTTGCAGGTAACGTAATTTCTTAATTCTATCCGCTATTAAATATATCGGTTCCTTTCTTTTCGCATAGTTTCGATAAGTGTAATCAAACGAAAACTCTTGCAGAAACTTATTTAATGATCCCATTTTGAATGATTCTCTTGCAACAGAAGCCACAACCAATTGCTGAACACCTCGAAGATCGAATGATCTGTCAATGGCTAAAGGAAAGTGTCTGAAGCTCGATTTTTGGGGGTGGCCACGTTTTCATATATCAATACATCGAATACAATATATCGAATACAACATATCGAATACAGGGCTGCAACTAAGCATGATTTATCGTTAATTTGAACTCTGTTTTGTTTTTGATATCAGATTGCAAGTAATATTAAAGGCTTTATGATAAGGCTTTAATATGATGTTGATTTAAACACACCAGCTCAGGTGAAAAACTGAGACATATTTCGGATAATTAAACATCTTGCAATATCTATTAATTAATCGGCATCTCGGCCGGATTAGAATACTTGCAACGGCTTCCAACTGGGCAACTTTCTGGCCGAGCAGCTGCAGCTGCTCCATGACTGCGAGCGTGGGAAACGCCACTTGCTAACGCAAATCGCAATTGGCCAATTCGGCTGGCTAACTGTCTGTCCGTCTGTCCGTCTGTCTGTCTGTCTGGCTGGCTGGCTGCCCGACGGGACGCAGGTCTTGGGGCATGCAGCATGAGTTTGCATAACTGTGCAGCGCCTGCCATTCGATATGGCCTCTAGTTTATTCTTGGCTATTCGAGCTTTTTATTTGGGTCTTTTTTCGGTTTTTTTTTTACCTGGTGTCAAGTGCAAAATGTTGCCACATGTCAATATGCTGTTAGAGTTTGCAATTAAAATATCGACCGGTTTTGTAAATGGAAAAGCTATCGGAAAAACTCAAATGGGAAATCTATCGAATATTGTTATTCATTCGTTTTTAACATCAATTTAAATGGAATCAAGTTCGGGCCATTTGAGATATTAGTATTTTGTATTATTTTATCATACCTTCATTTCCTCTTATACCCTTTCCACTTAAAGGATCTTTTACTGTACATATGAACATCTGCTCGTACATATACATATATTCACTGTAGACACTTAGATCTATCGCCTTTCCATCGCCTTTCTATCGCCTTTCTTAACTGCCATAGGGATCGGGTGTTTCACGTTTGCACTATTTAACGCCCTTTTCTCGCCGTGGTGATAAAAAAGCGATGCGGAATTCAAATCACTTCCAAAAGGCTTTTAGCTTTCTGGTTGATTCGGCGCTTCAAATATGTACACATATGTGCATGTCTGCATACATATGTATGCATGTGTGTGTGTACACACACAAACACGTTCACACACTCACACACACACACACACACACACACACACACACACACTTTGTAGCCCCATAAACACTTGTACTCAATGCTAAGTTACTCGCTGTTGAAAAACAAAAGTTATAACGGTCTTGCCACTAGAACAAGCCCCTTCCCCCTCCCCCCTCTCGCCATAGTACTTCATCCAACACACACACACCATCTCACCCAACACACACACACGCACACCGCCCACACTATGCCACACACGCTGCTTGCCATGCCACAGACAGCGACTGTCCATAAATATGCCGATGCTTCGACTACGAACAGGTTTACGTGCAGTTCTCCCCTCCCTTCCCCCCTCTCTCGCACCATGCCCCCTCTACCAGCCGGCTCCACAGCACTTTAGTTGGGGTTTTGGGTTGCCGGTTGCCATTTAGACCGTGTGGCGCGAGTACTCGAAACCGTTTGCCGACAATTACCGTTAGGCTAGTGCAGCTAAGTGAAACAGTCGAAAGATCTGTCTTATCGGAAATCTCTGGAGATTGTAATTGTTGTGGGGCTCAAGTGAAGGAATTATTAAACTAAACAAAAGTCAAGTATTCCCCATGAAAACCACGTTGGGGCAACGGATAGTTGCCCCATGGCAGATATACATATGATGTTAGTGATCCGATCCCTGACCAGAACCTATGCCATGATAGGTTTAGCCAGAAATGGCTATATAAAGCCAAATATATATATTTGAAGTCAAGCCTAGGCCTAACAACAAAATAGTTTAAAAAGTAGTTAAATAGTAAAAACAATTCTTTAATTTAAAGTATGCAAATATGTGACAGGCTACGCTTTGAACCAAATCTACGTTCTTGGAACTAGTTTCCCGAACCGAAGCGAAAGGCAGGAACTAGCTCGATGAGAGAACTGAACTTCAAATGGGCTTTCAGCTTTATTTTGCACACTTTGAGGCAAGCCTAAGTCCTCTTGGAACTAGTTTCGCGAACCGAACCGAAGAGCAGGAACTAGGTTGAAGAGAGAACTGAACTTCAAATGGGCTTTCAGCTTTATTTTGCACACTTTGAGGCAAGCCTAAGTCCTCTTGGAACTAGTTTCGCGAACCGAACCGAAGAGCAGGAACTAGCTCGAAGAGAGAACTGAACTTCAAATGGGCTTTCAGCTTTATTTTGCACTCTTTGAGGCAAGCCTAAGCTTTCTTGGAACTAGTTTCGCGAACCGAACAGAAGGGCAGGAACAAGCTTAAAGAGAGAACTGAACTTCAAATAAGCCTTCTTGGAACTAGTTTCGCGAACCGAATCGAAGGGCAGAAACTAGATCAAAGTGTGAACTGAACTGCGAAAGATTTTTCCTTAGGCACCTTTATTTTGCAGCCATTTTTACAAAGAATTCTTAACTATATTTATTTTCCCAATAACTTGAATCCAAACTTATCGTTTGCTTCTTCTTCTTGCATCGCACAAGCGTGCCCCATGTTGGTTTAGCTTTAATTTGTGTGTCTCGCCTGTTGATTCTGCATATTGTTCATGCCCGTGGCAAATGGGATCTAAATTTGTGGATTTTTCTATTGTGGTCGGTTTTTGGGGCCGTGGCTTGGCCCAGTCGAGGGTCTTGAAGTCTTTGATGTTTTTGGCCCAGACTCGGCTTACATTTTTGGTCCAAGCGCGCATGCTGATTGAAATTAATGTGGCAAGCGTGAGGCGCCCTTTCCCCGAAACGAAAAAAAAAAACCCGACTACATCATATGTGTATATGTATGTGCTGTGTATCTTTGAGTACGTTTATCTGTAGCTGTGGCCGCACAACGGCTGCGGCAGCTGTCAACGGCTTCATTTTGGCTAGTTGCCACAGTTGTAAGTAGAACCCCGGCCAAATGGAAACTAAATCCGTTGCTGCCCAACTTGTTGTTGCTTTTTAATGCCCTACTTGAGGGTATGCCAGCTTTGTCAACAAAGATGTCGTCGAGAAGGATAGATACAGTATATATGTATATCTATATATATATTCTCGATCTTTATGAAATGAAACTGAGCATAGATTAACTGTCTTTATGTTATGAATAGTTAATATCTGGGTATCAGCCGGATCGAAAGACTATATAGCTGTCATAGGAATGATTGGATCTTGTTTCGAAATCTTCCTCGTTTCTTAAGACCAATCTGGCAGTCCAACATGACATAGCTATAGCCATAGCTAGAATCAGTTGCCAAATGTGTGCTTGTATGGAATGCTGCTCGCCTTCATCATACTCCACACATATCTGCCATATGTGTTATATAGCTCATATCTGAACAATCGGTCGCAAATACAGCAAACGCATAATGAAAGCATTTCTAAGCACAAGAGTATTTAAGCGTCGGCGTGTCGAGGACAGTTGTTCTTTCTGGCTTGCGAAAAACAACAAAAATAAGTAAAATAAAGTTAAAATAAAAAAAGGGAAAAGGTAACTGAAAAACTGAACGGTTGGTCGGGGTGGAATGAGGGGGGGTGTCGTCTAGGGTAAGCCGACAGCGGCTTTTGGCCGGCAAAGCCAACTTTCTCTGCACGAGTGTTGAGATTTAATATTGTTTACCCACAACAACAACGACAACAACGACAACAACAACAAATGGCAATTGTGAGCCGCTTTTTTGCTTGCCCAATTCTTCGTTTTTGATCAAACATTGATTTTAATGGCTAACAATCATAAAGAAAACCGCCAAAAAAAAAAGAAACATATTTATTTTATCTGTGTATATCTTTCGAATCGCACTTTCATCGCCCTTTTGGCTTTGCTTTTCTGGCGCACTTGGCACTTGGTTTATTAATTTTGTAGCCGTTACCGTTAGCCGTTTTTTCTGTTTTGCTTTTTAGCCATTTTGCTTGCCCAAATAGATTAGCGACAACAACGGAGACGTGAGCTAGCATTTATGGCTAGAAAGTGTTGAATTCCTGTTGTTGTTGTCGCTTGTTGTTGTCGGTTGTTGCTGTCGTTTTGTTGTTGTTGTTTTTGTTGTCGTTTTGTTGCTGTTGTTGTCATAATGTTTTGCCAACTGACCGCCCATTTGAATGTTTGAAAGCGCCATCAGAGCTTGACATGGCTCTGGGACAGTTGGCCAGTCGGCGAAAACTTTGGCACAGTGTCACCAACTGCTAAAGAATGTTCGGCAAACCAATTGAAGCACATGAAAATGCAGCTAAACAGAGTATACTTAGTAGTAAATACCCTGGCTCACGTTCGATTGTTCCAATATGTTTGATATGATATATGTTTTGGAGATATGCTGGGAGCATAATGAATAACGAATATAGAATATAGAATAATGAATAATGAATAATGAATAATGAATAATGAATAATGAAGAATAATGAATAATGAATAATGAATAATGAATAATGAATAATGAATAATGAATAATGAATAATGAATAATGAATAATGAATAATGAATAATGAATAATGAATAATGAATAATGAATAATGAATAATGAATAATGAATAATGAATAATGAATAATGAATAATGAATAATGAATAATGAATAATGAATAATGAATAATGAATAATGAAGAAAAGTTTTCCATTTAAAAACTCAGTTTGTGTTGGATTCTCCCATAGAGCTAAATGATATTGTAGTTTAGTTAAAGTCTAAGGCTAAGTTCTTCATATCTTTCAATGGTTGGCAATTACGAGTTTTGCATATGAGCTAAGATTTAAAACTTAGCTTTAGACCATGGCAGATATATGATAAGGTAGTCGGATTTGAAACGGCTTTGCAGATATTTTGGGAGGAGAATGAAGCTAGCAATTGCTGTGTTTGGTCAAGATATCTTGATATGTTGTCAAATATTCTATATAAAAACTCATTTGGACTCTTTCTATATAGCTCTTTAATATCGTATTTTAATCAGGATAAGATTTTGCTCATATGCAAAACTCGCAAATGTGAACAATTTGAAGATATGACCATTGGACCATTCTTTGACAGATATATGATATAGTCTATGTATATGTATTTGATGGTATCAAACAGATCTCCTCTCTGACTTGTCCGCTTTTCAAAAAGTATATAGAGATTAATTAAAGCATAATTAAAGTACATTTTGTTTGACATATTTAACAACATTTAACACAGACCCTGGCACCACGGTGCGGTGGTCGGTCAGAACAATTTTAAATGCTGCTCATTTTTCAAAGTTGCGGCCGCTTTGCCCCAATATGTTTGCAAGTGTTGTGTGTTTGTGTGTGTGTGTGTGTGTGTGTGTGTGTGTGCGCTGGGCTGTGTGAGTGTTTTTAATAGCCAGCAGGGTTAAAAATTTAATGGAAAAACGTTTTAATAAATCAGTTAAGTGGTCTTGCCGCTTTTTTGCGGCTAATTACACGCATTAGTGTTGGCCAAGCCGATCCAGAGTACCACAGTCTGCATTGCCCGACTCGACGACTCGCCGACTCGGTCTCCGCTAACCCCGCCGCCCCCAACCCCGCCCCAGTTGCAGGCAACGATTGCGTCCATGTCGCCAAACAAAGGCTAGTCGGAACCTAAGCCGGGACCTGAACCTCGCCGCCTGGACATGCAGCGCGTAATTTAGCAATTAAAAGCGATTAACGCGCGTTCAGCTACTTAACGTCTTTGGTTTTTTTATTTTAAGTATCGACTCTTTAATGGGCCGCAAGTCGAGCAGCCGAATCAAGCCAAAGATTAAGCCTCGCCGTGCTCTTTTCTATTAGCCTTTTGCGCGTTCGAACTGCGTTATCAACTTTTATGCTGATTATTGACAAGACATAAAAAACATAAAAGCGCAGCTCTCTAATGAAAATTTATTCGATTTCAGACTCTTTCCTTGCATTTCCATGTTCCATTTCCACGTGTTCCCACGTTTATATGTCTTTATGTGTTTCATGTTCATTTCATTTCTGAAGCAGTTGCGCTTTGCTGTTCAACACTTTATTTACTTTTATTTACTTCAAAGTACGCCCTCTTTGTTTTTGTACCCTGTTCAGAGACTGCAAAAGAGTAGCTTGGTTTTGTGGCCTTCCTCTTCTTATTTAATCTGTAACTCCAGGTTTTCTGGCAACGATCTTTAGAACTATTCGATACTTACCGAAACGAACTCTAGCATAAACGAAGATATTCTCTTCTAGACCTTTAAGTTTTTATTGCTTAAAAGTAAGTCGAGAACTTTTAGAAATTGCTTTGATTGAGTGTTCCATTCCGTTTGTTTCTAACGCAGTTTTTTGAAGATTGGTTATGAAATAAAGGAAGTGGAAATTTGAATGGAAATGAAATCTTTGAAAAAGCATGCATAGAAAAGGAAATGTTTATATATAGTGTTTCATTCCGTTTGTTCCACAGCAAAGATAGTCCACGGAAGTAAACGAGTTCTAAATGGAATTGAGCACTTTGTAAACTTTCTGAATTGAGGACCGAAACTTTGCCAAGATCTTCTGCATTCCTTGCTGCTCTCCAGCTTTCGAGTTATGACTAAGATTAATCTGGAGCTATAAGAAGAGCCGTCAATGATTATTTAGTGCATTATTTATTTACTTTTTTCATTTTTTTTGGGTCAACTGCAGTGTTGGGCCTTTGCATTTTGGCCAAGTTTCGTGTTGGCATGTGAAAGGCGATTGGCGATCTGCGATCGGCGGTTCTGGAGTGAATGCCTTGCACCAGTTCATGTTTATGTGGGTTAACTGGGCCGCCCATAAATTGGTAAGAGCGCAGCGCCGAAAGGGGCGTGTTTGCATAGCGCCAGGTGAGGGCGGGGGGGAGTTGGAGTTGGGTGCTGCAGGGGGTTGACTTTCTAAACTGTTTTGTGTTTTTCTTGTCTCTTCACTTGACCACAAAAGTGAACTGAATGAAATGGCCAAAAAAAGAAAACTGTGGATTGCATTCTTGACGCGGTTTGGCTTTTTCTCACCTGCCGCACAATGCAAATGGCAGCAAATTAACAATCCGTTTCCAACTAGTTTCGTCTCGATTCGTTTGGCTTTTCGTAACGACTTCCGTTGTTTCGCTTTGTTTTTGTGTGTTTTGTGTGTTTGTGTGGCTTTAACCCATTGTTGGCCCACACGGCGCACTCGCGGCCGGAAGACCAAGTGCCGTTTTCGAGAGCGAAAGTTGTGAAATCCATCAAAGAAGCGGCAAATGGATAAATCATGTTGTAACCGGGCAAAGGCCCAGGTATTTTACGAGCCATAAGCCAAAACTGTGCCCGTGTCCCGGCCAGGTGCAAATGCACATATATATGTTGGAGCAGGAGCATAAACTCCTTGCGTACTCTTTACGGCTTATTTATGCTGTTTATGCAGCGTTAAAGGTTATAACACATGCCGGGGCTTTATGCGCGCCAAGGTAAATATGAAAGCAAACACATTTTAATGGCATTCCATCTATATTTACATTGGCCGACGCATTGGCCCCCGGGCCAGACGTGAATGCAAACCTAAGAAAACAAACCGAACGCAAAAACACAAGAAATGAGATGAGATGTGAAGAGAGCCCCAACAAACCGCATAAACAAATCAAGAAAATGTTCAAATGCCACGCATGGGAGTTGCAAAAAGGCTTTTGATGCCCGCCAAGTGATAGAAATGGACACGGACCGACCCAGAGCCAGGCTCAGACACAGTCTCCGATCCAGATGCAAACGGAGACGGAGACGGAGTCGGAGACGCCATAAGCTAGTTTTAGTTCCCAAACACGATGATGATGTTCATGATAATGAGCATGGACCACACACGCCCGCCAAGGGCCGCAGTTCGATTTTTCATTTGACAATGAAGGCGACGCCCACACCATAAATGTCCCAGCCAGCTGTCGCTAGTGTGCGTGTATGTCAGTGTGTGTGTGCGTGTGTGTGTGCTCTCCCTAGGCGCTAAAATCTTCGCAACGAACTTGAAACTTTTGCTTGGCCCAGACCCAAACCCCAACTCACAATTGTATCGCGATTCACCGCCAGGCAAAAAAGAAGAAAGAAAAACAAAAGTGCATTGCAGCACACAAAAAGAAAAGACTTCAACACGCCGAAGACAAAATACCCTTCGATATACTTTTATGCAAGGCATTAGCTCCTAAAGGAACTTTATAATAAAGTATTGGAGACATGCCACAACAATGGAACTCATAAAAGCTGAGCTTGGTCAAGATCAGAAAAGTTTTTCGATTGATCTATAGATCTATAGATCTACGTTTGAGTCCAACTTGAGATTATATGCTTATGTCAAGTTGGGCTAAGTTATCTTGCAAAATTACAAGGTTTTTCCCACATGAAATTAAATTTTGACTGATTCTTACAATGGCAGCTACATATGTATATCATTATAGGGGTCCTATCCGGCCGACTTCGACCTGTTATCTGCCTGCGACAGAAAGTAGTTCTCGACGTCTTCTGATATCTGCTTTTGATTCTGATCAAGATTGTATAATGTACTTTATGTAGTTCGAGACGTTTTACCTTGATGCGTTACACAATTCTTGACAAGAGGCTTTATAACCAGACCTTCCCCATCAACAGCTCCAACCTCGGCTGGAAACCCAACAATTACTCAATTTGTTATCAGCAACAAAATATATGAGGCCGTTTCCAACCGTTTCCAACTATTCGAACATTATCCATTATGTTTATAAATTTGATTGAAAAAGCGATGTTCGAAATTTGGCACGAGCAAAGCCGGGTAATAACCGCTTAGCCCCACGCTGAGCTGCTGCCAATTAATACAATGTGTTTTAGAAGATCGTCCTATATATATAATCTAATCTAAACTTATTTACATAAGTATATACATATGTACATATACATACATGTGGGAGTGTGTACCTATATATGAATGCATTTAGGTATGTATGTATATCTATGTATGCATGTATACATGTATGTACTTACATATGTAGGAATGTATTATAAAAGTATGTTACATGCACACGTGTGTATGTATGTATATAGGATATGTTATGTGTATATGTTAATACTTATATGTCTATGCATGTATGTATGTGTGAACATATTTGTATATGCATGCATGTAAAAATGTGTGTGTGCATGTATGTATAGGTCTGTATTAGTCTAGGTCTGTATAAGTATAATTTACTTCCTTGCGCTCCTCTTTCCCTCTCCACCTCTCTCTGTCTCTTGAATGTATTCCCCTCTCTCTCTTTCTTTCGCCTGCTGTTACTCTGAGCCGCACCCCAAGCTTCTTGTTCCTTTAGAGATGTGTATATGAAAAAGTCGTTCTCTCTCATACTAATGCATACGTATTTGCATATATGTAATATTTATGTGCAAATGTATTGCAAGTGAAAGCAATTCAGACCTGGACCTACTCTTTCTGCTAGTTCTAATATATAAAAGGTAGTCAGATGAGTTATATGGATCTTTCCTTCTCTTCTTTCTCAGAGTTAGGGTATCAACATGTAACTGAGTTAGTCGAAGCTATTGCTGAAACTGAAACTGAGCGTGGGGTCGAGTCAAGCGTTTGGTATTTGATATTTTGTAGTTTTTGTGCTGGGGTCCTCCATGAATGTGGAGTGCGGAGTGCGGAGTGCGGAGTGTGCTCATGTCGTCTTGGCTCGAGTGCCGTCCAGGCGGCAAGGTAAAATGTAAAGCCAGAGCTAAAGCCAAAGCTACGTGACCAAGTGACAAATTGCTGGCAACTGTAACGACAGCGGCTTCAATTTCGATGCCATGAACTTGACAGATATTCAAGTGGGGTGCGGCATGCGTCCGGATGTGTGCCTCGGCACAGTGCAACGAACTGCACGCCCAATGGGATTGTGCACATTGGGTGCAGCTTCAGCTTCAGCTTCAGCTCCACTCGACTCTAAGTAAACGCAACTGAAATGAATTATGCAGGCGCTCCAAACAGCGCATTTAAAGCCAATTCCAACACTAAATTTCTAGTCAAGGCTTGAATGACTACGAAATACCCTGAACGCCAACTCGAACTGAGTAGAATATTTACTTCCAAATAACTCGAGCACTCGCAGTCTCATCTTTAGAAAATATTCAGGAATGTTATATCAAATCTTTTCATGTGCATATCCGAAAGCGCAATGCGGCAACTCCTTAATCTTAAGATAGTCTACATACAACATTTTATGTGTGTATCGCTTGGAACCTTCGAGATGCACTCATAAGACCCAGGCTCAGAATCGATAACTATCGAATTGGGAAAAATATCGAGATCTTATATTCATAATATGAGGAATCCTTAGCTCATATAGTCTCTGAGACTGACCGAAAAGAGTTTTTGTATAAACTATAATCTTGTATTAGTCGCCTTCTGTCTCTTTCAAGCCATTATACCCTCAATTTGAACTGGGTACAGGGTATACAAAAGAGTAATCAAATTAATAAAAAAGATTAAAGCTGACATTCAAGTCGTGGGGCGTGTTCGGCTTTGTCAAGTGGTGAAGTTATTGGCCGTCCGAAGTGCCTTTTTGCCAGCCGATCGCTTATCCTCATATTCATATGTTTACAGTTCTTTTTTGTGCTGACTGCAGACAAACACGCCCATTAACTGAACGGAACAGCTCTGAAAACATTTCTAGAGAACTTTAGAAGTTGCCAAAAGTGACACTTTAAGAGCTTAAGATTCGACAAGATGCTCCTAGAACGCGCGCAGTAAGAGTTTATTTGTGATACTTGATCGCACGCAACGTTTCCAAGCAATCGATAAAAATCGTGATCTAGACTCTCTTACTTGTAGCTTTTGCTAAAGTATAGTATATCAACTAAAATACCTTTGCAAAAGCTCGATCTGCATCTGGTTTTGGCAAAAGAAGCTTTTGGGTTTGCCCTAGTCGAACGCTTCTTGTTCTATATTCTTTTTGATGCTCTTTGAGTTACATTCTTTTCAAAAATTATTAAATAACGTATCTTGAAGCTAAACTGTGAAACCTAACCTCAAATTTGCACAGCTGTTTGTTGAACATAACCTCAAATTTGGCAAACTTTTGCCTTGCACAGCTGATTGTGAAACATAACCTCGAATTTTGTTATCTTTGGACTCGCTCAGCTGCCCAAATTGAATTCAGAATTCCTGCTAACGCTTGTTAAATGTAGTTTGGCAACGCACACACACACACACACACACACGCACACACATGAGCATAAAACGCAGTCATAACTTTTGCACACTAATTAAAAGTTGAAAACTGGCTACTAATTTGCACCCAGCCAAACGCCAGTTAATTGCAACAAATCTCAACGTGTTTTTATATGTTTGTCGTTTTTTTATTATTGTTTTGCAGGCAGCCGCAGCTATCGTGGGACTTTCTAGAGACAACAACGGTCCACAGAGATACCCAAAACTGAACAGACCCACAGAACAGCAGCTGCCGGAGCCAAAGTCAGAGCCAGAGCCGGAGACGGAGACGAAGACGAAGACGGAGGCGTAGACGGAGCCAAGCAGCAGACAAAGCGCCAGGCAGGGCAGGGCGCAGTTTTAGCAAAATGCACGAGAGACGCGTCAAGAAGTAAGAACAACTAAGATATAACTATCAACTCCTTCGACATGTCGAAGATTAAATACCCTTTCATGGTAGAATTGAAGGAATGCCAACAGATTTTGAGGTGCTTTAAGAGAGAGAGCGAGAGAGAGTTGGGGTATAAGCGAGACAGCTAATGAGATACAAATAGAGAGAAGAGCAGACAACGAAGGCAGGGAGAAAGAGAGAGAGAGAGAGAAAGAGAGAGAGAGGAAAGCGAGAGGGAAGGAAAGAAAGGGACAGAAAGAGAGGGATTGAAGAGAAGCGAAAAGGAGGAAGAATAAGGAATATTTAAAGGAAAGAGAGAAAAGTGAAAATCAAAATGGACAAGACAAATAGATAAAGCGAATAACATAGAAAGGGAGAGAAAAGGGGAAAACTAGTAATGTAAAAATGAGAGAGGGGGAGAGAGCGAGAGAGAGAGAGAGAGATAACGGAATAGACAAAGATATCTATATAAAAGGCAGGTGATAGAGTGAGCGAGAGAGGGAGAGAAAGGGCTGGTGATAGAGAGATAGGGAGAGTTAGAGAGATCGAGAGAAACATGATAACGAACAATTTGCCACCACAGGGGATAAATGAAAAAAGGAACAAAATGAATAATTGAATAATTTGTTAACCTCTCGACAGACTAAAGGGCGGGCATTATGTGGCCACACATGGCCGGCTGACGCCCGATCCGCCGTATGTGCACTCGAATCGCGGCTATTCGACGGACGGCGACGACTCGCATTCGCATCGAGCGCACTCGGAGTACACGCTGGCCCACGAGCGCATCTCGCCGCAGTCGCATTCCCAGTCGCAGGCTCATTACAATTCATCGCACAAGGCGCGCAGCACGAACGGACAGCAACACCTGCAGCACGGCTACAGCCACAGCCAGATGGGCCTCTCCAGCACGCCGGACAACGGCGGGCCACGCTCGCTGAGCGGACCGCCTCCCACGCGCCAGCCGCCGCGCGCCCCCTCCGCCCTGAGCTACGACCAGGCCGGCGATGCGGGCAGCGATATCTATGTGACCAGTGCCGCCTACAAGGCGCCATCGGAGATCAGGTGAGTCCCAAGTCACATTAAGTACGTCAGTTTTTCTGATTAGCAGCCACAGTTGAGTCAACTTGGTTCCGTCCGTCTGTCTATCTCCCGTTCACTCCCTTTTCCCAAAATCGATAAGTATCGATGCTTAGCCTAGGTTTGTTTTCAACAAGGATCTTTAAAAATGAGTTTCAGGCCGATTGGATGGCAAATAAAAAAGTTTCACATAAACGTTTTTCACGATTTTTCCACACATGCGGTTGGAATTTAAATGAAATTCCTTCTTAACGTGCACCTTCATCACATAGGATGTCGGATTGATCGCCAATTAGTCAGTCAGTCAGGATAAACAGTTTAATGTAAAGGGTTTAAGTTTTGACTCAAAGCCTGAATTCTTGGATGTCGAAACCCGGTTACACGAACCGAACCAAAGAGCAGGGAGTTAGTTCCAGCCGTTGCTTGGATTTGCAGTCCTGGACTTAGGGTACACGTTAAAGCAGCTTGAAGCTGAACTGAGCTGAGGTTAACTTAAAGTCGGGCATTCCCGACTAGAACACAGGAACTTGTGAAGCTTCTAATGGTTAGAGTCCAATTCTTGCAGTCGGTACAGCCAGCGTCCGGTGTCGCGCGGAGCACCGCGCAGTGTCTACTCGGTGGCCAGCACGGCGAAGACGGGCCGCAGCGGCCGCTCGACAACGAAACGTGGCGCCAAAATCGAGACGATGTCGGCGCCAAATCCGTTCTGCCCGAATGTCAAGGGCGTCTGCTGCCTGATGCTGCTGCTCAATCTCGGGCTCATACTGGTCACCCTCGGCTTCGTTATTGTGGTGCAGTTCTATGAGCCGGTCTATGTCTGGTGAGTCTTCATAGATTCCACAATTGGACATATTAAGATGTGTGTGTTTATCTCTTGTAGGATATTGGGAATAATATTCCTCATCTTTGGCTTTCTCACGCTGATCGGCTGCATGATCTACTGCGTGTACGTGTGCCGGGACGCAAAGACCCCATCGCAGGTGCGCAACGAGGATCTATATTGGACGCGACACTGGCAGAAGAATATTGGCTATACGCCGCAGGAGATCAACTACAAAGCGGACAAATACGATGCCTACTCTGATCGCTACTCGGTCAGCAAGCTGAGCGGCAAATACTCGGATCGCGAGAGCCAGCGCTACTGAGGAGGAAGCGAGGAGGAATATCTTGGAATATCTATGCAACTCACATGGCAAACACATACAACTAATTACCGAAGCGAGGGCCGACCGATAAGTAGTTGAATAGGATAAGAGCTGTGCTTTACAACCAGCTGTTAAATTTGCCAGGCACCGCCTTATCGATCGATATATTAATCGATATGGTGCTAGAGATGGCACTTGGCACAAATACTTATTAGCCAGCGCCCTCGTACGCACAACATTCAAACAAAACGAAAATGAAAAGAAACCTGGCGCATGTCTATAACTTAAATAACTAGATAATAGTCTTAAACGGTTTATTAACAAGGCCTCAACGTACCTGCTGCAAGCTGCTTGCTAGTTTGTATGTTCTTAAGCATAAAGTGAGAGAGATATACATAAAGATATATACGGAAAAAGATACAGAAAGAGTATTGGAATGCTGCCATATTTGAGAGACAGTTTTTTTTTTGTTGTTTGCTTAAATTCTAACTGAAATGCTTGATAACAATGTGCAAAGCAATAATAAGACAATAATTATACAAATAAACATTCAATAAAGTGTAAAAATGTAACAAAACGAGGATCCGGCTAATAATCTAATCGTCGTTCCGGAGGTCAAACAAATATCACACCGCTGATCGTAAGTAATTAATTTAATAATCAATTTGAAGCCTTAAATTCAAATTTAATCATCCCGCTTTTTGTCTTGGCGTTGCCAGTCGTGTAGTATTTAGCTTATGCAACTGTACCTGAGCGCAACTGTCAAAGACATTGTAAAATTGCAACAGTGGCAGCACTATTTATGTTAAGGTGAATTTTTGGTGGAGCCTCTGTTAAAAAGAGGAGTTGTTCTGCTTAAACCCGCATACTTCGTTAAGTTCGTTAAAGTGAGGAGCATTCCGTTAGTTGGCGATGTTTTTTCTGTAAGCATAACTACTTTCGTTAAAAGCAAAATAACATTTGGAGTATTCATAATCGTATATATATTCATAAAAGCAAAATATGCACACAGACAAAATATATTTGGGCTGTTAACTGTTGACCGACTGAAAACTGTGATATATATATAGAAAAATAGTGATATTGCTTGTTTGTGGCAGTTGTATTTTGTTAAGCAATGATGTTATTCGTTAAGTTGTAAAGCCTCTGTTAAATGGAGGAGCATTCTGTTAGCAGGGAGTGTTCCCGTTTGAAAACATACTGCTTATGTTTGTACTATTCATAGTTAAGTATTTGCAAAAAAACAAAATGTAGTCTCATTAATCTTCACTCTCTACCGTACTTATACAAAACCCAGGCACTATTCAAGTTGTTAATTCTAGACTTGCAAACGTAGTTTTTAAAATTGTCGATAGTTATGCCAACAGCGCTGTGTTTGGTATTTTTCTGCTATGCTCATCTGAACTGTTAAGTGGCTGTTATTGCTCAAATAGTATGCTAACCCTCCCTCACCGTGCTGTTAGCCAGCAGTTGTGCTCAAAGAGGTTTGGGGAGCGGTACGGCGTGTCTTCTAAAGTCTAGCAACGAAATATAAATATTGCTGCGTTCCAACAATTGCAGCATAATTAATTGTGTTTTAATTTGTTACGCGTTACGGTTATTTAAGTTTTAAAAGTGTTATCTAGTGTATATGTGTGTTCCGCAAAAAATTTGGTGCCAAAACGAGTATGAGTGCAAAGTGCTTTACAAAAAAAAAATGCGAAGCAATAGAAACCAAGTGCAGTAGTTCGAGTGTAAATTGAGTGCATTCAACCAAGTTATTTTAAGTGAGAACAGTACGAGAATTTATCAACTGGAAAATAAAGGTAATAATGAATGCAAATAAAAGGGAATTTCCTACTTTTAGTTGGCCAAAAACAGCAAACGGCGCAAAATGCGTTGCTTTGTTTCCGTAATAGTGCTTTGTGCCTGTTGTTGTTGTTGTTGCCTTACGAAAGTTCCAGTTAGCTTTGCGCTTTCGAGTACATTGTCACTCAATATTTGTGTGCGTCTGTGTGTGTGCGTCTGTTTTTGTTTATGGCTTGTCTGTGTTTGTGTGCGTGTCAATTAACGTTCTTATTTTGAGCGTCGTGCGCTGTATAAAGACGGTTTAAAACCTGTTTATGGGCTTGAGTTTCGTCTTTCGCTTTTGCGCTTTTTTACTGTTTCTTTCGCCCTGTTCCTTGGTCTGCGCGCCCCCACTCAATGCGACAGCGTAGAAAGCAGCGCAAAGATGCAAATATCTCGTTTTGGCAAAACGCTGTTAAAATTGCGACTTTCCTTCTCTTTTTGAGTATTCTTCCCCCTGCCTCACCCAGCCCATAAGCCCGCATATAAGAGCATCATCTGTGTCGCATTAGCAACAGCGGCGGGTCTTTATGTGAGAAAAAAAAAACTGTTTATAAACTCAATTGACAACTGGCTGACTGACTGTCTGCCTAGCAGAGCTTGAGCATCTGCGGAAACCAACATTTTTAATATGAATATCCTGTGCCCATTGAAAATGGCTCTAGAAGAAGGCTATATTGGTTAGTGCATGTTTATGTAACATGCAGAAGGCGGCACTTCCTACATCATAGGGTATACGCATATGTAGGATCAGCATCTACAGCTGAGTCGATCAAGTCATGATTCCATGTGTATGTGTGTGTGTGTGTGTGTGTAGGTGTTAGTGTATGTATGTATAATCATATTTACATAAGGCGGAAGTTAGAATGTTTGTTACAACAGCAAAACTTCATATAGGGTATATCGTAGCAAGCACTCTTAACGCGTTTGCCATTTGTCGGCTCATTTTAATCAAGCCTGCAAATATTAAATATGCACATGTGTGCACACTTGTGCATGTGTGTATGTATGCATGTCTGTGCATGCACAGAGCACAGGGTTGCTTCGGCGGGGGGTGGGCTTTACTCTTCGAATTATTAACAGCTGCCTTTTGTTAGACTACAACTACAAGGCTTAGTTTAAATTATACGGGCAACGTCTGTCCGTTGTCCGTAGTCCGTGGTATGTGGGAGATTTGTTCTCACATTTTCCATTTACTGGCAATTTGCTTCGCTTTGCACATTCGCAACTGTTTAAATATGAGAAATGCTGACATACACACATACAAATGTGCATACATATAGATGTATATATGTAGATGCGTGTATATGTGTGTGTGTTGATTCGCACTTGCCGCTGTGCATATACATACATACCTTTGTTTACATTCGCTAATCTAAACAATTTGAAGATTTGTGCTTTCCCGCAAAATATTCAAAATTTTCTTAGGCAGATACGCACTTGTATACAGAGAATGAGAGAGAGAGAGCGAGTGAGCGAGCGAGCCTCTGTGACGTCAGCACTTTAAAATGTTTTCAATGAGCAGCAAAACCTGTTAGTCACATTCGCTCATGCAATACACCTAAATGTGAATACCTTTAGAGGCAGAAATATATTGAAATATATGTATGTATGTTGGCCGCGTCGCATTGAATGCTGCATATGTATACAATTTATGGTTTATTAATACTATATATTATAAAATATATACTAGATATATATTAATATAAAAAGCTGCCTTTAAACATATGTTTTAGCGGTTACTCATGCCTTTTAAACTTGCCAATTGTTTTGTTTTCTCCATATGTTAATTAAAATTTTACGCTAAATTTGCCACATTGTTTTTTTTTTAGAGTGTTTCTCCAAGTTTGGCCTTCGGGAAGCCCTATTTTGCCAGACAAAAGCTGATTTTTGTCAAAACAATCCAAGCTGTTTCTATTTTCAATGTTTTTATCAAGGAGAAAGAATCTTTTAAGTAGAAGAATTTAATTTGTTTTAGTAACAGACTCTTCTCACTTCCCGCATTCTTTTTCACTTTTTTCACTTTCCGAAATTGTTTTCCTATTTGACATTGGACGCGATAAGGTGCAATGCACTGTAACTAAGTGCAACTGCAACAGGCAAATGGCAACAATAACTCATTAGCACGTGGCCCCCGAACACTTTCCGCTGACAATACAAGTTAAAGCACATACATACATATATGTATACACACTTATTTGCCCATAACACACCTAGTTTATGCGTTTAAGAGTCACAAACTCAGCCGAAGTTGAACTGAATTCTTGCACAATGCACACGCCCCTGTTTACCGCCTGTTTACCTGATTAAGCATTAATCACGAACAACTGTCGCGTATACTTTCTGGATGATGCACTCCCCACGAATAGAGCGGGGTGCGGCGTGTGGGCGGGGCGAAGAGTCCGCCCCAGCAGCTAGACAAGATTTCCATTAACAAACAACAATAAAGACATCAGCATCTGGGAGACATACTTTATGATGAGGAGGCAGCAACAGCACTTGGCAAGCTGCCGAGCTACAGTGAAGCCACATTCGCTCAATGGAGCTCTCACTGTACCTATTTCATGGTGTTAATCGCTCTAGAGACCTCTCACTGTACCAAGCTTAGACTGTTGTTCGCTCAAGAGAGCATGGACTGTACGTAGTAAAGTCTGTTGTTCCTTCAAACGAGATTTTACCGTACATTTTTTAGTCTGTGGCTCCATCTAGAGAGCTCTCACTGTACCTGGTACAACATGTGGTCCGCTTTAGTGAGTTCTCACTGTACCTAGTACATTCTGTTCGCTTTAGAGAGCATTCACTGTACCTTCTACAGCCTGTTACTTCTCTCATTATGTTGCCAACAGTTTTTGTTCTCAGTTTTATGTCACATTACATAAATTTTCCCCCCCATTTTCCCCCCAACCGAAACCCGCCCCGTTGAGTGTGCTTAGCTTTAAATGCGATTGCATTCTTTGAAAATAGCCAAAGAAACTTCTGTTTTGAAATATTTATTTGTGATTGTTACACAAAATTTCAATTTCAGAGCGCTTTGCGCAGGTATCTGATGACAAGTCGAATATCATTTCACACATTTTGCATTGAGCTGACGTCAGCTCTAAGACGAGACTTGGAACTTTGCACCGAGTTCAGGGCACGCTCCGCCACATGAACACATCATCAAAAAACAGTTACCCAAATGCAAATGTGATCGAAAGAAGTTCCAGTTTTATGCCTAAAAATGTTCTGCAGGTAATACACAAAGCGAAAAGTTGTGTTGAGAATTAAATGCGCATATTGGAAATAAGCTAAGAAGTTGTTGAACTTAATCACAAAAGTTTATTATTAGACTTTATATGATTCCTTAATCGATTTGTAGCTGAATGTGTGTTCATTTTGGATAGTACTCATGAAATTGACTAAATTTGGGGTATATTGGGCCTGGGACAAGGTATGTAACAGGCAAAAGTTGTAGGCGGAAGCTCCTCAAGGGGAATATATCAACAGGCGAGTTGTTTCAGCCAAGTTTCACTACAAGAGCGGGTTAATAAATATGCAAAAAAGAACTCTTATTCCCTTTTATCCTAAAAAGCTAAGTTTTATTTATCTAACAATACCCTATTTTCATACCTAAAGCATCTGAGAGCTAGACACAACAAGTACGGAAAGTATACTGTCTTTTAAGCTAAGCTTAATCGAAGTTTATTCGAGTTCTGGAAAACTTAAATTTAGATAACAAATGAATGATTTCCAAGGTTTTACAGCTACAGGGTATCTACAAGTTCTGAACGATCAATCGAACTGTTCGCTTGCAAATGCTGCAAATAATTGCCATTTGTTTTGGCCATTTTTCGCTGATCACGTAACTTGTCGAATTATATTTGCCTTCGTTGCGAATTGTATATGATTTTAGTTAAGTTTTGAAAAAATGTTTATCAGACGGCATTTTGGGCTTGAAATTTTCCAACTGGATGCGCAACATTTGCGCTTCAGACTTTGATTCGGTTATCGAAAGTGCCTCGAACATGTTTCCATTTACTTCAACCCAAGCCTTTGTTTGGCGACAACTGCGCCATTTCACGCAATTGGATAACATATGTCTGTGTATGTATGTGTGTGTGCATATTATTTATAATATAACGAAATGATTACGAGTGTATTCGTATTCGTATTTACAAGAAGTCGAGTACACGATTATGATAATACTACAGAAATCTACAGAATTAGGCGTACGGCAATTCTCAGAATACTTTTAAGTAATCGAAATAAACAACTGAGAGGCTTAAGCCGGAAGTGCCCGACTAGGAGATACCCTGCAACTTGTTCTCGCTAACAGGGTGTGGAGGGGGGTGGGGGTAGCTATAGAATGATCTGCAAATACAATATTAGAAGCTGCACGTAGAAGTTGCTGACTCCAGCTCTTAAAAGAGATTAGCTCAAAAGACATAATTTCGATATCGATATCTATCGATTGCTAGGAAACGGCAAAAGTTATCGATTATCGTTATCGACTCTTAGTTCGTCTCTAGCTCGTTTAGGTTTTGAGATTCATGCGTCTATACAAACGGAGAAGCAGACAGACGGACAGACAGGCGGACAGACAGACGGACAGACAGACAGATGGACAGACAGACAGACGGTCATGCCTAGATTGACTCGTCTATTGATGCTCATCAAAAATATATGTATGTATATACTTTATGGAGTCGGAGATGCTTTCTTATCCCTGTTACATACATTTCCACAAATACATTAAACCATATTTACCTACTTTTAATGGACTACTGGCAAAAGCACAAAAATGTATTTTGTCATATGGAAAGTTTCATGTAATACACAAAAAGTACATTAAAGAACTCAATCTTCATTTGCAGTTGCAACTAAATATATTCAACTGAAAAACAGAAACAGAAATTATACGAAAGGCGCAAAAGCGAATCGACTGTACAAACACTTGACGATCTATTTCCAGAAATCTATTTCTACTTCTATTCCAATCCAAACAAATGCTGGCACTTAAGTTTCGCTTGAGTTTCTTTCTTCTTAGGTCTGTCCAGTGCACGCTTCTTGCTTGCGTTTCCTGGTACTAGTCACATTTCGTGGACCTTATCAACGCACGCTAGAGTCAGAAATTTCGATAAATTTTGTTGCTCGCCAAACTTTGCGTATAAATCGTTCTCTAATCTCTACAAATTATGTATGAAAATAGGCCATGACAGCAAGAATTTTAGATGAAAAGAAATTGAAAGCAAAATGTATAAAATATTGAAACGAGAAAGCATGTTTCGCTATGCTACTTTTATCAGAGTGTGGATTGGATGGTTCATAGTTTAACAGTTAGTTAGTTTTTGGTTTAAAGAAACTTGGATTAGATATGTTCAGTTAGTAAATTGTATCTAAAAGTTAGTTAACGATCCTGTTTGTTAAGTCTAGTCTAGGTTCTAGTTGGATAAGCTGAAGGTCTTTAAGGGCATCGATCGTCTAGATGTGTAGTTCCTTTAAAGTTGCCTTCTCCTCCGCCTCCTTGCCAACATCCGGGAATCTCTTTAAGGGCATCGATCGTCTAGATCTGTAGTTCCTTTAAAGTCGCCTTCTCTTCCGCCTCCTTGTCAGAATGTTGGGAAGCTTTTGATGCTTGGATAGGTAGCTTGTCTGTTGACAAAGTCGCCTATCTGTGATAACTTAGGGTCTTTTGCGATGTTATGTGTGCAAAATATAATATTTGGCACCAGAAAAATCTCAGCTTGGCTGACCTGAACCTTGTCAAAGTGTCTCCTCATTGGACTTGGAGCCCAATTGCTGGTGCAGGAGCAAGGATCACCTCATAGATGAGGATCTTATTTCAGAGCGAAAGTTTGTGCATCTTTAGGAAACTCTTTTGACACTTGGTTCTGGAAGAGAGAGTTGCTTTTCGAATAGTATAAAGATAGGGAGTTTGTCAATTTTTGCCTCTATCCCTCCCATCCCTTCGTTTGTTTATCCCTCCTGTGATGTTTTCCTATATTACGAACTGTCATGTGTTTTCTGAGAATTGATTGAATGTCTGACAGGTAATCACTTGAAATGACTTTAACCGGGGCCAAGGGATCAAGAAAAGCAATATATTCGCAATCATATCAGCTATGGGTCATTTAAACAACAAATTGCACAGAGCCCAGCAATTATATATTTGATGTCTTTTTATTTATGTTTGCTTTGCAAACTGATAAGCGCCGCGATGTAAACAAATGTGCAGCAGGGCGCGAGCTTCAGCGAGAAACCGCAGGAACTTATCGGGCAATGGTGCAATTGTATATTTTAGTTAATAAAATTATGTATTTCATGAATGGAAACACGCTACGCACATTAATTACAAAACCAAAGCCAGATGTTGCGGCTATTGAATGAATGTGAATGAGTCAATTTTCCATTGAAAAAAAAAAAACTAAAAACGCTATAGATACATTTACATTTACTACAACTATAGATACATATTGAGGTGCAGATACAGCTACAAATACAGATACGGATACAAATACACTTGCAGATACATTAGTAAATAGTTTTTGCTTTGCCGGCTAGTTTTCGCTCGTCGTCGCTGACTCATCCGTCAACATTTTCATTTAGCTTATAAAATTAACACAAATGTGCATAAAATGCCATAAATACCTTATACACGTACATAAATATACATATATGTATAGAGTCAATATGTTGACCAGGAAAACAACTTTCAAGCTGAACAATAACCAAGAAAAAGAGAGAGAGAGAGGCGAGAGACTAGAGAGAGAGAGAGAGAGAGAGAGAGTAAAAAGATCAATCAAAAGGTTTTCTTGTAATCCCTTCTTATTTGGGATATTGTGTACATCAAATCAATGAGACGCTCCCGGCTCTCTCTCTCTCTCTCTCTCTCTCTCTCTCGGTTCTCTCCCGTCTCTCTCTCTCTTTCCTCTCCCGTCTCTCTCTCTCTTTCCTCTCTCTCTTTCCTCTCTCGTCTTTCTCTCTCTCTCTCTCTCTTTCTCTCTCTCTCTCCTCTCTCTTGTCCCTCTCTCTCTTTCTCTCACTCTCGTCTCTCTTTCTCTCTCTCTCTCTCCCGTCTATCTCTCTTTCCTCTCTCTCTTTCTCTCTCTCTCTCTCTATCTTTCTCTCTCTCTCTCTCTCTCTCTCTACCGTCTCTCTTTCTCTTCCACCTCCCTTTCTCTTTCTTTAACTCATTCGCCCCCCCCCCTCTCTCTCTCTTATTCTCTCTCTCGTCTCTCTCTCTCTCCCATCTGATAGTTTTTGTAGCTCATAGCGCTGTCTCGCTGACCGCATGCTGACCTTTTATTGAAATCTCGGTTCGTTTATTTAATTTTTCCCATATATTATATGATTTAGCGACTGAGCCAATTGACGGCAACGCATGGTACGTGGCGTTGATCAGCCATGACAAAGTGTTCCATGACCGGAATTAACATCTCCGGCGCTGTATGCATGATGTACACATAAAAATACCAAAGACAAAGACACAAATAAATATGTATGTGTCGTTATGAAGATCTAATTTATACGATATAATTATAATTATAGTTTATAGCTGATAAATATAGATGATGGAACAGCTATAACTAGAGCGAGCGGGAAGCTCAAAAGATCATTAAAACTCCAAATCTGTTTTAATTTACAGCGGATAGGCGGGCAATAGGCACAATAAATGCTTGTATACACATGCATACTTGTGTAAGTGTGCGTGCATGGCCAGCCAAAGATAAAGACAATGCCAACGCTTGGGTACCCTAACCAACTTTTTTACTACTGTAAAGTGCAACATTAACGCATCGACGAAGCAAACCCTTTGTTATTTCATCTACGTCTTCCTTTCGATAGCGCAGAATGCGAACGGAGCTTAAGACAGAGAGCGAGAGAGAGAGAGAGTTTGATTGGTGAGCACGCACACACACACATGCAATTGAACGATTTGCAGACATTATCGAGAGAGCATTGAGAGTAAGCCTAAGAATTGCCTGTTTCGTGTAGTGCGAGTGAAACAGAAGTCAACGATGCGCTTCCAATTAACGCATCGACGAAGCAAACCCTTTGTTATTTCATCTAAGTCTTCCTTTCGATAGCGCAGAATGCGAACGGAGCTTACGACAGAGAGAGAGAGAGAGAGAGTTTGATTGGTGAGCACGCACACACACGCATGCAATTGAACGATTTGCAGACATTATCGAGAGAGCATTGAGAGCATTGAGCGCACTGAGAGTAAGCCCAAGAATTGCATGTTTCGTGTAGTGCGAGTGAAACCCTTCAGGAAACCCTTCCCCTAGGAAAAATGAAGTCATTTTACTTCTAAGTATCTCTTCTATATGTTTTATGGTTATTGATATGACCCTATTTGTAGATTATACATTACTCAGCGCTTGTTTTCAACATTTTATTATCGGTCATAATCCAAGAGAGATTGGCTTATCGTAAGCAAGGGAAATAGAAGTACGACAGAGAGAGCGCAGGAGATAGGCAGAGAAAGTAGGGGAGTAGCAATTGTGAGACACTGGCAGATATGCAGATATATATATATGTAACGTATAAATATATATATGCATACATCTATATATATATATATATTCATGATTAGTATCAACGGATGAGGCAATATTGTAATATTATGTTTCTTATTTCTGATTATTTTAAGCTATTGAAGCTTGATATCGATGTGAAATTTGTCAACAGCTGACAAATGAATCGAATCTAATCAGCAAGGGGACTTCCATATAATACAATATATACATATATATATATATATATATCTGTCATATAAGCAATCATGCAATCACTTCCATTGAAATACACTGCGTATGTGTCTGGCAAGGGTATCGCATATTCGGCATGCCTTAAGCAGCTGCTCTTTCCTTCTTGTTAAGCCTTACTCAACGCACACATGTATGTAATTTATCTGGGTGTTGGCCTTTGTATCTTGTAATGTGCCTGTTTATCTGTGAACTCTGCTGGGTTTCTCTGTTTAGGTTTCTTTCGACTCAGCTGGCCTGGCTTATCGGGATTGTCTGCCCTGTCGTTGCTTCAGTTTTCAAGGCTGTGGCATTTCCTTCCTGCTCCCACACAAAATTCCATTTGCTTTCTTCGACTTTCATTAGGTACGTCAGCACGTGCTTTCTGATTTTCCTGAATCCCGCGTTCACAGGGTTTGCGTTTTATAGCGCCAGCTTATTACATTTCCGAGCTTAGCACGCGATCATTAAAAGCATTTATCATTCAATAATGTAATACAGATTTCACACTGGATAAAGCACTAAATGGATTTTTCAATCGTTGTCTGCAATTAGGGAATATCTCATAAATATATATAAGCATACACATGTAGAGCTCTGTGTTTATGGATGAGAACGCAACCGAGTCACGTACTCACTATAATTACGGGTATTTTTCAAGGGAGGAGCAACAATGGACATACCTGCCGCATGTTTCATGCCAATTCGACTATAATCATAATATGGGAGCTACATTTAAAAGTGCTCTGTTTGACTGTATACAAATAATGGCTGGCATATGAAATTAAAGGCCTGATAATATGTTTGTTGCACGGTATTTATTTAACTTTATGTCATACTCAAAATAGTTTAAAGACCTTAAATATATTCATGTGTGGCAGGAAGAAGAAAGATCTGAGAGATAGAGATGAAGATAAAGAAATAGATAGAGAAAGAGATGGAGGGAAAGAGAGTTAGAGATAAAGATAGATAGGGATAGATAGGGATAGGGATAGATAGAGATATAGATAGAGATAGAGATAGAGATAGAGATAGAGATAGAGGAAAAGAGAGATAGAGATATACATAGATAGCAATAGCGATAGAGATATAGATTGAGGGAAAGGGAGATAGAAACATCTTTGTACTTTGATGTAATTACCTAAAGATTAAAAAAGTGATCGAATCTGTCCAGTTGTATTTCCTCTGCTTACAATCCTATATCAGTTGCAGTTCCTATTGCATGTAGCGCTCAAATTTGTTATTGTTGTGCAATACTTTGTAATTGAACTCAGATCGTTGCATTCACAAAACTTATTTCTCACGTAGTCTTGACATATTTAACGTGTGTTCTTTATTGCGCTTCTAATCGATTTTATAGCTCATATTTCCACGATTCTATATAGTCTAAACAAAGAAAACTGAACCGATTTCGGGTTGGCACCCTTCGAGCTTATCTACCCATTCGATTGCTTCAGCCTTGGAGCCAAAAGAAGAAGAAGCTCTGCGCGAATTGCTGAGCAAGTAAAGCTCCAAAATTTATACTGATTTCTATGTATTCGGCAGTACAATAACACAATATACTTTAGGCATGTATCCAATTAGCATAAAGCAGATTTTTTGGAATGAATAAATGACGCACAATATATATTAATAAAGTCCAAGTATGTGTGCGTATAAACGATTATATATATATATATATATATTCGAATGGTTGGGGCTCTAAATTGCAACGCAATTGAAAGTGAAATGAATGGGCGGAGGGGCAACCGAAGTGGGGCATAGTTTCCACTGCCTTTCCTCATGATATATTGTTGACGATGATAATGACGATGATGATGATGATGACGATGATGATGAGCAACGGAAATGCTTTTATTGCTTCGCATATTTATCATTAAGTCAACAGTGTACACACATTTATACTATATACTAAGTTTATAGAGCACAATTTAATTGCAGATGCGTTTCCATTGCAATTCTGCGTGCGAGCAGTGTGAAGAGAAAACAAAAACCGCTTGAATCAGTTGCGAATTACAAGCCAGTTGTAAAGTAGCAGAAGATTGAAAACAATTGCTAGACCATTTAGAAAAGTTGACCCTGCGATTAGACAGAAATATTTTAAATTTTAGGAGATAATTTGTCAGTTGATTTTCGATAAAAATTTAAACGATTATAAAAGGATATCTTCTTGATATACATATATCTTGAGGATTCTTCCTATAAAACTGTTTAATGTAGAAGTGCGATCTTTTGAAGATTTGTAAGTGCAGAGTTTGGTCAAGATTTCTTGATAAACAATCAACTTGAACTTAGTGATCAACCGATTGTTCCTATATCAACTATCAGATATAGTTGTCCGATAAGAAAGACAACCTGTGCAAAGTTTCAAGACGTAAGCCTTAATACTGAGAGATTAGTTCGCATAGAAACAGATAAAGGAACTATCAACACTTCCGTGCCGATCTAGAATATGATGGATTTAAAGTAATGATACCATTTACAAAGGTCAAATGTCATGCGACTTGTCTGAAATGCAAATGTATACAAATCCTTAAACAAGCGACAAGGATTGAATATCATTTAAGGAATGTCTGGAATCAGCTTTTACATTTTTATAGCATTTATTTATTCATTGCCGCAACATAAAATATATTTGTATCGAACTGTGTATGTGCGTGTGGGTGGAAAGTGTGTGTGTGTGTGTGTGTGTGTGGGAAGTGTGTGTCCATTGTTTGTGGAGCTCTCTGTAAAACGTGATGAACAAGTTTTATTGTTGTTGCTTTCGGAATTTTAATTTGAGTATCCTCCCTCCCTGTCCCTCTCCCTCTCCCTGTGCGTGCGTGCGTGCGTGTGTGTGTGTGTGTGCGTGTCTCTTGCTCTCCCTGTGTGTGTGCGACCCTCTCCCTCTCTCTCTATCTCTCTCACTGTCCATATCTCTAATTCCCTGTGCCTGGCTCCCTCCCTCAGTCCGATTCGCACCGTTAGTTAAAGTAGTTGATTAGCTAGTTGAGCATCTGGAGACGCACCTGGCGTAGGGTGGCGCCCAATCCTTCCTTGAAATGGAACACAAACGAAATGGCAAATCCGACGAGGCTAATGAGAAATAGCCACGGCGAGATTAGCATAACGCCCAGAAAGAGTAGAGCATCATTGCCCTTGGCATTGGCCATGCGCCAGAGCAGCTGGCGCAGGATGCTGCGCAGCTGGAACTTGCAGCGCCAGAGGCGAAAGCTGACCTGAGTCAGATTGAAGCCCAGTCGCAGGCTCTGCATGACAACGCCGCCGATCAGGATGCTAAACAGCTGCAGCACCAGGAGCACATGGTTGAAGAACGTATTCTCGCAGCAACGCTGCAGTGCCGCCTCCATGCGCTCCTGCCGCTGTGGCGGCATCCCGGACTTCAAATAATCAAAGACTCGACGCCAGCGCGTACTCTGTGTGGCCGCGACAGTATCAAAGCTCTGCATATGCTGGCAATACTCGGTTTCCGAATCGGTATCGCTCTGATATGCTTTATTGCTGTTGCTGCTCAGCATTGCCTCCGGCCTCCCCAAGTGGCCCATCTGGCCAACCATGTTGCTGCTGTTTATGCCGCCCAGGCTATTCATGCCGCTCAGGCTGTTCATGTTGCTGTTGCTCAGGCTCATGTTGCTCATGCTGTTGCTCATGCTGTTGTCCATGTGGCTCATGCTGTTGTCCATGTGGCTCATGCTGTTGTCCATGTGGCTCATGCTGTTGTCCATGTGGCCCATGTTGTCCATGTGGCCCATGTTGTCTATGTGGCCCATGTTATCCATGTGGCCCATGTTATCCATGTGGCCCATGTTGTCCATGTGGCCCATGTGACCCATATTGTCCATGTTGTCCAGGTGGCCCATGCTGTCCATGTGCCCCATGTGACCTGCACTGTTCATGTTGTTGTTGTCCATGTTGTCCGCGTAGCCGCCCATGTGCAGACAGTCGTCGGCCAGCGGCGGATTGTTGTTCGTTGGGCCCAGGCACAAGGGTGGCATGTCGCCTTCGTAGCTGCTATTATAGCCAGAGTTGTGGTTCTGGCTCCTATAGCTGCGTGGCGTGCCGCTGCGCATGCCACGCTCCAGTCCGGCATTCTTAGCGCCCAGCAATGCGCTGTGTGCAGGTGCGATCAGTTATTGACGGAATCTGGGGTAAACCACCCGGTCAGCTACTCACCTGGACAAGTGGTTGCCCATGGGTCGCTGCTTGACCTGCACCTGATGCGCCAACTGTACCAGAAAGGGCATACCATTCAGGCTCTCGTTCTTGCTGAAGGTGGTCGCCTTCAGCTGCTGCAGATTGAACCCACCTCCGGTGTAGGGTGAACGTTGTTTTTGCATCATCTGATCTCAAAGTGCCAATAAATGTTGCACCCGTCAAATTCTTGTTGTCTTTTTCTGTCTGTTTTATTATTTTTGGGTGTGCATCTGTTGCAATTACCGCGTCTCTCAGATGGCCTTTTTACGCGGCCTTGTTTATCATTAATATAAACTGGGTATTATTTCGGCTCTGAAAACAGCTGTACGGCTGTTTTGGAATTTAGCTACTTTTTGAGTTTTGACTTCGGTGAGGAGCTCTCGTTTATTAGTGAAACAAATGCAGTGCCTACTGTTGTCTCTCCCAACTGCCCAACTGTTAACTGGCATTCCACATTCCACGCCTGACACTTATTCCAGGGCCTTGCCTATCAAATGGAACTTCACCAATCTTGATGCTTGGTCCAGCCAAGTGACCAGACCATGGGAAACTGATCCCAAGTTTGCAACTGAGCTGTCTGAGGTAAGGGTTTCATAGAAAGTAGTGAAGGAGGAGCTAGCTGGTTCGATTCTTAGTTTGGGATTTGACCTTCTGCTGTCACATCTTAAGTTCTCACAGAGTCACTTTTCTCCATTGATCTAAGCCTAAAGAACTCTGTTGTAGCCATCGTTTGGGAAACTAATCTTAACTTGTTAGCTAAGCTGTCTTATCTAAGGTTTCATAAGAAGAACTAAAGATAGATGGAGGTAGCTGGTTCGAATCCTTGGCTGGGGCTTGACTTTCTGCTGTCACATCTTAACTGAGACTTGATCTAGTTTATATACTCACTTTTCGATCTATATCGAACTATGCCTAAAGAACTCCTCTTTTTGATCTAGCTCAAAGATCTTGTTACTACTCAACTAGATTGTTATAAGGGTTGATAGGGATTTGAATAAGCTAACCTTCAGCGGAGTTACTTAAAGCCTTCAAAGGTTTTTCGGATTTTGGGCTTGAACTTGGAAGCCTGGCCTAGTTTAAGGTTGTGTGGCAATGTCTTAGCCCAAGTCCAAAAAGCCTGGAGGATAAATATATTATATGCTATGCTAATGTTTATAGTAAGCAGATCTATATTTAAACTATAAAAGAAGGTTCTTAAAAAGTTTACACAATGAAAACTGAGCTCTAAAGTAAACCCCACAGAATTCCTTCCACTTACTATGATAGGAATTTCCTATCCATTTTAAAGTATGTATACATTTAAATAGTACATTTATGTATGTATGTATGTATATATGTACATTTATGTATGTACATATGTACATTTATGTATGTATGTACATTTGTGTATGTACATTTATATATGCTTTACATTACTTGTTTACTGTACTTGTTTATATAGTACGCATTTAAAATGAGTTACTAACGCGGACTTCGTATATATCTTTCTGTTCCAGTTGCTCATTCCCCTTTGTAGCTGACTGTAGCTGATTAAGCTGCCATTGAGTCACGTCCATATCGTGTCCAGCTTAGTATTATCCACATTCACATTCGTATCTATATACCCGCTGTGGAGCGGACCTGCGTCTCAGTTCAATGTGATGCGTTGAGCCTGCAGCCGCATTTGTAGAAACAAGTCAGGGAAAAAGGAACAAGGAGGAGACAACAGACACTGCCAGAGTCGGAGACGGGCTCTATGCAGAGCATGAGCTGGAGATGTGGACTGGCGCTGCTGCTGGCGTTGCTGGCGCTGGTGCAGGCGGACATCACGGAGCTGACCAATGAAGCGCCCGAAGGACCCAATGTGTGCAAAAAGCGAGAGAAGTAAGTAGCAAGAAGAGAGCATGAGAAATGGAGGAAGAATGAAGGTGTAGAGCTGCTTATTTACTTATGCCTCTGTCCCCGCAGCTACAACGTCGAGGTGGTCATCACGGAGCTGCAGTCGTTCCAGGAGCGCGGCTCCACCTGGTGCCTCAGCATACCGCCCACCTGTCCCACCTATCGCATCCGGCATCGCGTTGTGAACAAGACCCAAACGCTGACCAAGGCGCGCATCGTGCGCGACTGTTGTGGTGAGTGACCCTCTATATACCCTGTACGATCTGTAATACCTGTTAATTCTATCTCTCTCTCTCTTGCAGATGGCTACGTGCGCAGCGGCAACGAGTGCATCCCGCACTGCAGCGAGCCTTGCCAGCACGGCAGATGCATTGCGCCCGAGAAGTGCAAGTGCATCGAGGGCTATGGAGGACCCGCCTGCAACATAAGTTCGTTTCAACTCAAACATATATTTAAATTCGTAGCATATTTAGTCTTTGTGCCTTTGTGTGTGTCTCTCTATGTGTGCTAAGTTAACCACAATGAAACGCCTTGGGTGAAGTGGGCGTGGCTGGGTCCTCAATAGAGGCTTCCCTCCAGCACTTGAGCCTTGCTTAAGGGCTTTTGCCTAAACTCTAATCTTCTGTGTGTCTAACAACTAAAACTATGATGTCCTTGCAGAGCTCGAATATCCAAGCGTAGATGCAGAGTATAGAGTATACAGAACTTGAATACCCAGGCGTATATATCGAGCAGATCAGAGAGGATAGAGTGTAGTTTATAGAGGATAGAGTATAGAGAATAGTGTATAGAGTACAGAGTATAGAGTATAGAGTATAGAGTATAGAGTATAGAGTATAGAGTATAGAGTATAGAGTATAGAGTATAGAGTATAGAGTATAGAGTATAGAGTATAGAGGATAGAGTATAGAGGTTAGAGTATAGAGTATAGAGTATAGAGTATAGAGTATAGAGTATAAAGTATAGAGTATAGAGTATAGAGTATAGAGTATAGAGTATAGAGGATAGAGGATAGAGGATAGAGAATAGAGGATAGAGGATAGAGGATAGAGTATAGAGTATAGAGGATAGAGGATAGAGGATAGAGAATAGAGTATAGAGGATAGAGGATAGAGAATAGAGTATAGAGGATAGAGGATAGAGAATAGAGTATAGAGTATAGAGGTTAGAGTATAGAGTATAGAGTATAGAGTATAGAGTATAGAGGATAGAGTATAGAGGTTAGAGTATAGAGTATAGAGTATAGAGTATAGAGTATAGAGTATAGAGGATAGAGGATAGAGGATAGAGGATAGAGAATAGAGTATAGAGGATAGAGGATAGAGAATAGAGTATGGAGGATAGAGGATAGAGGATAGAGGATAGAGGATAGAGGATAGAGGATAGAGAATAGAGTATAGAGTATAGAGTATAGAGGTTAGAGTATAGAGTATAGAGGTTAGAGTATAGAGTATAGAGTATAGAGTATAGAGTATAGAGTATAGGGTATAGAGGTTAGAGTATAAAGTATAGAGTATAGAGTATAGAGTATAGAGTATAGAGTATAGAGTATAGAGGTTAGAGGATTGAGGATAGAGTATATGGGATAGAGGATAGAGAATAGAGTATAGAGGATAGAGAATAGAGGATTGAGTATAGAGGTTAGAGTATCGAGTGTAAAGTATAGAGTATAAAGTATAGAGTATAGAGTATTGAGCATTGAGTATAGGGAATGTATATAGATTATACAGAGCAGTTGTTGGAATATGAGTACAATATATTTGACTTAATCTAAAGAGCTTAATATAAATATGATTTCGAAAATCTGGGAATCACAAAACATATAAAATATAAACAAATATATAATTTATAGCTGTGAGTAATTTAGTTGCACAACAGGAAAAGACATCTCAAAGCTTTTAAAAGATTAGAATTGTTCAACAAATTCTTAACGAGTCCGAAATTCGCTAGTAAAATACACAACATCAGATAAATGCCGATTAGATAAATCTCATAATCTCAATTATTTTTGGCTCTGCAAGGGTATTTGCGCTTCGGCTTACCGATGCTTTTCTTGTTCGGTTAGCAAATTTCTGTTTTTTTTTTGTTAAATGATTTCTTGAAGCTTTATGTTAATAACCTTTTGATTTGCAATGCTGCCAAAAGCACCAACACACGCACACACACACACACACGCATATCCCCCACTTAACACACACACACACACAAACACCCTACTCTTTTTCAATAACCGGGCCTTAAGGAACAGATTTCACCCCTACACAACGGCCGAAGGATATGTATATTTGCGTGCTTATTTAATCACAGCAATTTGTAGACGCGACTAACCGTTCAAGCACTCCGTTTAAGCCGTAATCGTTAACGTTATCGTAATCGTAATCCGTATCCGTAACGCTCTCCGGCAGATTGTTCTCCGGGCCTGTATGGCATCGACTGCAAGCTGAAGTGCGATTGTCTGAACAACGCCACCTGCGAGCCCTTCACGGGCGAGTGCGAGTGCGCCAAGGGCTATGCGGGCGAGAGATGCGCCGAGATCTGTCCGGCCCAGACGTACGGCGAGAAGTGCGCCGAGCTCTGTCGCTGTGAGAACGGCGGCAGCTGTGACCATATATCCGGCAGGTGTACGTGCGCGCCCGGCTTTACGGGTCCCCTGTAAGTGGGACAACAATTGAATCCATTCCCAAATCCGTAACTAATTCCACGCTCCGCTCCAATCAGATGCGATATGCGCTGCCCCGATGGCAAGCATGGCGCCCAGTGCGAGGAGGACTGTCGCTGCCAGAACGATGGCAAATGCGATCCACAGAACGGCGCCTGCGAGTGCACCGCCGGCTGGACGGGCGATGTCTGCGCCAACAAATGTCCCACGGGCACCCACGGCCTCAACTGTGAGCTTTCCTGCGAGTGCTACAATGATGCGCCGTGCCATCATATAACCGGACGCTGCGAGTGCCCACCCGGCTACATGGGCGAGGTGTGCATGGACGAGTGCCCGCTAAACACGTACGGACGCAACTGTACGGAGAAATGCGACTGCCTGAACGATGCCGCCTGCAGTCCCACGGGCCAGTGCGAGTGTGCGCCCGGCTGGCAGGGCGAGCGATGCGAGCAGCGCATCTGTCCGGCCAACAAATACGGCACCGACTGCAGCAAGACCTGCGAATGCGGCATGGAGCACACGGATCTCTGCCACCCGGAGACGGGTCGCTGTCACTGTAGCATTGGCTGGAGCAGCGTGGACTGCAAGCGACCCTGCCCGTTCCTCAAGTACGGCCCCAACTGTGATCTGAACTGCGATTGCCGGAATGGAGCCAAGTGCTCGCCGATTAATGGCACCTGCCTCTGCGCGCCGGGCTTTACGGGCGAGAAGTGCGAGCTGAGCTGCCCGGCGGGCACCTACGGCCAGGGCTGCGCCTTCCAGTGCGACTGCCAGAACGGCGCCAAGTGCGCCCCGGAGACGGGCCAATGCCTCTGCGCCCCGGGCTGGCGCAACAACAAATGCGACCGTCCGTGCGTGCTCAACAATTACGGCGATGGCTGCCGACACAGCTGCCAGTGCCAGAACAACGCCTCCTGCAGCCCCATCGACGGCAACTGCACCTGCTCACCCGGCTGGCAGGGCGAACGCTGCGACCAGAAGTGCGAGCCGAACACCTTCGGACTGGACTGCGCCCACAAGTGTCAATGCGATCCGTACAATACGATCGCCTGCGAGGCGGCAACCGGTCGCTGCATCTGCAAGCAGGGCTGGCGAGGTACCGACTACCACTATCTCCCACAAACACTCAACAGTCATCGCTCATCGCTCATTGCTCATGTGCTCCCTGCCCAGCTCACAAGAAACCTTCTCTACACACACACACTTGCAGTTATATATTCCATAAAGATAGTTCTTTCCATCTCCGATCAATCTCTATCTTTATGCCTCCTCCTTGATGAAGAAGGAGTATCGACTCCCTTGAATCAAACAGTCATCGCATCCCAGCTCACATAGACACCTTCTCCACACACACACACACACAGACACTCGCACACACTCGCACACTTGCCTTTATATATGCCACATATATAGTTCGTTCCATCTTCGATCTATCCTTATCTTTCTGCCTGCGTCATCTTTCGTCTCCCAGAATCCAAAACTCTTCGCTCATGTGATCCAATCCCAGACACCTTCTCCAAACACTCGCACTCACTCACACACATACAGACACTCACACACTTGCATATACATATATATAGTTCATTTATATAGTTCATTTCATCTCCGATCTATCTTCATCTTTCTGCCTGCCTGCTTCTTTCATTATCGCCTCATTTATGTTTGTTTGTTTCTAGTTGTTTTAACTTTAATCTGTGTTTTCTCGTTTCGCACTCGTTTGTTTATTTTCTATTCCGTGTCCGTGCCCCACAAATTAATCCGAACCCGAACCCAAGGCGTTCATTGTGAGACGAACTGTCCGAGCGGTTACTATGGTGAAAATTGTGATCAAGTTTGCAGATGCCTGAACAACTCCTCGTGCGACTCGGATACTGGCAACTGCATCTGTGCGCCCGGCTGGACCGGCGAGGACTGTGTCGAGCCCTGTCCAGAGGGTTTCTATGGCATGGAGTGCAAGGAGCGCTGCCCGGAAACTATGCACGGTAAGAAAAATACTTTCCTTAGCCGGCGCACCAACTAACCCAACTCTCCCTCTGTCTCTCTCTCTCCTGTCAGGCAATGCCACCTGCGACCATATTACGGGCGAGATAGTCTGCCGTCCGGGTTACTTGGGCCTGACCTGCGAGCACGCCTGTCCGCCGGGCCTATACGGACCCAGCTGCCGGCTGAAGTGCAACTGTGAGCACGGCGGCGAGTGCAATCATGAGAATGGCCAGTGCGTCTGCCTGCCCGGCTGGACGGGCTCCAATTGCAACCAGTCGTGTCCGCAGGACACCTACGGCCAGGGCTGTACGCAGCGCTGTCGCTGTCATCATCATCGCAACTGCCGCAAGAACGACGGGCATTGCATTTGTCTGCCTGGCTGGATGGGCGATCAGTGTTTGGAAGTTTGCCCGGAGGGCTTCTACGGCGAATACTGCATGAATCCCTGCGCCTGCCCCTCCTCCAATTTCCAGTGCCATCCCGCCGACGGCTGCGTCTGCCGCAGCGGCTATACCGGCGACAATTGCGACACGCTGATCGCCTCACAGCGCGTGGCCGAGCACAAAGAATGTAGGTAGCACTCGGTCGGGAGCAGATCACAGACACTAATCTTCCCTTCTCTCCACAGCGAGCAATGCGGGTGTAGCCATCAGCATGGTCCTGCTGAGCCTCTTTGCAGCGATTATATGCGCCATATTCCTCTACTATCGCCGGCGAGTCTCCAACCTGAAGACGGAGATCGCGCACGTCCACTACACGCACGAGACGAACGGATCCGCCTGGCCGCCAGCCAATCACAACTTTGACAATCCCGTCTACGGCATGCAGCCGGATACGCGTCTCTTGCCCAATCACCTGCGCCCCAAGATGAACAACTTCGACCGGAACGCCTCGCTGTGCACCGACTACGGCGACGATTCCAATGCCAGCAGCAAAGGTGCGTCTGAATGCAGCACAAATAGTTCAAATAGTTTCCCCTTTTTGGTAACCAACCTTTCCATCTTGCAGTGGGCAGCTACTCCGTCAACTATAATCACGATCTGCTGAACAAGAATATGAATGCGGACCTGACCAATCCGATTGTGTACAATGGCATTGGCGAATCGCTCAAGGAGGAGCATGTCTACGATGAGATCAAGCAGAAGGAGGGCTACAAGGATCCCGGTAAGTGCTTCCGTTTGCCCTTTAACGCTTCTTAATCTATAAACATGCTATATTCCCTATTTGCAATGCACACACACATTTGCCATAAATTAGTGAAAATTTATAGCAAAATCCTATTTCCGGAGGGTAAGCAGCAATTGTTCAGTGTCCGTTGTAGCTAGTCTTCACTGTGCCCTGCCCCAGCTGTTCTATGTGTTCGTCAACTTTCTTGCTCGAGATGCGCTAATCAAATGTTTTATCCCATTTCCCCAGATGAATACGACCATCTGGACTACTCACGACCCAGCACATCGCAGAAGCCGCACTATCATCGGATGAACAACACCGTGTTGAACATCAACCAAGACGAGGAGAAGCCCACCAATGTGAAGAATCTGACTGTGCTGCTGGAGAAGCCGAAACCGCCAACGGAACCGGAGCCACAGCACGAGAGCTTCGACAACAACAATCTGGATAATGCCTCAACCGCGTCGCCCAGCTCTAGTCCAGAGCTGCGCAAATAGACAGCAGGCAACAGGCGACAGGCGTCGTCGTCGTCGTAATGGTCCCCACTCTTGTAAATGTGTTATTTTCTATTAAGTTGCTCATTTTAGAAATCGTACACCTAATTCAGTGCATACGGTAGCAACAGCTCTTCCTCCGCAGTAATGAATTGTGCTGTTGATTATTGTATAGAAATTGTGAAGCGTTGGCGTCTCAGGGAGGCGCCGGACATTAGCATTACCTTTTTAAAGCCGCATCGGCGGGGATAACGATAACCTACATAAACATATTTTCATATCAAATATTTAAGCATATGATATTTATATTTTCGTAAGTTAATTGTATAAAACAACAACAAAAAACGCAATTAAGGTCAAAGATCAAAGATTTCCCAATAATTGAATGAAAAACAAATCAAATTATAATAATTGTAATTTATCGAATGCCAAAATAATTACCAGCAAAAATGTAGCTCAAATTTTTGTAGTTGAAAATATTGGAGACTTGCTAAATTGTTTGTTATTATTATACAAACTATTTACCCAAAACATTATTTACCTTTTAAAATGCAAATAAATAAAATAATAAAGTTTACCTATCCCAACACCTACCACCTCACCTCCTTTTCTGCATTGCTGCGGCGCTAAATACATATATTACAAAGTGACTCAAATAAAAGAAAAACTCAACGCATTGCGACGGCTTTTTTGCTGAGTCATCGAGGCACAAATTATTCTGCTGCCACATCTGATCCCAAAAACTGCTAAAATACCAGGCGAACATAAATCAGCAGCAGGTTGCTGCATTAAAATCAAAACAAATAGTGCGGCATACTTTCAGGGGGGCTTTTAAAATTCGTGCCAAGTGCTACCCATCACCAATCAGTGCTACCCATCGCCCAGCTGTATTTCAGTGCTGGGCAGCACTGGCACATTTAAAATGCCAGCCCGAAAGTATGCCGCACTTTCTATTTTATTTTAGTGCAGCAACCTGCTGCTGATTTATGTTCGCCTGGTAGTTTAGCAGTTTTTGGACCCGGATTCGGCTGCAAAACGACTTTTGTTTTTCGATGACGTCACACAACAGCGACTGACTGAGCGCTTGCTGCGGACCTGCCGCACAGCTAGGACAACAGTGCAGGCTGTCAACCGTAACAGCAGCAAACTGAAAGGTGCACGCACATACAGAAAATTTTAAATGCAGCGTTACCTGCTACTGATTGCTGTTTGCCTGGTATTTGGGGCGGTCAGCTAAATGCTTGTAAATCGCAACTTCCGAACGGCGGCAAGTTGCATATTTGTGAAGAAGTGAAAATAAATAAATAAAAGTCAGTTTAATATGTTTATTTATTTCAATTATTTAGTAGAAGCATCAAGTACAATAATTGTATAAATAGTTTCGTTTTCCATGTGTCGTTGTGTGAGTGTGTGTGTGTGCGTGTGTGTGTATCTTTGATTTATGTTGCAAGTTAAATATTGCATAGACTAAATGCTAGATAAATACATATACACCCATAGCACAGATTACATCTATGTAGATTCTAGAAGCGTACGCAGAACAAAGAGTTATTAAATTACACACGATATTGCTAAATTGTATTACTTAATGGAATATTATGTGGTAATACACATGACTTTTGTGGGGGCTTACAATTCATACCCTTGCAGAGGCTAATCACGAAATGTTTTACTTATCAGAGGAGACTTCGCTGGCCCTGGATACGCTCTATTATCTTCCTTTTAAATGAATAATCGCATGGATCTGATTAAACTCGGACTAGTATATCAAATAGCTTCAAAGGAAATGGATTTTGATATCATTATGAGACGCTTCTTTCTTCTGCAAGGGTATTTAATCTTCGGCGTGCCGAGGCAAGGTTCTACTTTAGCATGTTTTGTGTGGTTGAAGCTGTCCGTCTGTCCGTTTGTCCGCCTACAGATAGCCATGGCCGGCCACCTCGGCTGGAATGAAGCCCTCGCGTCCGTCTCGCGTCTTCACGTAGAACCATTGGCGCTGATCCTTGGACTCGCGGCACTCGCAGAGCGTCACAATCTCGCCCTTGTGGACGACAATGCTCTCCGTGATGAAGTCCGCGTTGATGGCGACTAGAGTTTGGCGCAGTCCGTTCTGCTGTTGCCGCCGCAGCACGCTCAACATGGCGCCCGCCGCCGCCGCCGGCGGTGCCTGGTGCGGAGTCTGTTGCTGCTGCGGCTGCTGGAGGGGAGTGCTCTTTGGATGCAGATGCTGACCGTTGTGGCCATTGGTTATGTACGAAACGTTCGACAGACGCCGCACGGCTGGCTGTGACTGTTGCGCATGCAGATGCTTCTGCGCCGGTTGCTTGGTCATCCTCTGCTGCTGCTGCTGCTGCTGGAGGGTGACGTATTCGTCGTTGGAGGCGCTGCGCACCGAGGCGGAGCCGGAGCCCAGCTGCTTGGTGGAGCGCAGCTGTGCGTAGGCCTTCTCCACGAGCTTTGGCTGCGAGGCGGCTCGTAAATACAGCTTGTCCACGTGCTGCTCCCCGTACAAGGAGCCCGCCAGGCTGCCGCCATGCGACACCAGACTCTTGCTCGTGTTGTTGTTGTTGTGCTCCTCGGCGGCAGCTGCTCCTCCGCCGGGCTTGGCGCTGCGTGGCGTGCGTGCCCCGTCGGAGCGTGTGCCGCCACGCAGACGTATCTCCTTCTCCGAGTCGGTCATGTTGCCGCAGGGTCGCGGAAAGATGTCCGCATTGGACTCCCAGCAGGGCGTCGGCTTTGAGCTGGAACCCCCGCCCGGGGGCAATATGCCCAGCGGCAGGCAGCTGGCATAGCCGACGTAGCCCTCCTCGGCATGCGGTGTCTGGACATAGAGCCAGTTCTGGTTCTTGAACACCGCATTGACGACCATGCCCAGCGGCAGCGGTATCTCCAGCTGATAGCCGCCGGGTCTCGTCTGATAGAGCGTGCTGGCCGTAGCCAGGACAACGGGTATATTGCCGGGCGCGGCCAGCGAGCAGCGCGACAGAAACTCATCCACGTTGTGTATCTCGTAGCCGAAACGCTGGACACGATTGCGTTCCCGCTCGCGACGCTTGCGATGCCGATGGCGACGCGGCGGCGGCTGCGCGCCTAGGGCAACTCCACCACCCCCTTCGGAGACGGCAACCAAACTAGGCTCCGAGTAGGTGCACTTCAGTGCATCCGCTGTCGTCGTCGTCGTCGCCGGGCTGGCGGCGGCTACTCCTGCGGGAGCTCCCACGCCGGCGGCTCGTGCCTGCTGCAGCCGGCTAGCCAGCTTCTTGCGGATCTCGTTGCGCTTGCGCGCCAGCAGCAGCGCCTCGTGGTGCACATCGCTCCGTGGCGCACGCTGCGGAGTGCACACGAACAGCAGCTCTTTGGTGGTAGCGGCGGCCACGGGAGCGCCGAGCGGTGTGCTGCGTGTGCCCTTGTCCTTGTACTCCAGCAGATTCTGGTTGCTGAAGAACTTTTGGCTCGCCAGCTGCCCGTTGCCCGGCGCCTGATGGGCGGTGGGCGTGGTTGCGTAGCCCGTAAGCGGCTCCGTGCCGCCGGGTAGCTGCTTGACGCGATACCGCTTCTTGCCCACGTCCAGCTGCGTGGGCACCGGCTCCGTGCGCTGCTGCGGCAAGGAGTTGGAGGCATCGCCAGAGGCCGGAACATGTCCGTTGCTGAGCGGCTCCTTCTCCTTGGTCTGGGCAGCTGTCTCCGTCTCTGGCGGCTCATTGGTTTGTGGCTGGGATTGGGGCTGGGGCTGGGACGGGGGCTGGTGCTGCTCCCGCAGCACCCAGGTCAGTGAGATGCGCGGCCGTCGCAGGCTCAGATTCTGACCCATCGCTAGTCTGTCCAGGCCTACAGCATGCTGCAGTTGCGGTGTGCTCTTGGCCCGGCCAGCGCCTAGCGGAGGCGACAGCAGCTCATCAATCTCCACATAATCCGAGCTGTACTCAACGCCACTTGACTGCCGATTCGGCGGGGGCGGCGGCGGCGGTGGCGGGGGCGTGGCCGTAAAATTGCCCACGGAACTGTCGCTGCTGCCGGGCTGCTGCTGCTGCTGTTGCTGGTGATGGAGAATCAAGGCGCAGGCGTGCAACAAATCCGGACAATAGGCATCTGTAAGAGTAAAAAACGATAAATATGCAGCTAAAAGCGAGCGAGAGAGAGAGAGAGAGAGAGAGAGAGAGAGAGAGAGAGAGAGAGAGAGAGAGCGAGAGAGAGAGAGAGAGCGCTGAACTAGGAGATACCCTGCATTCGAACTATCTTTTTATGTACATACTTTTACGTGCTTCTTCTTTCTAGATGTGATTTTCATTTCATAGAGTCCGATCTTAATGACGAGTAAGTAGGTGTGAGTCAGTCAGTCCGTCAGTCAATCAGTCAGTCAATCAGCCGGGTGCTTCTAGCCCTAGGAAGATGTAGATCTATACGGCTAACCCGCCTGCTAATGCATATATCAAAGCAGAACAATTTATCTACCTCAGATGTGTGTATATACATAAATATAAATATATATGTGTATATATTTGGAGTCTCAGATGAACAAACGGATAGCTAGATGCATATTATATAAGCTAAGCATACCCTTTTTCACCTCTCTAAACAGAGTATAAAAGCTTATTAAATTTTTGCTCCAACAACCGTTCTCGTGGTTGTCCACTGTAGAGAGCTTTTACTGTACTCATAAGAATTCTTCGGCGCCCCTTGACTTACCTCTCAATCCACGTGAGCTGCGTCTGCGCCGACGCTGGCGTCTGACTGCGCTGCCTAGCTCGCCGTCGCAGTCGCTGGCGCTGCTCTGATCGCTGCTGCTGCTGCTGCTGTTGGTGCTGGCTGCGAATCTTTGCTGCAGCTGCTGCTGCTGCTGGATTTCACGTAGACGACGTCGGCGTCGTGCTTGTTGACGCGCTGCTGCTGCTGCTGCTGCACCTGCGGCTGCTGCTGATGCATGCTCTGCCGCTGGCTGCGGCGCCGGCGGAGGTGGTGCGGCTCGCTCCGTATAGCCCGGCGGCGGTGTCAGCGGCAGTGGGCAATAAAAAGGCGGCGGCGGCGGTGCGCGCAGTCGTCGATTTGTCTCCTCTAGAACGTAATTGTTCTGCTGCGCCTGCGCGTGCGTCGGCTGCGACTGCAACTGCAACTGCAACTGCGACTGGTCTAGACTGCGCGTAGAGTGTGGCGCAGCTGCAGCAGCGTCCTCTGCTGCATGTTGGCGATATGTGGGCGGAACTGAGGCAGCTGTGGGAGAGCATCAAAGGGAATCAAGTTGAGAAGAAGAAGAAGGTAGAAGAGTAAATCGGTCGAGCATGCCGGACTGGCAGATACTCTGTGATCAGCATAAAGCAGCTGTGGGAGAGCATCAGAGGGAATCAAGATGACCAATCAATTGGTCAAGATAGCGTGCCCGACTGGCAGATACCCTGCAAGTTGGATGAGGCAGCCTTGGCAGAGCATCAAAGATAATCAAGATGGGAAGAAGGCAACTTTAGCATTTGATCATAAAAATTCCCATCATTTAGTTAAGTCTGTAAAAGAGTGAGAAGCATGCCCGACTGGCAGATACCCTGTAATTAATGATCGACGAAAACGAGTGTCCCTCTAATTATACAATTCACAAGATTATGAAAAGGAGTATATATACTATAAGTTATATAAATAGTTCACAGATGCCACCTGAGCTGCCTGTTGCATCCATATTCAGACAAAGTTAACCCTCAACTGGCTATTTTAACCATGCACAGGGTATATTAAAAGCATCAACACCCCCACAAGGAATATTTAAAATATTTGCCAATATAAACGTCAACCTCTGAGCTCTGAGACCCAGGACAGAGCCTCAGACCCAGACCCAGTCTCAGTCTCAGTCTCAGTCTCAGTCTCAGTTGCAGTTGCAGTTGGCCACAGTTTCTGGCCACATTTATATGCGCTATCAAGGCCAAGATCAGCGCGAGCTGCGAAATGGCAAAGGCTAAGCAACAGAAACAACAACAACAACAACAACAAGGAGCAGCAGCAGCAGGAGATACGCAAAAAGCGTGGCCAATAAAATTGCAAAACTGATATGCTCAATGGCAACAACGTGCCAGAAGTGAGTAGTAAAATGTTAAAACGTGACGGTATTTCACAAAAATACCAAATATTGTATGATACCCAGCTACCTCTACTCTGGATACCCCTCCCGAGCCCTCCCTCTCTTTCCCTCTCTCTCTCTCTCTCTCTTCATATATCTTTCTCTATACACCTCGCTCTCTCTGTCCCTCTCTCTTAATGGCCCGTTCTTGCGCTCACATTTGCACAATGTTCAAAAATGGGCAGCTTACAGCGTATTTAAATGTGTGCCAACGACGTTTGAATACACTTTCCTTTTATCGAATAGTCTAGCAATTGGACTAGCTGCATTTTCCATATAACTTGGAGTACTCACGCTTATAAATGTTCTCTTAAACGAAGACATCTTTTTGGAGACAATCAACAGATTGTACTATATGCACTTTATATATTATATATACTCTTTTTATACACTCTACATATACACTATTCCAGAAGCTACATGTCAAATTTGGGGATAATCGATAACCGGAAGTAAACTTGTACTGCGCAGGCACTAGAAGGATCTACGTTCGAAATTTCATTCAAATTTTTGCTATATACAAAGCCTAACTAATCTGGAAGTAATATGGAACGTGTTTTACAAACCAAATGACATAGCTAATGTACCTCTCTCTGCTCTATATGCACAATAACTAAGGCCTGATGAGGGCGCAGAAAGGATAAGGCCCCGAAGCACAGCTGCCAAGCCAGCGGCTGTGGCTTTAACGACCTTTGTCAGTCAGTCAATCTGTCAGTCAGTCAGTCAATCTGTCAGTCAGTCAGTCAGTCAATCTGTCAGTCAGTCAGTCAATCTGTCAATCAGTCAGTTTGGGTTTGCCGTAGCGGAGAGCTAATCAGAAAAAGAGCTGCGACTGCGGCAGGCAGATCGTGCGAGGATTACATTGGGCGTGTGACGACAGGGTCAGGGCCAAGAAGGGGGCAAGGGCGGGGCGGGTCAGTAGGGAGGCGGGTCGAGTCATTCAGTGAGATCGTGAGGCAGCGGCCTTTAATGGTTGCGACGTGAGCTGAGCTGAGTTGAGGCGTGGGCGTGGCACAACTGACTGGGCACAGAAATTGAAAGTGTTGCAAGGCAGCAAAATGTTGCCACAGTTGTCGCAGTTGTTGTTGTTGTTGTTGCAGCTTTTAATTAAACGGAGACGGGCTGCCAAATTAGCTAATGCCGCGTGGAAAAGCGAGAAAAAAAAGACAGACAGACAGACAGACAGCCAGCAAAGCCCAAACATGCCACATGCGACATGCGGCGCCCGCAAATGGACAAAACATTGACAAATTTGTTTTGCAACTTGTTTGGCCGCCCAAAGCCGCCCAAATATGGCCAGCACACACGGCGTACCCACTGGGGCATTGTCGTCGGCTTTAGCAAAAAGGCGTCTTTGGCCAAGTTGCAACTGCAACAGCAACTGCAACAAGCCAGCATTTATGGCCGTGCGGCGGCAGGCGGCAGGCGGCGATAATAATTCAATCGCGGCGAAATGTCGAAGCGTGCAAATGGGAACGGGACGGGCCCGTGATTTGGCATAAAAGGCGATTGGTATTGATTGGAGCTGCATGTGATTAGCCTAGCCAGGCAGATGTTGGCCAAGTCCGTCTGTCCGCCTGTCCGCCTAGCCGCCATGAACTCCCCGAGAGAGCCGTGTGCTGTGGGAAATGAACTCTGGCTCAACCTGACTTAACTTGGCCAACAAATGGCATTGCGATGCCAATGCGCTAATAAGATAAAAGCATTTTAATTGCAACTAAACATGGCATTTGCAGCAACTCGACATGGACTGGCCGCTAGCCCAGCCAACCCGACCACGCCCCCGCCCCATCCTCTCACTCTTGGCCGCTTTGCGCTGTAGGCCAAACAACTGTAAAATGGCCAAGATCCGCTGCCTCACATAAAAAACAAAACATATATAAAAAAAAAAAGGCAACGCACATCAAATCAAAAGAAATACGAGAATTGCTCGCGTTCGGAAAATACTAAAAATAAATACTAGAAAATACTCGCATTTGGTCAAGAAAAATTGATTCCAAGCTCTCGCTTTCTACAGCTCGTCCCCGTCTTTCTCTTTCTCCCTTTCTCTCTCTCTCTCGCTTCCACCTGTTGGCTGTGCAGTAAATTAAAATGCTGCAGGGGCTCATCAAGTATTTAACGAGGGACCATCGAACATAAACATTAAGCCGCCAGCAACAACAGGCAAGTGTGTGCTCGACTGGCAAACACCCTGTATTCATGCATATGCCTAGCATATATATTTACAGAATGACTTTTTGGAATCTACTTTCTATAACTTGTGAGATAGCCTGGGAAAGTCAAGACTATATCGTTATTTATCGATTTGTGAGGACTTTATATCGATATTTATCGGTGTATCAGGATAACGTGACGATATTTGACTATGTATAAGGACTGTATCAATATTTATCGATGTATCATGATAATAAATCGATATATATCGACATTTCTGGAGTATGCATAGAATTTCATTCCGATATATATCGATTCCAACAAGCATATCGGTATTTTATCAGGACGTGACATTTATCGTTTTTAACCCAACTTTTTATGGATATTAATCGATTATATCAAGACTTCTTATCGATATGTATCGACTGTATTCTAGAGAATACGCCCGTAATAGTAGCAAGAAATTTCCCAATACTCTTAGATATTTGACCCTTCCTTCCTCCAATGCTACCCTTCCTCTGTGTAAAGTTAATTGTCTCTAAATCTGACGTATTTGCCGCTTAGCTCGTCATTCCCATCAAGAACGGCTATACTTTACATATTATGGGCCTCCTTATTCTGTCAACTATCACATTTGCATAATTTCATTATACCCATTGTTAATCATTTTCATTATAGGGTATTACAAGTGGACGACAACGATGAGAAGTCGCGCACAGGCACATAAAAAAACGTCATAAAGTTGCTCGATTGTCAGATTGTGAGATTGTCAGTAGGTGCCAGTCGGCGACCAAAATCCCTGTTGACATGGCCAACAACAGGCACGAGTCCAGATATCCAACCCCCCTTTGCCCCTTACCCCTTCCTCTAGGCAATGCCTGCAGCAGTCATCAAGTGTGCAAATTTATGCAGAAAATAATTTACACAAATTTCAGTTTTTTAGCTTTTCAATTAGCACGCATCACGTTACATTCCGGGTAGAGGGGGGGAAAGGGTAGGGAAGCGGGGGAAAGATATCACAACTTAAGCCAATTTTTATGGGATTTTAATGTGCGCTGCGTTTTGGGTGGCCCGTCACAGATTTTTGAATAGGTGCGATTTACCAATGCGATCAAAAATCAATTTGAATTTTTATTGACTCGATTTGAGCTGCGGCAAGGAGCTGGCCTACTGGCAGGGGGGGACTCGGGGAGGGGGCAGCTGGGCAGGTTGCAGTTGCTTGTTGGCCATGGCAATAAAATTTAAACGTTGCTTTGTGCCATTCGCCACGTTGTGTGTCTGTGTGTGTGTGTGAATGTGTGTGTGTTTAAGCGCTTTTAAATATTTATGGGCCCATTTTGTGGTTGCCTTCCCACCTTCCCCCTCCTTTCCACTCCTCTCACGCCACAAAAAATATGATTTTATGGCGTTAATAAATTTAAATGTTGTGGGTTCAAGTTTTTAGGCCCTAACAGAAGTAAATGCGCTGCGAGAAAGTTGGCCCAAGTTTCGATAAATGGCCAGCGGCAAATTTAATTTCACAAGCAACAATTTCTAAAGCTGCCCAAAACAAAATTTTCAACTATTTCAATTTTCTGCATTAATTATGTAATAATATTTGAATTAACTATATACATGAATGTATATAAAACAAGTATTGAATATAACGAATTTCTAACAAGTGCTCTTCTCCACGATTCTCATGAATTCAAGTAGGCCTTGCGAAGGCAGGAATGAATGAGACAGGAAACAAGGAGGAGGTAGAGGAAGTAAGTAGATATGTATGTAGATGTATGTATTAACGTATGTATGTATGTACATATGTATGCACATATACATGTATCTTTGTATGTATGTTTGTATGTATGTATGTATGTATGTACGTATGTACGTATGTATGTATGCATGTTTGTATGTATGTATGTATGTATGTATGTATGTATGTATGTATGTATGTATGTATGTATGTATGTATGTATGTGTGTGTAAGTGTATGTATGTATGTATGTATGTATGTATGTATGTATGTATGTATGTATGTATGTATGTATGTATGTTTGTATGTATGTATGTATGTATGTACGTATGTACGTATGTGTGTGTATGTATGTATGTAGGTATGTATGTATGTATGTATGTATGTATGTATGTATGTATGTAGGTATCAGCACATGTATTCATGCATGTAAGAATGCATGTATGTTTGCATATATACAAAGCAAACATGCATACATGTATGTATGTATGAATGTATATGATCGAGTTATGGGGGTGGGAAATTTTGACCTATGACTAAATAGGATATTTGAGGGTACCACTTTTACATGACCAAGAATCTTGTTGTCAGATTTAGATCACAAATTGATTTTAAAATGTTATATTTGAACGCAAGTCAATAAAGAGATGAAGACAAGTCCTAATCTGTTTCCACTGAGGGAATCGCAACAGTAAGGACAAGACTATATCATTTGGAAGTCGTTATTCCTCAGGGCTAAAATAGACTGAAGCCACTTTACGGCAATAAACTGCGCGGCAAACAAATGGTCATGGAGGTCAAGAGAAGCTGTCTCCAGCTCGAAAAGTGTGGCTTTTGTTTGAGGAAACCTCCAAATGTAAAGGACAATAGATGAGGAGTTGAGGCTCTTGGCAGGACAAGCCGGACGAGAGCGGGCTGACAAGTGCGTATTTAAAGCTCAATGGCCAACTTGGAAGACGACACACTCCACGTACATATGGTCGAGAGGCGAGCTGGCCAAGGCGCAGGCAGTCCAAAATCAAGTTAACAAAAGACAAATGCGGCTGCTGCGCGGGGGCAGAAGGAGTGAAGGAGCAGGGCTTGTCAAAGGCACGGAGGAGGGCGGTGCACGATAAGCGTCAAAGGACATGGAGCCTGTGTCGCAAAACAAAGCACAGAAACAGATACGAGCGCACAGAAAGCAAAGCAAAACATTCCAATGAAAAACTGGTAAAAGCAAAAGGCAAGGAGGAGGTGGGAGGTGGGAAAGAGGGGGTGGGAGGAGGCATGCTACATCAAAGCAAAAGGCAGCGAGTGCTGCGGGCGGCACGCAAATTGAAATGTGCCATCAAGAGGGAAGCCCGAAAAAAAACGCATGTCAAAGCCCGAACCTAGCCCAACACGAGGCGCATGCGACGGAAACGGAAACGCATTTGATTTCCTGCCCAGCTGATGAGCCAACTGCTTGAGCAGGCAGAGGGGGATGGCGAAATAGGGGGAGGGGGAAATGGGGAGCGAGATTGCACTCTAGCTACTTCAGCAAATATGTCCTCAAGGGTCGTTTAACGTGCGCCAGCAGCAGAGCACGCGCACCCAAACCTATATTGCTCGTGTTAGAGATGGGCACGGGTCGTGTTTACTTTAAAGACAAACACGAAGTGTTCGTGCTGCAAATTTAATTTAAACATGATATAACACAAGCTTAACGCGAGCTAATACGAAAATAACACGAACTAACACGAGCTAACACGATTAAGCACGAGTTAAGTTTCAGCTACTGCTCGTGCTTGAGAAAGGTACTAAACACGAACTGTTCGTGCTGCAAATCTGAGTTTAACACGAGTTATCATGACTTAGTACTATTATTACGATATTATTACGAGCTTAACATGAGCTAACACGACTGAACACCAGTTAAGTTTCAGCTATTGCTCGTGCTTGAGATGGGCTCGTGTCGTGTTTACTTTGATGACAGATATGTGCGCTAGCGAGCACGAAGAGACCGGCGAATTTGAGTTGAGCACGAATGTACAATACTTAACACTAGGTCAACTCGACGTAATACGAGCACGAGCTAACACAACTGAACACGAGCTAAGCTTGAGCTAACACGATGTATCCATACATTGGCTTGAGCTAGCACGCTGCATCCATACAATAGCCTGACATTCGAGTTCGGATCCTACTCAGACAACGCATCCAGCGAGGTTCGCTCTGCATGGAAGTTATGCTTAATTCTCATTATATAGATTTCTATTGTGTGTACCTATTCCCTATGACAATACAACATAGCCACGACCCCGGCTTATTAAAATTTCATTGTTGGTGAATAGCCAAAAAAAAAAAAAAACAAAAAAAACAAGATAGAAGCGAAAACCGCGTCCCTTTGGGGACATTGTTATAAATTCCAATTGGAGCGCTTGAGAAATGTGAAAAATGCGCCATGTAAATTATTTCTACGTCTTGGACGCATTTTTTATTGTGCATGATAAATTTTTATTGTAATTGGCTGTTGATTTATGGTCGAGAGACGAGGCAGCCGCGGCCACAGCCATGATAAGAGGCTAGATAAGCAGCGGAGCCGTGGCGGGGGCGGCGTCGGGCGACAGGGGCGTGGCACTGATAATTATGAACGGAATTTGGAATTCATTTTGTATTTTCCATTTTGCTTTTTGTTGCATATCGAATGGAAAATTCAAATGGTTGAGCATAAAAACTAATCGGCGCATTACAGCCAACAAAAATCAAGTATGCAACGATGCGTAACCTGAGCCACGCCCACCTCGCCCAACAGCCCACGAGGCCCACCCAAGCAGGAAAAGAAGCTGAAGCCGATTTTGGAGCCTCTCCTTTCATGGCTAACATGGCGAAACCAACGCGCATTATTGTTAGAGTCAAATACCATAAAGCTTTATGAAGCGCACCCTGGAGGAGCAGAGCGGTGCGGGGCAGGGAGCTGGGCGGGGAGGGGCTGGAAGCTGGGCGTTAGCTGAAACTGGAACTGGTTGCCTTCGAGATGCGTCCGAAGTGGCAGATTTTGTAATACTTTTGTGAAAGATTTCATGGTAATTTCACCGGGTTATAACAATTTACAAATTATGCTATCGAAATTTATTGCCCGCGCACCTTCAGGCCAAAAACTGTGAAGCACACACAAACACACACACACACACACACACACACACAGATAGATAGATTCTACGGCACGCTTTCAAGATTGTGGATAGGTGGGTTCTGGCTGTGGTTGGGTGGCGGCTGGCCACCAGGTGGGCCAAGCCATACGCAGGTGGCTTTGACGAGCAGCTCAAGTGCACAATATTTGACTGCAGGCAGCGAAGGCTCTGACTCTCTCTCTCTCTCTCTCTCTCTCTCTCTCTGTCCCTCTCTCTCTCTCTCTCTCTAGTAGAGCTGAGCCTGATAAAGATTTAGCTTCTGAGTAAAACACGTAGATTTAAGATTTAACTGGAATACGTTTTATATAAACGTAGCAAGCATATTAAGCCTTGTTACAGCTAGAATATTATCATTTTAATTATGTATTTTCCTCTAACTTCACTTGGTCGGGTTTGAACCACGCACTTTGTGGGATTTGAGCCAGCGAGGCACGCAAATGAATTTCTTTTCGGTTGATTTTAAGAAGAGTTAAGTTATAAGATAGATATACTTTATAAGATAGATATACTCAAAACTAGTTTAGTTTTAACAGTCTATGAGTTCCAATATGTAATACAGCAAAAGACTTGATCGAAGTGAAAATTTGGATGGATATAAACAGAAGTAAAAAGAAAGGTTGCTCTAGTCAGGGTAGTCAGGAAGTCTCTTGTCCGACTGGTACAAGACAAGGCACACATCCCTAGTTCTTCAAACCTAAGATTTGATTATGAAACAGGACTTCGATATCGATTTTGAACGATTGCTTGTAAACGAGGCAAGTTATCGATCATCGGAAACAAACTCGTACTTGGCAAGAAGGGACTGGGAAGAAATTGTCCTTAAATTGTCTGAGATTCTTGCGTTCGTACACACGGACATATGGACAGATGGATGGATGGACGAACAGACGGACGGACATGACTAGATCGACTCGACTATTGGATGCTGATTAAGAAAATATATATGTTTTAAAGGGTTCGCAGATGCTTCCTTCTGCTTGTTACAGACGATTGTACGAAATGAATATACCCTTTTACCTATTTGTGCTATGGGTTTGGGGTATGAGGTATACATAGGTATTTGCACTTTTCTATATATATATTAAAGAAATATATATGTATTTGCCTTAAAGCTCGCCAGATAACTCATTTCTCTTCATGTCTCATTGTGCACATATTTGTACATCAATCCAGCTCCAATTCTTTGCCACTTGCATCAAATTTGGCCTCAACTTTATTCCCAAATGCGTGCCAACTCTCTCTCTCTCTCTCTCTCTCTCTCTCTCTCTCTCTCTCTCTCTCTCTCTCGTTTTCAGCCTGAGCATGAAGCGTAGCCCATTTGTTAGGGCACTTTCCGAAACTCCAATAATGGAGCCATTAAATGCCAACTACTTGGACATCAAGTGCTTTAGTTTGGCATAAATCTGAAGCGCATGGCGCAAAACTTTTCTCTGCCCACAAATCTGCGCGCGTCTCCCGATCCAGAGCAAGGCTCTGCTCTGCTCTGCTCGGTGAGCCTGGCGAGCAACTGGAAATGGAAGCTGCTTTTGGCTGCTTTTGTTATGGCTTTAATTAACGCCAACAGAACACCTAGCCTAGCCCCCTCCCACAGCTTATCACAATTGGCCAACAGGTGCAGAAACTTTTGACCCCCCCCCCCCCCCCCCACAAAGCCAAACCCTGGTCGAACGGACCCGGCTCCCAGCCTGCCGCATTTTTATTTAATTTAGAGTCGAGTCGCTGTCCTCGCTGGGACTTTCATGTTGTAATTTCCTAAAATTTACGAGTCTACTTGGGAGCAGGGAGGGACGCTGGTTGGGCGCTGGAGGGGGGGAAATAGTTGCTAGTGAATGCGGCGCAGCTTCTGGATTTACGGCCCGGTTAGGGGCTTTAGGCTTTTAGGCTCTTTTTAGTGGGTGGCCCGGGTTGTACTTGTCAGCGCCTCGTTTTATTAGCCAGCAGCCGCCCTTCCCCTTCCCCTCAAGCCCCTGCCACGCCCACACGCGACTCGTGCTGTACACCTCCGTCGGGGTGTGTGCGTGTGTATTTAGTGTGTGCTTTTTGGCAATTTCGCATGCAGTTTATGACTAGGCACAACAACAAGGGCAAACTTACAGCTCGTGCAGCTGTTAGCTGCCACATGCAGCGTATTCCACCTTCGCACCTACCACCCACACACCTCCCTCCCCCTCCACCGCGCTTATAAAAGTTGATCAAAATTATAACTACGCCCGGACAAACATTTTGGCATTGAGGCAGGCTAACACCCGACCCCGTGCATGTTTTTGGACAATTAGAGTGCGGCTGATTGCCCATAAAGTTATGGAATGAATGTGGCACGTTCTGCAGAACGCATTTCGCGTTTACTTATTGCCAAGTGCTGCAGTTTATTTTGGGCCCCAACGCGAAGATAGAGATGGAAAAACTTTCGTTTCATTAGCTGGCAAAGCGTATCGCAAGGGATATTCACTTTTATGGCCGCGCACATCTTGAGCCGGGTTATTAAATGCCCGTAAAGCAGCGCATGTTAAGCGAAACTTTTCGAAAGTTCGAGGTATGCGAATGACAGTTTTTGGGGAAATGGTACAACTATGACAGAGTTTTGATAGAGCTCAAACCTTAATTAATCCAATAAATGAGGCTTATCTCAGAGTAGCTTTATGGCAAACTCAGCTGTGATCAAAGTGCGAGCAGGTTAATGGATTAACCTAACTCTTTCAAGAATGTCCGAAGGAAGCGCCTACGACTCGATTCTATGAGTTATGTGAAAGGTTGTAGAATTTTAATTTCCTGACAAGCTTAGAGTAATCAAACATAATGTTGAATACATATACTATCGATAGACATATATCAATCAAGCGAGAAGTAGAAGATAAAACTAGACGATCGCACAGATTGAAGATAGATATGAAAGGAAATGCTTGGGACTGAGAAAACGCAGCATTTGAAATTGAGAGCTTTTGCCATGCAAACATAATCTTTATAAGTTACTTTCAATAATACATCAGTATATATACTTGATCAGAACGAAGAAAAGTCAGAACTAGATAAGTCAGAACTAGATAAGTCAAAGCTAGATAAGTCAGAACTAGATAAGTCAAAGCTAGATAGGTCAGAACGTAGATAAGTCAGAACTAGATAAGTCAGAACTAGATAAGTCAGAACTAGATAAGTCAGAACTGGATAAGTCAGAACTGGATAAGTCCAGAGACAGGCAATCTGAATGAATAGATTTCGTAAGCTTTAAAAGCCAGAGAATAAGTTGCTCAATGTTTCATTTGATTTGTATAATATCGATAAATATCGATTTGACGTTCTTAACTCGAAGATATATAGAAGATATAAGAGTAAGATGCACCAAACTTTGTTTGTAGGCTCTCGTAAAGTACACACCGATTAGGTATATTGTTGGATGATCCCAAAGTTAAGGAAGGATCGGACTGTAAACACAAAATATAGATGAGTTTTTACTTCCGTCTAGCAAAGTCAACATATTTGACTAAGCTTTAATCAAAGAATGAAGTGAAAAGCAGCTTTAAAGATAATTCTGCGAAATGTGTGTGAAAAAATATCACAATCAAGCCAATCGAAGCTTGTCACTTGATGATTGCATATATCATATGAGTACTTATCTCGTAACTCTTTCAGCTAATTATTGTGATTATGAGGCAATAATTGAATGGCAAAGAAAAGCTGAAAAACTGTGTCGCATTTTCCGCATTTCGCGCAGTTGCATTAAAAATGTTGCATGCATGTACGATTGCCGAGTCGATGCCATATAATATTTATATTTGTCTATGGGCTTAGTTATTTTTGGTTGAATGATTGGCATTTGCTTGAAGGGGCGCCTGGTGGAGACTGCTTCCGTTTTCGCATGCCGCAGATGGCGAGGCGAGAAGCTGTGGCGAAAATTGTTCAATTGTTGCCACCTTGTGGAGCGCACGAGTGAGCAGCTGCAGCCAACAGCCACGCCCACCCGACTCCCCCGGCCGATAACAAGCGCGGCAACAACTTGTTTAATCATAATTAAATACACGTAATGCGGGACGCCCGCCCGCGTGTGTGTGTGTTGCATGCAAATGTGGCAAATCCGCAACAGCGGAGGCTGTTGCAGCGGCCACATCAAATGCAATCGACACTCGTTAATAACTTGGCTGTGCACCACATGCTGCACCACAATGCAACGCGGTGCACTGAACCTGGGCCCAAGCACGGCCAATATAAAAGCTCGCCAGCCGCCAGCCCGCCCAGACAGTGTGAGAAGCGAACGTGCCACAAACGGTGGCAAGCAGCCCGCAGCCAAGGATTAAACAACAACAACAAAAGCCAAAATCAAAATGACACAAGTGAGTGTTGTGTGAATAATTCGTGAGTGCAGTGAATGAACGAAGTGAATAGCAAAGAACTCTTGAATATAAACAGAAAATGATTCATGAAGGATTTGCAGATAATAAAAGGACAAGCATTCATTTAAACACAAATTTAAGCATTTGAAATGAGGCGAATGTCATTCAGTCAGTGGAATTACAAACATATTTGTCATTTTGAATGATGAGCGGAAAGAAAACCTAATCAATCTATATCCCTTAGTGTGGTTTATAGTGAATGTCATTCATTGATTCCATTGACCAATTGTCTTGTCATTTTGAATGTGTTTGATCTATAAAAGTGATGAACGAATGACATTCACGGATTCCACTAACAAGCACTAACATTTCTGTCATCATTTGATTTGTCCTAACTAATTATACCAAAAATTGATGATGAAATAATATGAATGAATAGTTATTCGATTCCACACACATTTAACCAATCTTCATATCAGAAATGTAGACAACATTCTGCCAGTAAAATGCGACATTAAATCTAATCTCTATTGTCACACTGAGAAGATTCTCTTCTCACCTCATCTAACTTAGTTCTAATTTATCTCTCTCTCTCTCTCTCTCTCTCTCAGCTCTCTGCGCCGCCTTTAAAGGCGAGCAATCTTCTCGCTCTGCTGCTGCTGACGGCCACCATGCTGCAGGCGCGTCGCATCACCACTCGCCGGCTGGTCATCCACGTGCCCGTCAAGGTGAAGACGCACCATCACACCCACACCGTCTACAAGGTGCTGCACGGCTCTGGCGGCGGCAGCGCCGGCGGCATCAAGCAGACCGTCTACAAGGTGGTGGGTTTCTCCGGTGAAGGCGGCGCTGGCCCTCACGGACACGGTGGCGTTGGCGGCATCAGCATGGGTCATGGCAGTCACGGCCAGAGCCACAGTCACGGTCACGGCCAGAGTCACGGCATGGGCCTGGGCGAGATCACGTATGAGGACCGGCATGGCTGTGAGAGCGGCAAATTGATGCCATCGCATCGGGACATGTTATTCAATCACTATGCGCGCCAAGACCAGGAGGAGGCGGTGGCCACCGACTATGCTGAGGAGCGGGACGAGTTCATTGATGTCAGGGATGCCTGGTTGTGAATAAAGTCGTGTGAAAAACGTTGCCGATTAATTATAAAATTCCAGCCGCCCCCGCAGCATCCCAATCCCCATCCCCATCCCAATCCCAATCCCAGAGAAATTATCCAACTACCAACTGAGAAGTCGCCGCTGCATTTGCATTCGGCTCAAAGTAATTACAAAATTGTTGAAGCCATGTCGACATCCTCGACCATGTACTCCTCCTCCAACTCCAACTTCGTCCCGCTGCCTTCGTCTGGCAATGGCAAAAATGCCAGCTATGAAGTTGTCTCGTAGTCGCCGTCGAAATCGAAATGCGATTCGGATTTGGCGTCTGTTTCTGTGCCTTTTGTTTATTTTTTTTCTTTCTTTGTTGTAATTTGAGATACCGCTGAGTATTGGGAGGCTGAAGAGGGGAGAGGGATGGGCACTCATGACTACGGCGAGTCGCGCACTTGAACCTTGGCTTAAAGCATTTGCATAGCTCTCTACTTGAGCCGAGACCATGGCATATTTTAGTGGACAATTAAATGTGACAAAAGGCAATGAATGGAATATGAATAAGACTCAAAGACGATAGTGAATACTATAAGAAGTTAAATTGGGAGAACCATAAAAGTGGGAAACAGAATAAAAAGTAATAGAATCTAATTAGGAGTAAGATTAGGTGAATAGAATTCGGAGTTCAATAAGGAATCATATGAGGCAATCGAAAAGAATAAGGAGAAGAATTAGGAAGTTAGGAATTAGGAAAGGAATTGGGAAAGTAATTAGGAAGTTGAAGGGAATTGGGAAAGTAATTACAAGTTCTATTAGGAATTAGGATGTTGAATAGAATTAGGAAAGCAATTACAAGTTCTGTTAGGAATTCGGAGTTAACTAATGAATACATTGAACATGAAAAGAAGTTGTGAGTATTATTAGGATTTTGAAAAGAATTAGGAGTTAAATTTCATTAAATTAGAATAAGAACTAATTGTTCTTTTAGAAAATCGGCAATAATTAGGAGTTAAATAAGGAGTCCTGTTAGGAGCAAGAAGAGCATTAGGAGAATAATGGAGAATATCAATTATTCATAATTAGGAGTTAAAAGAAGAAGAAACGGAGTTTTCTAAGGAATGGAAAACAATGAAAAGGTAAATGAGAGGTAATTTTCGATATAATGATAGGAAATTGCAATTCGGAATAGAAAAGCCAAAAGATGACAATTAGGAAAGTTATAATATGATGGAATTTATTCCGAAATTCAAACAGGAAGATTAATATGATTACGAACAAACTAAGATATATACTTTTAAGCTAGTTTTGGAGTAGCCAAATCAATTTACGCTGATTTCAAGCAATACTCCATTAGTACTAGGAATACCTATAGGAATATTTTTGGAATAAGCTATTGTGCTTATGGAACTTCTAGCTAGAGTACGACTCCGACTCAAGTAGACATCGATAATACCTCTAAAGACACAGCTTATTACCCTTACAAAGAGCCTCATAAAAATATGCAGAAGCATGTTTAGAGCTCAATTTGCAAGTTAATCCTGCTGATTAACCAACATCAATTGACTTGCAACCTGACGTTCGGCTACTGAATATAATATGCCCATTAGCCCCCCCGGACATGACCCATAATCAATTTAAAATGTCAGCAGCCGGATGGCCCGGGACTTCATTTGAAGTGGAGCAGCAGCAGCAGCAGCAGCAGCAGCAGCAGCAGCAGCAGCAGCAGCAGCAGCAGCAGCAGCAGCAGCAGCAGCATCGGCCGCGTCTGACATAAGTTGGATTGATCACTGGCCAAATGGGCGACCCGGACAGGTGCCGCTTGCTGAGCGCAGAATAATTTGCGTTTAATTGAAGGCGACAGGGTGTCAGGAGCGGGGGGAAGGGTGGGGCGGCATGATGAATGCGTCTGCCGGGCCAGGCAAAATGTGTTGCGCTCGACGGGTGGGCCTGGCGCCAGCCTGAGCTGCAATTGATATGAATGTGGCCATTTAAAGGCATTTAGCCTGTAATGATAGTTAAGCCCGGCCAGAGAACCAGTCGATAATCCACTCGTGGCACGTGGAGAGGCTGGCTCCACGTGGCGAGACAACGGCGAGACGCTTCCCCAGATGAGTTGAGCCTGGGCCCTGGGCCCGTCAATGCGAACCGTTATTAAAAATTTTAAGCCTTTGCGTACACAAATTTGCCTAAGTTCTGGCCACAAAGCGTACAACAATTTGGCCGAATCAAATGGCCGGCTTAGCGGAGGAGAGAAAGGCAGCTGGAGGAAGGGCGGAAAGGAAGGTGGGCAGGAAGGGCGGCAAGGAAGGTGGGCAGGAAAATGCTTTTATTTCCCTATGCAAAAGTATCTTTTGAGCTGCTAAGCCCCAATTTGTATGCCAGTTGTTGGCCTCGAACTGTGTCCAGAACTCCGCATTCGGTTTCCTGGCCTGCGGTCCCAAATAAATCTATTGATTTTGGTAAATGGCTTTTGTGTTCGGCAAAGCCCACCCAACCCCGTCTCCCGCCTGCTCTCAAACTGGCACAATTTCAATTGACTACTTCAAAATATGTTCTACCCTGGACAGGTGAAGCATTTGGGGGAGTCCAGTTGAGCTGGCCGAACTGGCAAACACTTCAAAAACCTCAAGAAATTGATGCGAGTTACGAAACTTGCTTCAGAAAACTTAAGTACAGAGTTCTGTGATGCGTTACAAGTAGTATTTTCGACAATTTACAACACTGGCATTCACATTCGAGGAAATTCACACTAAGAACAAATATTTTATGATGAACAAATCTCAATTAGCAAAGAACACATTTTAGGAAATTGTATTTGAGCTTTTGCGGAACTGTATAAGCTCTTTGCAGACATTTCTTTATTTTATGTCATTTTGCAACACTATTTATAAAAGTTTTTATTCGTTTCATACGCATATTCCCGATATTCCTGATGATTCAGGTCTGAAGAAACTTGCTTAATTATTTATAAAAGCTCTTTAGAATAAGTATATATTCATTGCTAGCTCTTTCACAAATTATTTTGGCGTTTGTCAACACTAGCATTGGTAAACCAAAGAATAGAAATGTGTATTCAAGCCTTAACCAGCCTTATTTATGGTATTTACCAACACTGTCTTGGATATTTAGGTGCTCACATCTTACAGCCATACAGAAAAGTCTTTTCTATAGATCTTTACCCATTTTTATACGAAATATCGCTAACATAACTCAACACTGGATTTGCCTTTACCCGAATACAGCTGTAGAGCATGAAAAATTCGTTGAATTCGGATAGCTTTCTCGTTATATGCTACATTTTGTAATTGAATTGGATACCGAAGCTGTGCAGCAGCTTGTTTACCCTTTGTCTAGCCCTTTGATATTTCATTTTGTGATGCTCAGCGCCGCAATTTGTATGGCCGGCTGTTTGCCTAATTGGTTTCATTAGGGTTCTATGTTGTATTTTGTATTTTCCACTTACCGTCCTTGCGTTTGCCGGCGCGCAAAATGCCAAAAAAGCGACGCTCCCGAGTGCCAATGGGCAGTGCTGTAAAACGAGAAATAAGAAAAATAAGTTTTTTGTAAAATGTAGCAAAATGCACGACTTTAAGTTGGGGTCTCAATTGAAAGTTCTCAATTCTGAAAGTTTTCCTGAAAGGCCGCCCAGCCACTTACGAGTTACGGTTACACGTGTCGCCGCAGCAGGAACATCCCAAGCGTTCCCGTCGGTGGTTGGGCATAATTTTCCACAAAGTGACAACCAAATAAACTGGCAGCAAAATAAAGAAAACGAAAAGGTAAACTTTTCAACGGACAGGTGCCAAGTGCGGAATTTGTCTATGGCACTAATTTTAACGCCATTAATTTGCAAAAGGAGCTGGCCCAGAGTGGGGCTGCGAAGTGGGCGAGTGGAAGGGAGAATTTTGAATTAAATGGACACAACTTTTATTGAATTGAGTGCAGACTCCGAAAGGAAGGCAGCCCGAATTGTGTCGAGAAGTGCCCGGCCACAGCGTCATGTGGAGAGCCGGGCAAATGGCAAGACGGAAACGGAAGCGCATTACTCAGCTTTCGGGCGAGCAGTTCTTGTTGCACAGCACGTTTACACGCAAGTTATTGGCAGAGAGAGGGGGGAGGGTGAGGGGCAGCTGTGGGCACTGTGGGCGTACCAGCAATCAAAGGGAACACACGCTCTGTCAAAGGAGCTCCGGCGGCAAAAGTTGTGGCAAAGTTTTTGATTTCATGATATATTTATGGGCTGCTTCCGCAGCTCCTTGGGGTAATAAACTTTTTGCTTAAAAAGTCCTGCAAGGCTGCGGCTTACGAGCTTCAATTTCCCTTCAGATACCCTTTAAAGGCTTGCGCTTGAGCAAAAGCACAAATAGCACATTGCGTATACGTGATGTTGGCCAGCGCACAACATCCAAATGTTGATGACCATCAGGCTACTGTTGATGATGTGGCATGACGCTGGTTTAGTGCTTCATGTGGTCAGCGACCGCATGCAAGCTGTGGCAAGCATTGTTCTACTCGATTAAGGGCAATGCAAGAGTATGGGAGAGAAGGACGAGAAATTGTAACAGGTAACACAGCAAATGTAATAGCAAGATTCTCACTTCCTACTTAGTACGAAATGGGCTTAAACTGCTTGCGAATTATAATGAAAATTGGTTTGTTAATGCATTTACGTATCGCACTCAGCTGTTTAAAGCTGTAGCCGCTGTCCAGCATTAAAATTGCTGCATTAATTATCCCAAGCAACAAAGTAATCAGATAAACCCCGCCCCACACACACACACACACGCACACAGGTTCAGGTATGAGGCAACCGTCCGTTCAGGTAGCCGTATGGCACTCGAAACTGGGATTGTGTGTCAGGCTAATGGAAAAATCGCTTGGGCATAAAATCAATTAAATATTAAATAAACGCTATCAGCAAATAGCAATTTTCCGAACCCAACCCTACCCCCTCCCTCCCTCCCTGAACTCATCCTCCGTCGTTTCAAGTGAAATACAAATAGAGCAGAGCTCAGGCACAGGCTCTGGCTCCGGCGTATATTATGAGCCAGCGTAATCCCTGCAATTATGAGCCCGGGCAAACATTATCTCAATATTGCATGAGAAGAGCACAAAACGAACCAATAAGCAATGTGGAGCCCTTCAAACGGACACAGATAACTGAAAGCCCCGCCCACAGACTTTGACTACGTGCTGTTGCATGTTGCATGCAAATTCATATATGAATGAATTTTCAGCAGGTGCACAAGAGCACATGCAGGTGTGCATAGGTGTGTGTGTGTGTGTGTATGTGTGTGCAAGGATGAATGCCTGGCAAAAAGACTAATTATGTATTCATTAAAATGGCAAATGCCAACAGGAACATCAACCCTATGAGATATCAGAGAAAATAAGCACACAAAATGAACTTTCAGGCAGGACAGCTGAATTACAATTTTGATATGATTTTGCATAATGCCAAACCAGTTTGTGCATTCGTTTTTCATTTCTTTTCTTTTTTTTTGATTGGATTAAAATGTTAACGTGCACATTTACATATTTCGTGGCAGATATGTGGAAGGGCAATAAACAGAAAAGTATCTAGAAAATTCTGCAGCACATCATGGCTCAGGTTTGAGCTTGAATTGTGTGTGTGTAGATTGATTCCCCTGCTATCCTTCTCATTACATTAGCTTTCTTTTCATTTATCATTCTATAAAACTCCACCTCGCATCGCACTCTCATACACTTTTCACAAGTTACTCCGTATATGCTACCTATAGGACTCTATATACAACACGACCCAAGGCTTCGCTCTACTTCCCTCTCTATCAGACTCTCTCGCTCCCTCTCTATCACACACTCTCGCCCCATCTTTATCACACACTCTCGGTCCCTCTCTATCACTCACACTCGCTCCCTCTCTATCATACTCTCTCGATCCGTCTCTATCAGACTCTCTCGCTTCCTCTCTATCACACACTCTCGCTCCCTCTCTATCACACACTCTCGCTCCCTCCCTATCACACACTCTCGCTACCTCTCTATCACACAGTTTCTGTATGTCACACTCTTTCTTCTTATGATACTCTCTCTCTCTCTCTGTTATCATAGTTTGTATATTATAGAGAATATACCTTTCATAAGCTTCCAATCCCCCCTTAACCATTGAATACACTTTTAATCATTCTTGTGAGCAGAAAGTTTTTACTGAAGCGCTTGACTTAAAATCTACTTAGAACTAGAAATAGGTTCGATTCTTGATGCTTGTTTTTGTTGATTTCGTTTGGGCCATTGATAGGATGTTTAGTAGGTGAAGACGCCAGCGATGGACTTGAAGAAGCGATAGATTGGCTTGGGTATCTCCACGGCAAAGAGCACAGAGCTATCCTCATTGGCCTCCGGTGTCTTGGAGCGCTGCTGGCTGGAGGATTGCACAAGCTGGAGACTCCGGTAGATCTCATGGATCTGGTTGGGACTGAAGCCGCCATCTTCTTTGTTGTTGGCCGGTGCATAAAGAACAGGCTGAAGCAGCAGCTGCGAATTTCCGACTTGTTCGTCGACTTTAACGGGAGTACCTTCAGTCTTCTTCGTATTATCATCACTTGCTACGGGCACGGCTGGCTTTGGATTAGCCTGGGCTGGTCCGGTCTCGGGTGTTTTGTATATGAAAATGTGACCGATTAGCTGAAGAGCCTGCTGATTGGGTGCTCCTTGTGCTCCTTGTTGTTGGCCCTGACCCTCAGGCGCGCGGCGCTCGTGTATATAGAACTCCGCGGGATCGTAATACGGAACCCCATTATAATAGTAGGGCTTTTTGTTGTACAGTTGTTCCGGCTGATGTGTGCCTGTGTAGTTGACGACCTGACCACCTTGACCGCCGCCATGGGGCTTCCAGAAGGGAATCGGCAGCAGAGGTAGAGAAATGAAGGCGGGCTTACCATACGATTGATGAGGGTTTCCACCTCCATAAGGGGGCACCGGATTGATGACATTGCTGTTGTTGTAACTGGGCCAACCGCCATATTTGTTGTCGGTATGGTAAGAGCCTGAGCCCGAACCCTGTGGCACGAAACTTCCGAAGAATGGTGGCGGCAGCGGAAACAGCGATGGCTTGTATTGTATATAATGATGATCGTGCGAATGGTTGTGGATGTGCGTGCTGTTCGGCGGCTTGGCAGTTGTGAGCGTATTGTTTGCGGTACCTGCATCCGTATCGATAATGAAAAACTCCTCCGGATAATGCTCTCCACCTCCCAATTCGAATTTGCTGCGTCCTTCAGACTGAACCTTATTCACAGCCTGATTGCCAGTGCCCTCCACTTTGTCTACGACTTGCTCCGGGATCTCGTTCTTAGCGATCTCATTGGTGACTGTCTTGAGTTCCTTGTTCACAGCTGGTTTTTCTCTCGGCTGCTCCGTGACCACCTCTTTTGGCACCTTGGACTGCACGATATTAGGTATTTCTTGTGGCACTGGAACAGCTAAGGCCTTCGGCACCAGAATGGACGCTTGGGACTGCTGAGCCTTGACCTCCTTGGCAACAACATGGGACAGCTTCGGCTCCTCTTGCTTCTGCTGCTTCACTATTTGCGGGACATCTTCGGCTACCACATTAGCTACATTGGAAACCAGCGTCTGCTCGGGCTGCACAGAATTCTCAGCCACCTTATTAGCTTGCTCTACCTTCGACTGTTCCGGCTGCACGGGAATCTTGGCTACTTGGGAAACGACATTGACTGGCTCTACCTTCGACTGTACCAGCTGCACAGGATTCTTCAACTGCGCCACAGGCTGCACCACAGGCTGCACAGGATTCTCGGTTAGCTGGATCACCACTTTGGCTTCCTCTACCGTCGATCGTATCGGCTGCACTGGATTCTCAACCACCTGGGAGACTACATTGACAGGCTCTTCCATTGACTGTACCGGCTGCACAGGGTTCTTAGCAGGGTGGATCACCTCATTGGATTGCTCTACCTTCGATTGTTCCAGCCGCACAGCTTTCTCAGCTAGACGAATCACCTCATTGGCTTGCTCTACTATCGATTGTACCTGCTGCACAGGTTTCTCAGCCACCTGGGAGACTACACTGGCTTGCTCTTCCTTCGACTGCAGCGGATGCACGTGATTTTCGGCTACTTGGGCGACAATCTTGGCTTTCTCTTCCGTCGATCGTACCGACTGCACAGGAATCCCAGCCACTGGAGAGACTACAATGGCTTGCTCTACCCTCGACTGTTCCTGCTGCACTGGGTTCTCAGCCGGCTGGATCACCTCATTGGCTTGCTCTACCATCTGGGAGACTACATTGGCTTGCTCTTCCTTCGACTGCAGCGGATGCACGTGATTTTCGGCTACTTGGGCGACAACCTTGGCTTTTTCTTCCGTCGATCGTACCGGCTGCACAGGAATCCCAGCCACTGGAGAGACTACAATGGCTTGCTCTACCCTCGACTGTTCCTGCTGCACTGGGTTCTCAGCCGGCTGGATCACCTCATTGGCTTGCTCTACCACCTGGGAGACATTGGCTTGCTCTTCCTTCGACTGCAGCGGCTGCACGTGATTTTCGGCTACTTGGGCGACAATCTTGGCTTTCTCTTCCGTCGATCGTGCCGGCTGCATAGGTTTCTCAGCCAACTGGGACACCACATTGGCTTGTGGCTGCTCCTGCACCTCAGGTTTTCTGATAATGCTTGCCTGAGTGCTCAGCACCGCAATCAATAAAACAACAAGTGGTAGCTTATTCTTTGGAAGAGAACACAAAAATTAGAGTATTCTCTAGCTGGAAAGTGGAGTTCCTCAACTTACCATCTTGAGAACTTCAGTAGAACTGTGTCTCAATTGGTCTACACAGCGACTATTTATACCCGCCCAGGACAATAAATTCTATGCTAATCTACCTAAATAGAAATATATATATGTATATATATTTGTGGCAACATTCCAATGCCATTAGATCACAAATTGTTTACTGATAGCTATCCTAAGGCACTTGGCTGCCTTTCGTATCAGTCGATTTTTGCTACCTTCCGCTTTTTTCTTTTCAGCATTTTCTCGTAATTCTTGTGTTCCCTGCGCATTGTTTTTGTACACTTAAAAAAAAGGGCGCCAATGGCAGAAAATATTGGGAAAAAATGAAATTGCACTTAAGTTCTATCGTGCAACGAATTGTTCTTGTTGCATTTTACGTGCAACATGAAAATGCCATTGTTTTGTAGCGCGCAGCAAAACGGAAATCTATGAAACGCGTTTGTATGTTTTTCCTGCCGAACAGCCAAAAACAACAACAACTGCAACTGGAGCCTGGGCAAGTGCAAAAGACTGTCAACTGGGTGGGAGGATGTATGGGCGGGAGAGGGGGAGGAGTAATGGGTGGTGTAGCCCATCCGCCCGCATAAAAAAGTGCACATCAGCTGCATATTCATGCCACAGGCTCAGTCTCAGCCGCACTTGGGGAGCTTTATCTGCCGCAGGCGAGCTCAGAGCATGGCAGCTGGTCATTGACATGCTAATGGAGCAGTGGGAGAGAGAACGAAGGAGAAAGGGGGCTAAAGAGAGGGAGGGGATATTGAATCTCCAGCTGGGCTTAGTAATTGTATTGCCCGATGTATTGTGGTATTTGTGCCCAAGTCTCAATTGATTGAAGTTTGCTCGAATTGAGAGATTTGCAATTGACAGAATTCCAAAGAAAATTCCAAGGCAAACACAACAAAATATTTGACAATAGTTGCAAAGTATATAAAGCTTGCCATATTGCAACTTTAAGACTTGAGGAGAAGCTTAGATTTACAGAATATATTTAAGATATATATGAAAGTCTTACTGAAGGAAACTTTGAACATAATATATAGTATAAGTTATAGCTAAGACGAGAATCGGAGTGTGAATCCAAAGCTAGCAGCTGGATGCTTACATCCCATACTTATGAGAGTAATAATAACAATAAATATATATTAAGACTTAAGTATGTTAAATCTTATGAATTCTCCATGTCATTAAAGATCTAGCTGAACTTATAGTTGTATATGCCCAATGGCACATGAAAGGCATGAGAAGCCTTTAAGATATCAACTTCCTTTTGTAAACTTCTCAGAAATAGCCTTTTATCAGTCGGATAGCTTTATTGGAAGCAAGGCTACAATGTTTTCACTGATATAGTTCATCTCTTACATCTCCAATCATTCAAACAAATATGATAAAGTTATATTAACTATTTCAAAGCCAAGGCTCGACTACAGGCAAGAAATGGAGAAAGCCAAGTCTTGAAAAAGTCTTGTTCCTTATAAAATAGTTAATAATTTTGACAAATTTCTCTTAAGAGAATAGTTGTTGCATACAACACGTTGCTGACGACTGAAAATTAAGCGCAGCGCGTTTGAAAATACCAAAAAGCCAGTAAAAAAAGTAAATCCCTGGATTTCAGATATTGCCACGAAACAGGCGAGGCACAAACTGGCAGCTGCCAAGGAACAAAATTGTTTTGCGCAGCGGCAGATGAGCTGTTGAAATTGCAAGTGCGGCACTTGCTCAATTTTTCATGAACCTCCCACAAGTCAAGACGTGCGGAACAGCATAAAAAAGGGAAAAACAGGAAGACAAAACGAAGACTCAATACACTATCGAATACTCTATAGCATATAAATATATATATATATGTATATATACTCACAGCTCCAGCCAATTCCCTGCCTTAAAGTTCGATTGATGAAGCGAGTTTCTTTTGTGGCTCAAACCTTGTCATGCACTTAGTCAATTTTCCATTTACAGCTGCCTCAAATTAAACATTCTGCAAGCTTTCTTAGCTAGCTAATAGACAATCATATGAAAGTGTAGTCAACGTTTGGCTGAGTCGCAACCCACACAAAATACCAAATGGAGCCACGCGAAATCTGTGAAAAGGCGAAATTAGCAGGCAACATCGTCGTGGCCAGACAATAAGGCGAGCTGCGGCCCTTGACTCGAGCCAGTTGCAAGCGCACAGAAATGTATGTAAATAAATGGCCAAGAAAAACGACAGCCAAAGCCAAAGCCAAAGCTAAAGCCAAGGCCCAAGGCCCAAGGCCAAGGCAGCAGCAGGAGCAGCAGCTGGGCACAGGCATCCAGTCCATGGAGCCTATAGATAAGAAGCAGAGACTCAACTCGGTACTCGGAACGCCAAACGCAGGCTACGTAGCACGGCAGTCGCTGCTCAAAGGAGTTCTTCTGCCTTTGATGCGCTTGGTTCTTCTTTCTATGTGTATATACATATACCCTATACCTATAGAGAGTGGAGGGTATATCGAATCTTGATCAGCCAGCACAGACGAGCTGCAGTTGTCTTTTAGACTAAACTAGCTAGAGGTGTCCATGTAGCAGGGTTTCATGTATTATAACTAGATCGAGCTTATTTTAAAATTGAACTTAATTCGATAAATCGGTCAGTTTTGCTTTAATCGATAATTATCGATTCTCAGCGTTTGTGCTTTGAGCACATCTCAATTAAAAGATCTATTCAACTTGCAAATCTTCATAAATCATGCGTTTAACGAGCATTTATCAAATTATCGATAACTTGCCAGTTATGCCAAAGACCGAACATCGATTAATATCGATTACCAGCTCTAGCTTACAAAACATTACCGTTTCATATACCAAGCACAGTTTGCGCTTACATAAACTTATCGATAACTTCTCTAATTGGCCAGAAATCGATCAATTTATATATCTAGCCCTAGTTTGTTAAGCATAATTCGTAAACTATAAGAGCTTCGCACAGCAGATTACATATTTTAAGAGCTAAGGTCTGTTCCACTGAGAAGAGGAGAAGCAACCAACGACTTAGGGTATCAGGGTATCTGCCAGTCGAGCACGCTCGATTAGAACACAAATTTTTCTTCTTGTTTTTTTTGGGCCTTACTCTTTCATTTTGGGTGTGTGCGCGCGTTGCGATAAGATCAATGTGTGAGCTGGGCCAAAACGGACGGACAGACAGACTGTGGCATCTGCAGCAGGTGTTTTGCTCTCAGGCGGCAACGGCGACGGCGGCGGCTGCAACACAATATGGGTAACGAGCTGGCCCCCAAAACGGGGCAGCTTTATCGGCGCATAATTCACACGGCTGCCTGTGGCCGTGGTAGATGTCCATGTCGATGGATGCGACTGCGAATGTGAATGTGCCTGGTGCAGCAATTGTTGATTGACTCAAAGTGCGGCCTGTGAGCTGTGTGCAGCTCGTGTGAATATGAAAGAGGTAAATGGCAAACACACTCTCTCACACACATACACACACAAACAATAGCAGGCCAAATAGCTGGAGGTGTTGCCAGGCGACCCACTCAACGAATGACCCACCGAGTGTAAACAGAAAACAGCTCAGCTTCAGCAGGAGTTGCATCACATCCGCATTCGGCATTCAGCACGTGCAGCACGTTGCCATCTAGTTCCGCTTAGTTCCCCCTCTACATTCCCACCCCACCACGGCCCCCTCACATTATCAACGCTTTAGAATTCAAAACATTTCAGACAAATTGGCGTCGCTTTCAGCAACGTGTGACAAAATGCAATGCAAACACCAGCTGAGAGAAACTGGAGTCCACAAACCCTTTTACCCGCCTGAGCATTGTCCAGTTGCAGCAGCAAACAGCAATTGCCCTTCCCTAATTTATGCCAAAACGTTGCTCAGGCGACGTTGACGACGTCATTTGAGAGAAGGACAGCTCCTCCTCGGGGGCAGCCGGTTGAAGGTGTCGCTTTATATATGCAATAAATAAGATGCAGGAACAGGCCCAGGCAGAGGCACAGGCAGAGCCATGGGCACAGCCAACGCAGCATCTGAATAGAAACCCAAGCGAGAAGCAGCAGCAGGTTCGCCGCTGGCAGCCTGTGGGAAAAATGTTAACGAGCCAAGTAGCCTCATAAGGAAGTGGAGACCAGCTGCGGGGCAAGCGGAGCGGGGATCATGAGACGCATGTCACCATGGGCCGATTTGAACATTAATTAGACGAAACGCTAGTCGGGCATGCAATGAGTTCTGTTCTATAAAAATATTATTGCAAGAAACGTAATTCGCATTAAAGAGGTTTTCTTCTTACAATACCAAAAACTATTCATGTATGTTTATTTATCGGAACACAATACTTTTCCAGCAAATCTTAGGTAAAGCAAAATAGACTCAAGATTATGCATCCACAAACCTTAAGAAGCACGTCCACAAACCAGTTTTAACTTGTGGTTTGAGCCTGGGATAAACATTCTTTAACCGAAACTATATTTACAATAAAATAGACCACGATATCTACTTATTCATTTGCGAGAAGAAGAAGTTTTTTCAGTACAAATAAGAGAGAAACAACAAGTGATATAAAAGGATGCGAGCCAAAGCCTTGCTAAAAGAATATGATAAGCCAGATTCCACCAACAGCTAGATTCCAGCCCTGAACAATAACATTTTCTTTAGGTGTACAGCCATGTTAAGCATAACATATAATTAGAATGACGTATGGCAACGCCATTAACACACTTACAGAGCTGCCTAATTTTAGCAAAGCATAACATAACATGGGAAATTATTGCCATACTACGTATATAAACTATATAAAAAGATATGTACATATACGATTTGATGACACAGTGCATTAAAAAAGTCTGCTAACCTTTTGGCAACTCTATAAGAAGATACTACTAACTGTAAAAATGATATGAATCATTGGTGTAACGTATTTAAATTGTTGTGGAATTGTGCGCCGTAACTGTCTGTAAACACTTGACAGATCTTGGCAGCAATTAAACCGTCGTTTGCCACCGTACACAATGGGACAATGGCAGCAGAAGATGGCAGATGTGTCTATGGCACAGTCCCCGGCCCTATTTGACAGTTTCCCCCAGTAACTCAGTGGCAGGCACTTTGGCGTAGATGCCACAGCGCCTCTTGGAGGCGCCTCAACATTGTGCGCCCCATTCATGAGACAAGTATGTGACCCATTTTTTCGACCAGTCGCACCTCCCCCTCCCCCTCTACTGTCTGCTGTTGTTTGCTTAAACGCTTGGCTGTATATGGCCGGGAGACAGCTAGATAAATATGTGAGCAGCTTTTCACACCTCGCCGCGTCTGCTTCCTCTTCTCGAGTAGCGTTGCCAGACAGTGCCAAGTCCCAGTGGGGCACACGTGCTTCGTCGGCTTCTTCTCGAATTTGATTGGCCGCGTTTGGTTAATCTGCAATCGAGTTGGCAACGCGAGCGGAAAAATACTTTTTCAATAAGTCCGCGAATCTCGGAAAGCAGCCGGCAAATTTTTTTGATATACAGTTTGTCAAGTAATTGTTTGCAAAATGAAAAACAGCACACAAAATCATTTTTACTCATATATTTAACCGATTTAAACTATTTTCTTTTAACTTTTTTTTGCATATAATTATTCTCTTAAGTATTCTTCTTAGATATAGGGCAGAAACACAACAAAATTCAAAACACAAAAGAAATAAAACAGAAAAAAGTAAAATGAGGCAATTTTTGCACTGTCAATTAATTCTTTGCAAAATGCAAACACAATTTGAAAGAGAGCCCAAGCTACCTAACGGTACTTCCAATTCGAAGAAAATTGAAGTGAGTCATTGCTATGCATTGTGCGAATGCCTTCTAAAGAATTTTTCGTTTTGCACAGTGCAAATATTGCCTAATATAAAGCTTCTTGCAATGCCTGGCCAAAGAGTTCATAAAAATCTAATTCAATTGGTTTATTTTCACTACCAGAAGGGGAAATCAGCTAAGGAATTGGCGGAAATGTTCTCAATTAAGTTTAGAACTATTTATAATATTATTAACCGGACCGAAAAGGAAAACAGGTTGGAATTTAAGCACTCCGGGGGCAGAACAGCGAAGCTCACTAGACGAGATCACTGAAAATTTTTAAAACAGATCAACGATAACCCTCAAACTAGCCTCAGACCGTTGGCGTCGGACTTAAAATTTGACTACAATAAGACAGAATGCTACGAGACAGGTCCTAAGGTTTTAAAAATGCATAAAAACTCTTTGCAAATAGCTAGAAAGAAACCACTACTGTTTGCAGTAGATATTCAGAGGCGGCTTAATATTTCTATTGCCAATTTCAACAAGTCCGCGGAGTACTGGGTTGACTTTATTTATTGCGACGAGACAAAAATAATGTTGTATTATCATGACGGACCCAGCAGAGTTTCGAAAAAGCCCAATACAGCTCTGGAACCGGAGAATATAATACCAACAATAAAGTTTGGCAAGCTTTCTGTAATAGTCTAAGGCTGTATATCGTTGAAAGGTGTTGATGAGGTTCGCATTTTCAATGATCTGATGACGAAAGTAGTTTACTTGTTCATTCTAAAGAATTAATTGTCCAGGAGCGCAATAAGGTTTGGCTTCGTAAGCCCACAAAACCCCAATAAACAGAGGTACAAGCTTTATCAGGGCAACGACCCCAAACACAAATCGTTTTTGTGCAGGACTTGGCTGCTGTATAATTGCAGCAAAGTCATTGAATCCCCTGCCCAGAGTCCCGACTTAAACCCAATTAAAAATTTGTGGGGTTTCCTTAAGAATCGCGTGGGGAAACGGAGCCCAACTTATAAAAACGCTCTCATCAAGGCCATTCAAGAAGAATGGATAAAAACCCTGAAATATATGACCAGCATAACCTTATTCAGCCAATGTCTCGTCGTCTGCGGGCTGTAATGGATGTTAATGGCCAATATACCAAATATTGGTACCACAATAGCTATAGTTTCCTAGATTTAGTTATGTATACAGTAATAGTTTGCATTTTGCAAAGAATTAATTGACAGTGCAAAAATTGCCTAATTTTAGTTTTCACTGTTTTTTTTACATTTGCGTTTTGAATTTTGTTATGTTTCTGCCTTATATCTATGAAGAATACTTAAGAGAATAATTATATGCAAAAAAAAATTAAGAAGAAATAGTTTAAATCGGTGAAATATAAGCTTAAAAATGAATTTGTGTGCTGTTTTTCATTTTGCAAACAATTACTTGACAAACTGTATATATTGTGCATGTGGCAGGCGGGCCCATTTTCAATTAAGCGAAATTAAAAATTTATTACGACCCACGACCAAAAGAAAACAAAGCCAGAGCCGGGCAACAAAAGCAAATAGAGAACTTGGGGTAAAAAAAAAAGAAGAGATGTTTATGTTTTCATTAATAAAAAAATATATAAAAGGAGAAGTAAAAACAGGAGATGGTACAAGAGCAAGTGCGTCGGTGGATGATTGGGCGAGCTGCTGCTGGGACTGGAAACAGGGCCAGAGGCAGGGGTGAGAGGTTAACAGGCGCTGGTCCGGTTAGCCATACTTTTCCCGTTTTATTTGCGTTGAAGTTTTAATCATCGAAATGACATTGACAGCCTGACAGACGGCGAGCCGGACACGGACGGGCACAGGGCAACAGCAAGAGGAGGAGGAGGAGAAGGGAGCAGAAGCAGGAGCAGGAAAAGGGAGCAGAAGCAGGAGAAGGGGGCTGGCGCGGGGATTAGAGCTGGGCAGGCTTTGAATGTTTTTTATTGGGCTGAAATATTTATGAGGCTTAAGTGATTATTGAATTTAATATTGTACGAATTGTAAAACTTTTCGCATTCAAAAAGTTATTAACGATGAAAAACGTTATGAATAATGATGAAAAACAAAGAGCACTCGGTTTTCCTTGCGGGCAAATATAGCAAATGGAAATGTTTATAAAGAATGAAATTTATGTGGCAATAGAATAAAGCAAACAATATGGAATATCTTTCTATGGCGAGGAGGATCCAAGCTCGAATGACAGGTTAGGGTAAAGGTTAAGTATCGTCTTAGGCAAGGTTAATCATAATCATGAGTATTAATCTGTCTTCGAAGTGCCGCTTGGGGTCTTTCTCTCTAAGCCATATGAAGTACTACGCTTTAAAGAGGCAGAAACTTCTTGCAATTATCGACATCTAGAAGATCGGGTACTGAGGGGTATATGAAAAGATATGAAAGATCTTATTAAACCTATATCCAGTTACCAATCGCCTTGGAAAGGTCTAGTGCGATGCGGCTATACAAATAAAGCTACCTTTCGAGTTGAACACTTTCATAAGAAGGCATATGAAGGACCTTGTTCTATCTATAAACAAAAGCTAATCATATTGTACGTAAGATCGCTTTGGAAAGGTTTGGTATAAGATTAGATGTTTGATAGATTACTTTTGCGAATGTCCCTCAGGACTATTCTTTATCGTAAGTCTGCAAAGAATAAAAGCATATAGATCTTCAAGACATACAAACAACGCTACCTCTCGAGATAAGTTTATCAATAACCTAACTATATAGAGATATATGCTGAAGAAGACTATCGGAAATATAAGGTACAAGCGATAGGGAACAGCTCTTAATTCAAAGGCAAACAATGGTAAATCGGCATATCGCTTAAGAAGCCAAAACCTTGCCACAACTAAAACAACCATTAATCAAAACACACAAATTTCAACTTTGTGCAAGTTCATAATATGCCACTTCAGAGTGTTTCGCGGACGAACCGAACTTTGTTGCCGACAGTATATAAAGTTGTTAGCCAAAATAAGTGTTTAATTGACAAACCTTTTTAACAACTTGGCGCTGCTCCGAATGCTGCTTTCTTCCTCTTTCTCTTTCGCTTCTCTCACTCGCTCTCTCTCTCTCTCTTGCTGCCTGTTACTTTTTTTGCGAGTTCCTCTGTAATTCAATTAGCATAACGAACATTTATGTAGCTGCAGCTACTCGTATAAGTTTTCCTCAATTAAAACTTTTGACAACGTGCCGCACACACACACACACACACACACATATATGTACACACATGCACAAAGAGCATCAAGTCGTATGTAGATTTTTAGCTGACTTGCAATAAATTTGAATTAATTTGATTTACTTTTGTTTGCGCACACGAACTTTTTACTTAATAAATTTTTTCAAGTACATTTCAAGTAAATACAATTTTTCCGTCGCACTAATAACACACTTCCGTTTTGCTCCGGCAACAATGGCGGCTGCGGTTACTTCCGCTCACACACACACACACACACTCGCACACACACGCACACACTCACTGGCAGCTTAAGCCGGCTAAAAAATACGTTGATAACGGCCGTTTTACGTTTTTTTTTTTACAACTTTTTTATTTCATTTGATTTTTTTGCCTTATATCTTTTTTCTTGGGTTTCTCTGGCTTTTTATTATTATTATTATTTTTAGGTTTTGCGTATTGTTAAACAAAGCGTCGCAGTTCAACGTACGTTCGTTTTCCAGCTTTAAGCGTATGTTTTACGTAAATTCTGTAACTGTATCTGTGAGATACGCGCGCGCTGCGTACCAAGCGCCAGCGACAACAAACGCAGACTGCGGCGCTGAGTGCAAAAAGACTTTTTGCAAACTGTTGAAAAATCACACACAGGAAAATGTTGTGAAAACAGCGGCCAGCAGCAACACGAACTCAGCAACACACGAAGTTGCGGGCGAAGCAACAGCCGAAGCCAACGAGCGTCAGCCGCAGCAGCAGCAGCAGCAGCAGCGACAACAACAGCAGCAGCAAATGTATTAGCAACAACAACAACAGCAGCAGCCAATGTTTTAGCAACAACAACAACAGCTGCAAATTTAACAGCAACAACAACAACAGCAGCAAGTGTATTAGCAGCAGCAACAACAACAGCTGCAAATTTAACAGCAACAACAACAGAAACGTTAGCAACAGCATCCAAATGTTGCCAATGGAGGAATGTTGCTGCATGCCAGAAACGTGCGCATGAGAAAATGTTGCTGAGCATCTTGTTGCTGTTCGCAGTTTTTGTTGCTAGCGCGCATTGAAGCTGTTGTGGCTGTTGCTGCGCTGCTTGCTGTTAGCTGCTTTTTTCTTTTGGGCGGGAAAATATGTGTGTCGCTGTGTTTGTTATTGCTGTTGTTGTTGTTTTCGCTGTTGTAAAGAGCGTGTAGCTACAAGCCAAGACTGCTGCCGCATGTTGCAGTGATTATTTTGTCAATTGCAGTGACACAAAGGCATCTATCCAACTTTTGTATCTATGCAACTATCTATCTGTATCTATAGGCAGCGATTATTTCGCTGTTGTTTCAGTCGCGAGGCGGGGGGCTGCAACAGTTACACAAAGCGCGAGGTTAAGTAGTTTGAAGCCTTTGAGTTAGTCGCAATTGCTTTGCACAAAGCGTTTCTTTCATCTGCACTTCCCACATTACTCCCCCTCCCCCTTCCCACAACATTGCATTCGATAGCAATTAAGCTGTGGAAATTGATATTAACATTTGTAAAAAGCTTTGCATTGTTTAATTATGTATTATTTACGCAAACTGATTAGCCAATAAGCCGATTGTGTGTTCTCCACCATTGCAAACGATTTTCCACTCTATAAACGCACAAGAGAAAAACTATTCTATAGCTATAGGGAAAATTTTCGCTACAATGGCCAAACAAAATTTGCAAATTAAATTTTCATAAAGCTCACGCATATTTCATTAAAGCAATTACAACACGCACAACCGCAAATTGAAATGCATTTAAATAAAATATTTCAAGCATGTGAACCAGCAAAAACGCAAAAACAACGAGCTGCGGTCTCATGGATTTAAACTAACCCACAAATTATTATGTTAAAATGACAATTTTATTGGATTTTGCAACTAAATAAATGGAAATTTTATTAAGCTTAAAGCTTTATGTTTCCTTATCTGATCAATGTACGTAATCTTCACTTAAAGCTAAAGTTTACCAAGGATTAAAGTTCTTGGGCTTCTCTTGAATATAAAAAGTAAAAGTTCATCCAAAGCTTTAAGCTTCATTTCAAACTTAACAATATCTAGTTTAAGCTGTTGTATATATAAAGCTTTAAGCTTAAGTTGAAGCTTACGTCTGTCAATGATGTAATCATTTTAGAAAGATACAGCTTTAAGCTTCAGCGAAAGCTTTAGGCGATGCTTAAAGCTCCGACTAACTTGCTTTGAGCGGAAACTTCGAAATTACCGTAAGTCATAAGTTTAACTTTAAAAAGCTTTAAGTTTCAGGTTAAACTTTCGCAATGTTCATCAATTTTTGTATGCCCAAGTTGTACACAAAAAATCGCTTTCAACAAGCCAAATACAAGCTAAATTGGTCAAATTAATTTTAAGTGCGTTGTTTAGCGTCAAACTGGACCCGCAGCAGCTGCCGCAGCAGAAGCCATCGAAATGCTGGTAATTAAGCGCTTTGCAAGTAGCAAAACAAGAGAACCAAAATTGAAGCGAATTTCGCAACAAATTAAATGGAATTTAAGAAAAATGAATAAAATGCCAGGCAACGCGTGGGCGGGGCACAATGCAAACAAGTGTTGGTGCCAGCCAACAAGAGGAAGAGAACAGCGTTAGCTGAGGGTATAGAAATGGGACTTGCTTTAAGCTGACTGCGTCTTAAAAGCAAACTTCCGTTGTCGTACTAGCAAGTGCTAAAAAGCACAATGACACCAGCTGAAAGTAGACAATTAAGTCTACAGAATCTGAACAAGTTTAAAAAGTAGATAAGGTAAGTTAAAGCAAGAGCGAAGCTTTAAGAGAACTTTGATTGTTGCTAGATGAGCTTTTAGAGGGCAATCAAATGAAAAATATAACTTAAAATCCTACAAAGACAGCGGAAAGTCTGCTTTTAAGCTTTAAGCTTAAATACTGTTGACAGAACACTAGGTCAACAAGAGCTTTAAGAAAACAAGAAGCTGTTTGTCTAAAGTTAACATAGCTTTTAGCCTCGCAAGCTACTTATTTGAGCTTTAAGAGAGCTTTAAGAAAACAAACTGTAATTTGCTTTAAAAGCTGTTTGTCTAAAGCTAACACAGCTATAATTTGCTATAAAATCTGTTTGTCCCAAGCTAGCACAGCTTTTATCTTCACAAGCTACTTTTTTGAGCTTTGCGAGAGCTTTAAGAAAACAAACTACAATTTGCTTTAAAAGCTGTTTGTCTAAAGCTAACACAGCTTTTAGCTCCACAGGCTGCTTATGGCACACTATTTGTGCTCTTTATTCATTTGAGGCTTAAACACAATTTACAGCTGGTGCTATTGCAGCTTAAGTGTAGTAAAAGCGCCTTGTCGCTTGGCACCAAAAAAGTATGCAATGAATTTTTGCAGCGTTGCTAACAGCAGACACGCCCACTACGCGCTACGCCCACCCCCTTACGCCCACACGCACCGAACAAAACGTTGCGTACAACAACAACAAAATCACACAACAAATTTCTTTATAATTCACAAAGGAAATGCCAAGCTCAAGGAGTAAAGTGAACACAAGCGCACAGCCAATACACACACGCACACACGCATATGTACACACACAAACACACACACACTCACACACTTGTCTAGAAATTGTAGAATATGTAGTCCAATTGTGACATAAACATGTGTATGCTCAGCTGCCGCCTCCGTCAACTGTGCCAGAGCTGCAAAAGGAGCAGCCAAAGGATTACAAACAAGGATGAGGCAGAGCACGAGCGTGGAGGAGATGGAGGAGGAGGAGCAGGAGGAAGAACTCTGGCTGTGGCAGTAATACGTGCGTTTCTAATACGCAACATTGTGCACACCATACATCATAGACAAAGGTCCTGCGCCTTTTTGGCCCCCGGGCAACGTCAACAAGAAGACGATGTCGTACACTCAGCAAAAACCTTATCAAGTTTATCAATTTTTATTTAAATATAGAGAAAATAGAGATGTAGATGAAGATGAATAACTTTTCAATAACTTTATATTGAAATCAAACACAACGAGGAAGAAAGGCTATCTTTGGCACGCCGAAGAATTAATACCCTTGCAGCCTTTTAATGCCGAGAAAATGGTTAATGACGAGCTTGGTGAAGGTATCTTGATAAACAAAAAAGGCTTTTAATCAAAAACCTAGTTTTCGACCGATCGTTCCTATGGCAGCTTTATGATATAGTGGTCCGATCCAGCTGGTTTTGACATATGTGCTGCGTGCAACAGAAAAAGGGTCTTCTGCAAAGTTTCATTAAGATGGCTTTAAGACTGAGAGACTAGTTCGCAAAAAAAACAGCCAGACGGACATGGCTATATCGACTCGACTGTTGATGCTGATCAAGAATATATATACTTTATGGGGTCGGAGATGTCTCCTTCTATGCGTTACACATTACACGACAAAATTATAATACCCTCTGCAAGGGTAAAAAAATTGTCAAAATATATTCAAGATTTTCCATGTTCATATTTTGTAGTCATTGAGCAGGTTTTAGGTTTATTTCAAGCATGAAACTTCTTGCTTTAAGTATTGTGTGCTCAGAATTTAATACGAACTTCTTCTATCCACAATTTTTAAATGCAAAATCTTGTATTAATGTGTTTTGTACTTAAATTAATTATTCGAATCTTGCCAAGTTCCTAAAAACAAGACTTAATTGAGAAATTACGTTCGCTTAGTTCAATTCAGCAAAGTTTCGTTTTAAGTACTTTTTTTTTAACTTAATCAAAGATTTTTTTTCCTTTTCTTTTTTTTTGGGTATCAATGTTACATTCTGATTGAAAACTTAGAGCATTAAAAGGCAAATGACAAATCAAGCCAATTATAAATGTTATGCCTGTCATGGCCAAGTTTTTCTCCAAGTGTAGAGGCTGCTCCTCTGCCGTCTGGCGGCGACCTTGATTGCGTTTTGCAGTCGACTGACTTACACTCGGGTTTGGCAAACGCATAAAATGTATTTAACACACAATTTATGTCTGCACGAGGCGCTCAAATTTACAGGCCACGGGCAACAGAGGGGTTGTGGGAGAGATTGGGGTGGGGTTGCGGGGGTTGGCTGGATGGATGGCAATGAAAGACGTGCAACGGCAGTTGCGGCACGTTTACACAGGTTTATTTTATTAGCGCGTTGCGCAGCGGCACAAACGACTTCTGGACTAAGGTCGTCCTGTGTCCTGGTTCCCGTTTGCAGCGCTCGAATGCCTCCTCGAGCCCTTGTATCGCACAGTGGGGAGAAAGCAATTGCAATCGATTTGGATATCAAACTTGAGAACTTTCATTTAACATAGTTTTAAGACTCAAAATAACTTTCTCACTTAAGGTTCGGTGCGTGAAGCTGTCTTTCAAGTCCAAGTTCCAAGTTACATATGTGTTCCAGTGTTGGACAATTTGAAAAGCAAGTTTCATAATCGTGTTTATCGATAACAAAATTGACGACTTCCAAATATTTATAATTTATACTTTCGACTCAATCAAAATTTGTTCAATCAGTATTCAAGCTCGACTCTTTTTGGCTGAATGAGCTAATATAAGAAATCTATTTCATATTTGTTTCAGTGTTGGACAATTTGTAAAGCAAGCTTCATCATCGTGTTTATCGATAACAACAATCGATATCAACTCAAATCAAGCTTTGAACTTTTTGAAAATAACTTCTTTTTTTGCAGCTTTCAACCAGTGTGCGTCATTGCCATTTGTTCTCGACAGGCAAATTGGCCCGCGGGGCCATCAAACAAAAATCATATGTTTTATACATGCCAAAAGTTTCACCCCACAACTTTTTTTGTGTGTGCGTGTGTGTGTGTGTGTGTGTGTGTGCGTGTGTGTGGCAAAAAGTTTAATAGACTTCACTTTAATATTGCACGATTTTGTTGCCGTTTTTATTTTCCATTCTTCTCCTGCTGCGTCTGAAGCAAAGTTTTTTATTTTGATTTTATGGCTTTGAAGCTTTGCATTTTTGAGCTCAGGCCAAAAATGCGGCCCCAAAAGGATACACATTTTATGGCCCAAACAACAATGTTATATTATTACAAATGATCGACCCACAACAATTTGAAGCTGCCTTTCAAGGAATTTAAGCCGTTTCTGGCGGCTGACAAGCCTTCGTAGGAAATGTGTAAAACTCATTTAAAACTTAAAAACTTGCACACAATTATGTAGAGGAAATGTTGCCAAATGCTCACATGTGACATTTTCCCAGGCAAACAACAAATAAAAAAAATGTATAAGAAAGTGAAGTATATAGAAAAGAAAACTTTTAATTTTCCGCAAATGCTCGGGCGGCAGACCCTTTTCTTAGCAAGAACTTTTCATTTTTAATTAAATGGCAACCGCAGATTCCAGGCCCTTTCTCTAAGACCAGCTTGCAAGAAATAGAGAAAGCCAAAGAGAGAGAGGGGGGAGAGAGAGAGAGAGAGAGAGAGAGAGAGAGAGAGAGCTGCCTGTCTGAGGCTCGCTTGGAGCAAACAGGAAACGTGTCTGCGGCAAGGAAAAACTTTGGAGCCCGCCTTCTCACAATGAAGCTCAATTAGTTAAAGGCAGCCGCGCGCTTTGCTCAATCAAAGGCCAAAATATTTTCTGCCTCGGCCCACAAATCGTGCATTATTATTTGTTTGTTTGGGCCTGCTTATCAGCTGAGCCCAGAGCTTAAAGCCAGACGCAGATCAGATCATCAGACCAGGCACAGTGGGACAAGATCATCAAAACGTTAGACGTCGATTCTTAACCAGTTAAAGCCTTTTGACTAACTCAATTGGCAGGCTGTTGCTAAGCTTAGCTTACATTAGCTGGCATATTTTGTCAATAGCTCTCTTTTTCTTTCCTTTTGGCCAGCTCAAGCGAGGTCCTGGCCCAGTGTGCATAGTTAGCGGCCAGGCGTAGGGGCAATTGCAGTCACGCATCTCACGATTGCGCTATTATATTCTCACCTTATGATGACTGACTCCGAGCCTGAACTTGCAGCTAAAGCTGGGCTGGAGCTGAAGCTCAAGCTGAAGCTGTAGCTGAAGCTGTGCCAAGGCAATTGAAAAGCCGCAAACAATAATTGCAGTTGCCATGGCCCGAAAAAGAAAACAAAACAAGTATATACCCAATACTCAAAAGTGCTTGACTAAAGGATACCCTGCAGCACACCCTAGTTATTGTTGAAAGCCGCAAAGAGCACCAGCAAAGAGGTTTGAATCAATATGCTCAACTAAACAAGTCCTGAGCAAAATGCTGCCAATTAGGTTTAGTAGGGGTATTACCTTTCTTTCTTTCTTTTTTTTAAGTAAAGGAAGTTCTAGAGTCTAAGCCATGTCCAAAATTCTCTCAATCTTCAAAATCGACTAGGTTTTGGCAAAGTTATGGAAGTATAAACTTTAGTAGGGGCATTCCCTTAACTTCCCATAACTAACAAGTCAACATTTTTTGCTTATTTGGCATGAGTTTTTACTAAAATATCGATATATTCGCTCAATTTTCAAAATCGATTAGGTTTTGGCAAAGTTATGGAAGTATAAACTTTAGTAGGGGCATTCCCTTAACTTCGATTAACTACCCTTAACTAAGAAGTCAACATTTTTTGATTATTTGACATGAGTTTTGACCGCAAAATCGATATATTTTTTAAGATATTGTTTTTTTCAACTTTCACATCAACAATCGATTAATGGGTATGTGATATTTTACACATAAACCTTCAAAATATGACATTTATATTATATTTATATTATTATATTAATGGTAAATTAATCTAGAGAACAAGATACGATAAATGTGCCATCAATGTGAGAAGATGATCTTGACAATATCGTTAGATTTGACATAGCTGAATTTTTCTACGACCGGCAACCTATACTCTAATGTGCGCTACCCCTTTACCCAATTATTTAGTACAGGGTATAAAAACCGCAGCAATTTCAGCACCGCGGCTCATCCTGTTTTCTTTGCAGCCAGCTTTGTGGAGGGAGGGGCGCAGCGCGGCGCGAATTAGGCAAATTGTGTGCAATTTTTGTGCGCGTTCAACTCACATTTTTGTTTTAACGTTAGCAAAGGGGGGGTGAGAGAGGTGGGTGGGGGCTTTAACCATTGCGATTGATTGTCTCTGCTCGTTTGCGAGCTGGTTTTTAAAAAAGATTCGTTTCGAGTTGTTGTTAACTGTAACTGTGTTAAGATTCGCGCTCGCCGTGCCGCCTCGAACTCGAGCCCCGGCTCTGGTTGGGCCCACGCGAGTTCACGGGTTCAGCACTTGTGTGTCATCCGGGCGTCTCACTCCGTTCGCCTGTCCGCCTGTCCGCCCGTCCGCCCGTCCGCCGTTTCAATGCATTCTATGCCCGGCAGCCATTTTTAGTCGAGCAGCAACAGCAGGACGACGACAACAGCAAAAACCCAACACGCTGACGTCGAGTTCCCCTGCACTTGGCTTTCCACCAACTAAGCCCGTCCTCATCTCCCTAACCCGCCCCCGTCCTTGCCCCCACCATAAGGTGCACCTTCATTAACATAGCGGCTGCAGGGAATACAGAATGCGGGCGGTGTTTGCAGCTACGCCCGCCCATGGGTAAGGAATTTCAGCTTGGAATTTGCTGTAATCCGATACAATTTAGCGGCTTAAAGCTTCTGCCTGCTTGACGCTCAAGTTTCTCATCATCTTTTGCAGCTCTAGCCGCAGCGAGGCACGCGCTTGTTTCTTTTATCCGCCTTCGCTTTTGTTTTTTACCAGCGAGTATGACAGCATGTTATGACAGCAGCGGGGTGACTGCCGGGCAGGATGATTAGATGCCACTTCAAAGGTCTCTCACAGGCATTTACATTTCGTGCAACAACAAATGAGAAAAAAAAAGGCCCTGACAGCGAAAACCATCGAAGGTCACAAGTAAAAGTTCAAGTGGTTCGGAGTAGCAATGAAAATATGCAACTAATTCCAGGGTATTCAGGGAAAAAATGCTGCAGATAGAGTCTAAAGTGCCCGACTAGGGGTTACTCTGAACCTTCAGAAGCTCTTCAAACGTACGAGATTTACTCAAAGAACAGAATTTCGATATCGATTTTTATCGATAACTGGGAAATTGGGACAAGTTATCGATCATCGAATACATTACGAGTATGAGCGGTCACTTGGAAGATCTACATACAAAATTTCAAGTCTATAGCTCTTATATTGACAACGAATTGAACTTAAAGAAAAAGCGCCGGTTCAAACCGCATGTTTTAGTCATCTTCGCATGCTTGCAAGGGTCTTTAGTATTCGACACTGTGCAAGTAAATCGCATTTCTTGTTCTCATAAACACAAAAAAAAAACCCCATTGGGTCAGCTCTGTCTGAGTTTCTGTTGTTCTTGTTGCAGAACGCACATCTGTGCTCATAAAATATGCCACGAAATCCGCTTTGCTCTGGCTCGTCTGTCTTCCTAGTTGGCATCGCACTCAGAAAAGCACAAATCCAACAGGAAAATTATCAAAAAACAAAATAAAAACCCAAGAAAACAGCGGTAAGCGAGACAACGAAACTCGACAGACAGAGCGACAGATGGAGGCATACAAAATGCATGTTGCAAAAAGGAATCTAAACAATTTGCGCTTACAACTTTTGCCTGGTTGCTCGAAAGGGATTACGTAATGTGGCGGGGGCAGCATAAACGAGGCCAGGGGTATTTGCAACAGGAATTGTATGCTAGAAGCTTGTGGTGCTTGGTAATTGTTTTTTACGACACGTTCACCGAGCAAGCTCCTGGGCCACTGGCCATTTACTTGGCGGGGGAACTGCACGTAGTCCTGCAAGGGTTGCTCCCATCTAATTGCATGTATATAATTATGAAGGATTCACAATTGGGTGGCAGAGAGAGCGAGAGAGAGAGAGAGAGAGAGAGAGCTGAGAGGGGTCCTCCAGATCCGTGAAGCGTTAATCTACACTCAGTTGTTCAAGCAAATTGACTGCTGCTGCCAGGTGCTTGGCAATATTATGTTTTCTATGTTGCTAGTTGTATTCGCATACCCTGTAAACAGCGCAAAGGGGCATACACGACTTATTGATGCTTATATATATATATATATATATATATATATATATATATATCTATATATGTCCGCCTTTAGCTATCGATTTCCTGCTTGGTTTGTGTCTTGGCTAGGATATAAGACTTTGAATACCTCATCGCTATTCCCTCATTAGTACAAGAATTTTTACATATATCTCCCTAATTATAATGGTATATACGTATATCCAAATGTCATATTTGTGTCCCGAAAAGTTTATAGTTATCGCACAAGAAGTACAAAAGTTATTTCCGAATGAGTTTCTTCTTGTATACAGAGTTTTTTCTAAATACAGGGTATCTCCCATTCGAGCCTCGCTCGTCTAGCGCACTTTTACTTGTTCAGTTTTTCACTTGACATAGCATTTAATGGTAACTTATTTTTTTTTTAGCCCCAACTGCTTTTTATTTAATTTAATATTTAAGCTTTAACATATTCGTTTTTCAGTCAGATTCGTGCTCGAGTTGTTTGCTTTGGTCAGAGTTCAACATTGAACCGAAACGCAAATATTTGCTGCATTTGGTTTTAGTTGCAGCTGCCTCACAAATACGAATACAATTCCAAATATGAGTGCGAGTATGAGTATGAGTACTCGTTGTGCTGTTTGCTGCCGCCTGCATATGAAATGCATCTATCAAAGACCGAGAACATTTCCAAGATGCCAAAGAACTTTACTTAAAAGATGTTTGTGGCATATTTAGGTAAATATGCGTGAAGCGACCCGTCAAAAGATGATTTGTTTTTATTGATTTATGTTTATGTGACGAAGTGTTAAACAAACTTGAGCTGTGTGTTTGATTAAGATGAGCCCACGATGACCCCGACACTTATGGTCTTTGAGATTGTCTATCAATAATCCATCTATTTATCCTATTAGAGAGCTTACAGAATTTATCCTTAGTCCATAAATAATACCTCATAATGAAGGGTATTAGCAAAAGTTGAATCATTTCAAACTCCCAATAGATATAGTCTCTATATAACCTGCCAAAATCAAAGGCAGCTTTGTTGAGCCCAACTTTGGCTACATTATTGAACTCTTATTATTATCCTTGGCACTTCCTGATGGGTAAATCAATATTTCCTGCAACTTCGTTTCCTTAATAAGGCACCAGGCACTTATATTCATGAAACTGAAACAACCCCCAGGTTGGCAAAAAGATGACACCAAATCTCTGTAGCCAACACCTGCCTGTCAGCTCTGGGCTGGCCCTGTCGAGGGCGTGTCAAGCCAAACGCCACTTGAACAAAGTACAAAGCAGGGACAGGAACTCGCTAATGTGCGCATAAAATCAATATACGTTCGATTGCCGGCAATTTTTAAGGCTTCAGCCTGTCATTTTATCAATTAAATTATCAACAACAAAAAAAATAATAACCAGAGGAGTGTGTGTTCCAGGCCAAAAGCAGACAACTTCAACTTTGGCACGTGCTTCGGAAGAGGGGGGCAGCAGCAAAGGGAGGGAACTTTCATTTCCCCCGTCTGATGTGGGGCCTGATGTTGTTACCTTCACCTTGGCTGCAATAAATTCTGGTAACATAATCTTCACTTACTGGTTTTATATGACACTAAATCAGTGCGGCATGTACCAGGGGCAAAGACAGGGGCAGAGACAGGGGCAGAGGCAGAGGCAGAGACAGAAGCAGGGGCAAAGTCAGGGGCAGAGACAGGGGCAGAGACAAGGGCTGAGGGAAGCCTTTGCCCCAAATTGCGAAGCTGGATGCTAGAGTGTGAATGGGCGGAACCCAAATGATTTGCAAGCCCCAATTATGCTGATTTCTGTGTGCGTGTCTGTGTGTGTGAGTGTGTGTGAGTGTCACGTAGTGCTGCCAGCTTGAAAGAAGAAGAAAAACAGCTATTTCAAAGAGCAAAAGAAGCTAAATTTAAAAGTAGCGAAAAAAAGCTGCGCTATTTTAAACATTTACTTTATCTACATTTAAAACTTTCTTCAGACTGATTGACGCACAGCCCACAAATATGTATGTATATATGTATGCATGCATGTATTTATGTATGTATGTATGTATGTATGTATGTATGCATGCATGCATGCATGTATGTATCTATTTATGTATGTATGTATGTATGTATGGGTGTTTGTTTTCTATTGCCAAACGCAAACGAAGCTTTTTTCGCTGTGCTGCAAATTTAAATAAAACGAATTTCTGCCAAGTGCTCTCCTCCTCGATTCTCAAGAATTCTAGTAGGCCTTGCTGAAATTGAACAAGGCAGGAAACGTTGGCTCCAACGGCCTGTGGAGGAGCAGCTTGTGGCGGTGGAGCAGAAGGCGGAGGAGGAGGTTGAGGGGGTAAGTAGATATGTAAATAGATATATGCATGTAGGTGGATGTATGTATGTAGGTCGATGTACGTATGTAGGTGGATGTATCTATGTATGTATATATACGTATGTAGGTGGATGTATCTATGTATGTATATATACGTATGTAGGTGGATGTATCAATATATATATATATTCGTATGTAGGTGGATGTATCTATGTATGAATACGTATACGTATACGTATATACGTATGTTAGTATGTATGTATGTATGTATGTATGTATGCGTGCATGCATATATGTATGTATGTATTGTGTTGTACTGTATTGTATGTATGTATGTATGTATGTATGTATGTATGTATGTATGTATGTATGTATGTATGTATGTATGTATGTATGTATGTATGTATGTATGTATGTATGTATGTATGTATGTATTTATGTATTTATGTATGTATGTATGTGTGTATGTGTGTATATGTATGTATGTACGTAAGTATGTACGTATGTATGAGCAGATAGCTCATGCATGTGTGACTATATCTTTGTATGCAAGCTGAAATTTGCCATAATGTGTGATTCCCATGAATTCTTACCATTTTAGTAAGTGAAGTGCCACAAGAGGAGCAGCAGGATAGTTGGAGGAATAAGAGCAAGAGGAGTTCCAGTAGCTGCAGGAGGAGGAGTTGGAGGATGGACAGCAGAAAAAGTTGCACCAGAAGGAGGAGATACATAAGCAAGAGTTTAAAGAGAAAAATTATCAGGAGTTTCAAGAGGACAATGAGCTGAAGTTTGAAGTCTAGGGCAGTTTACCTGTCGCAGATCTGGAAATTTATATTAAACATAATTCCACATGAGGCCCTTCTATGGGATTCTCATGAATTCAAGTAAGTCCCATAAGTATTCATGCCTTCTTAGTATGTATGTGATGTGCTACAGGATGAGCAGGAGTACAAAGCTTACAAAAGCAAACCTCTTTGAAAAAAAGGCCAGATTTGATGGCAAAGAAGCGCAACTCTGTTGCCAGGACAAGGAAATTTAATGCGCGTTGCGCTAAATTTAATTAGTTCCATTTAAAGCTCAAAACGAAAATCAAAGAGCAGCAGTCAAAACATAAGACAAAAGACAATAACAAGCCACGGGGAATTCTTTCCGCATATTTGCACGCCAACCGATAATTATCGCTGGAAATTCGGTCAGAGGTTGACCGAACGCAAGAACCCAAAAAAAAAAAGGTTGCAACTGCCAGAGATAAGCGAGGCACGTTCACATGCGCTTCATCTGCATGCGGCGATTGTTTTGTGAAACCTTAAACACCTGATATACACCTGGAGAGGGGGCAAGAGAGAGAGAGAGAGAGAGAGAGAGAGAGAGGACAAGGGCTTCAGCTGGAGGCCAGTCTTGAACTTGGGCGCAGGTGGACCCTGTTGTAGAAGATCGTTTTGCATGGCACATCGCACGCACAGCCGATGCCCAATTCATTTTCACTTTTGGCTTGCCCCGCAGGGCTGCAAAAACCGATAAATCACGAAACGGTGATATTTCACAGTGATTTGTTGATTACGTGACTTTATTAGCGATTGTATATGTTTATGTTCACGTTCTCACTTCATTGTTGAGCTTATATTGTGCATAAACTTTCATTGTTGGGAGAATAAATATCAAACAATATCACTTCTTTATAGAAAGAAGCTAAGTTGAGAGTTAAGTTAACTGTCTGTCACTTCTTTATAGACCAAGTCATGGAGTCAGTTCTCTTTTTGGCCTTTTGGGAGCTAAGATAACTGTCTGTCACTTCTTTATAGACCAAGTTTTTGAGCCTGTTCTTGTTTTGGCCTTATATCTGTTAGGTCACTTATCTAGAAGGCACTCTTCTTCCTTTCTACAGGTTCTTAAGTAATCCAAGCCGCATTGATATGCTCTTAGAAGGTATTTTACTGGGTCAAAGCGCCCAAACAAATTCTTTAACTGTTTCTTAGATTCTCTATCTGTTTCTGAAACGTTTTTCGGTCCGACTTGAAAAGAGTTTACATAGGTTCTCAAAATATCTAGCGAACTACATATATTTATAAAGAAAGAAACTTAACGATTTTCCATTTATAGATAACTGAAGTCTCCGCTAGATAACTGAAATATAATTATTTAAGAGTTGGGTTTTACCAATCACAGTTTTGTTGACCAGGCAGGAAATCTTGTGGGTGCGAACCCAACCCTACGCCAGGTGTGACCCACCAAAGCACGCTGTGTGGGTACCCGAACATACTTTTTTATAGGCTTTTTTCCTTTTTTTTTGTAGCTGGATGCAACGCGTCAATACGCTTAAGTTTTCGACATGTTGCACATGTGATGAAGATTAAGTAGAAAATAATTACAAGCTCGCGGTGCGTTGCGTTGCGTTGCGGATCGCGATCGCTTTGTGATACGGCCAGGGCCGCGTGTAATTACATAAATGGCTATGTCAGTGCGGTGACAGGTCGGCGTCATCGCAACTGTCAGTTCGCCTGACAGTCCGTCCGTCCGTCCCTCCGTCCGTCCGTCTGCCTGTCTGTCTGGCTGGCTGTCTGTGGGTCCATCAGTGGATCATCAATCGTGCGAACTTTCAAGATCCATTGGCCCGCCCACTTGCCAAAAAAAAACAACAACAACCATAACCAAAACCGAAACACGTTATTTGTGAATATCACTTGCCCAGGCACAAAACTCTAGAGGAGTCGCAGTTGAAGGTGGAGGCGGAGGAGGCAACTGCTCCAGCGGAGATCTGTTTGGCTCTCAGGCTCATAAATTGCAAAAATAAAAAGGGCCAAAATCAGCGTGTAAGATACACACGAAGGGTTGTGTTGTGTTGTCCCCCCGTCTCAAGACCCCAGAGTGGTAAATGCCATAAATTTTAAAGTAATTTTCTCCCAAGCTCTCGCATTATTTATGGCAAAATATTAACGCTGCCCCAAATACGGCTGATCAGCATTAACTCAAATAGAAACCCAGCTCGCTTTCTTGCCTGGAAAATTGAACGTCGGAAAACTATGCCAAATAGAGTAATTAAATTAATGTGTCATGATAGACGAGTTCCATATACAAATAGCTAGCAAAAATGTTGCGCCCAAAGCACAAAAAGCCAACAACTTTCGCACAACAATTTGCTCGCAGGTTCTGCTTTTCTACAGTGCAAACATGTTAATGTGGATAACGGAAAACCAAAAAGTGATAAGTATATTTGAAAGAGCAAGCAAGAAAGAAAGTACAGTCGGGTGCTGCTGACTGCGCAATACTCTGTTCTTTAGACTCTGTTTAATAAGATTTAATGCATATTCTTTTATAATTTCGATTTAATACGGGGCTAAGATCTTTCTTCTTATAAGCTCTATAAGAGGATGTTATAGTATTGTCATGAACTATGCAACGCATAGAAGAAGACATCTCCCAGCTCAAAGAGTATATATGTTCTGGATCAGCAACAAGAGCCGAGTTGATCCTCGTCGTAATATCCTCTAGATATCTTCTGTTGATCAGAATCAACAGTCGAGTCCGCCTAAACGTCCATCCGTCCGTCCGTCCGTCCGTTCGTCTGACCGTCCGTCCGATCGTCCATTCGTCTGTCCGTCCGTTCGTCCGTCCTTTCGTCTGTCCGTCCTTCCGTACTTCCATCCGTTCGTCCGTCCGTCCGTCCTTCCATCCGTTCGTCCGTCCGGCCGTCCTTTCGTCTGTCCGTCCGTCCTTTCGTCCATCCGTCTGTCCGTTCGTCTGTCCGTTCGTCCGTCCGTTCGTCCGTCTCTGCTTCGGTCTATCCGTCCGTCTATGCCAAATACTTTCTCAGTCTTAAAGCAATCTTCTTGAAACTTTGAATAGCTTCGTCTTTCTAGTGCAGACAGTACATATGACGAAAATGGGAAGATCGTACTACTACATCATATAGCTGCCATGGTAACGATCGATCAAAAAGTAGGTTCTTGTATGGTCAACTTTCTTCTTTTTATAGATATCGTGTCTTATTAGTTTAACTATGAAGCTTACATTTAAGTCAAATCTAATAAATATCTATACTCAACTGTAGTCTATAGCTCTATAGAAGGAATCGGTCAAAAAGAAGATTCTTATAAGGAAAATTATTCTGTTTTTCAGGATATTTTTATCTTGAAAACCTTAAGGCAAATGTCTTAGAAGGGTATCAAATCATCGACGTGCTGCACATATTCTCAATGAATTATTATTTTTTAATAATTAAAAAACTATAATTTCTTATATCGAACGCCGGCCAACCTATCGAGATTCTACTGTATTTCAGCGCAGCCTGAGTTATGGGCCGCGCTGCTCAGCCTGAACCTGAACCTGAGCCTGAACCTCGATCTACATCTGCCCCGCCTGCATCTTTATCTGCCCGTGTGCGAGTGTGCCTGTTGTGTGTGTTTGTGTGTGTGTGGGGAGCAGGTCACGATTATCTGCATACGCAGCCGCCAATAATTTCAAAATTGGCGCACTTAAGCTCTCCACCCGGCGCGGGGTAGCATAATTTGAAAGTTATTTTGTTGCGAGCCCGTGGTACGGGTACGTTGCAAGGCCTTTAAAAATTATTGAGCAATATGCTGATCTGTAAAATCATAAATAAAAAAAAAAGTATTTGTACTTGGCCCGAGACGAGGCCGAGACGCAGCCCAGACGCGGCCGAGACGCAGCCTCTGCTCTGCGGAGACTCTCCTCTTTTTGGCCATTTCGATAACTTTTATGTTATTAGGTGAGAGAGTTGGTTCCAGGCGCAAATCGCACTGGATACCACCGCGTACCGCCCGACGGTTGGCCGGAGTTCGAGTTGCCAGCTGCCCGGGGCCCAACAATTGATAAAGTCTTTTTATTTACAAGCTGATAATGATGGTGTAGGCGCTGCGACGGTTTTCTGCTTGTAATTTATGGCCAATTTGTGCGGCCCGTGCAGATGGAGTTGGACCAAAGAAGATTCTGTTGGACAGTAAAAGGTTGGGCTTTGAGAGATTCTCAAGATACGGGACAGTTGCCAAAATGGCTAAGAATTTCCATTAGATGGTTTATCAATGGATAAAGCTGTTGTTGGGGCGATATGGAAAGGGTTGGGGTTGGGGAGAGGTTCTTAAGATACGGGACAGTTGCCAAAATGGCTAAGAATTTCCATTAGCTGGTTTATCAATTGATAAAGCTGTTGTTAACGCGACATGGAAGGGACCCATTTTGCGGTTCGATGAAGATTATAAGCTTTAATGTGAGAGATATGCACAATATTCCTATTTTATATGATGCAGAGCTTTATAAAACGAGTAACTGCTAGGTTTTCAGATAATCTCTATAGAAACTCCAGTTCCCAGATGGAGTTCCTCTGGGAAGATGGAGATATCTAAAAGGAATGAAAGATTCATAATCCGTATATAAGTACCTTACATGAACACACAAAATCGACTCAAAATCGATAATTATCGATATTATGACAAGGGGAAGGAAATAGCGAACTATAATCTTGCTCTGCTTTTTGTGTAGCTTTATGGTTTAGGAGAATATATTCCTGGTTCTGGCGACCTTTCCATGTTATAAATAAACGTTTGGCATCGTTTCTGCATTCTCACAGACAAACAGCTAGACGAATTAAAGATACATCAATTTACTCCTCATACCGATCAAGAGCCTGGTCCTTGCCCTTCAATATGTCACACATTTCGGGGACAAATTTATAACAACCCGCTGCCAGGGTATATATAAGAAATAAGAAGAAGAAAAAAGAGAGTCCCATAAAAGTGTCACAACAAAATGTTGAACTCATTTTTATACGCATATCGGTGAGCGTAGTTTTACGAGGCGCATAAAACATGCAACTTGATGGCGTTTCGAAAACAGAAGACTCAAGACACAAACTAATAACAAGAATGCCCAAATGGAGCGCATAGAGAGCGCTAGGAGGGAGCCAAAGAAAGAGAGACTGTGATAATATGGCCCAGGCATGGGCTAGAGACTCTCCTCCAAGCCTAAGCCGATTATGCGGCACGACTCGGGGAGGGGAGGGTAGGGAAGGGGAGGGGGCAGATGCGCTGCGGTTGGGAAGCACATAAAAATGTCGCTGGACAGCGGAACGATCTACTAGAATCGTGTTAAGTGTGCGACGTTTGCTGCCAGCCTTAAGCATGGAGCAGGGGCAGGGGTAGGGGGGGCAAAGCCAGTGTCGATGTCGCTGCCCGTTCTTGTTGCCGTTGCCGTTGTTGTTGTTGTTGTTCGTGTGTCGCTGCTGATGAGTGTCATTAACATCAAATTACTACAAGTCAAAGTCATGTTGACCAAAATAAGAGCCCAGCCAAAAAGAAAAGGAGTCGCAATCGAAACGAAACGAAATGAAAACCACAAATAACTGGCACTGGGAGCCGCTCTGGTCGCCCAACTTGCCACAGCTTGTGGCAATGCGAACTGACAGTTGCGCCTCGCCGCATCCACAATTAGACATAGCTCGTGCCCAGACGCTAGTCAAAGGTAACTATGATTAGATAATCGTTGAAGCTATGCCTGGAAATTTCCATACATCCCACGCCAACTCGTTATAAATAGCTTGAGCAGCCGCAACTCCAAACACGCTATAACATAATACCCTATAGCCCATAAGGTTTAAAAGGGTCTTAAAAAGTTCTGTTTATGTAGGTAACAGCTAGAAGAGGCAAACAAGAGGTTTTTCCCACCGATAAATATCGATTTGTGAAACATCCTTCTACTTCAGTTTTCCCTCCCGATGAATATCGATTTGTAAAACTCCTTCTACTTCAGTTTTCCCTCCCGATGAATATCGATTTTGTTTAAACACATTACACAAGATCGATAAATATCGATTGCTAAGCTTCTGAAGCTAAAACTTGTTCTCTTTAACATGGCTAAAGATATTCTTAAATCTAAGATTGTTTCGGTGCGTAGACTTACAGACAATTGACTTATTTCACTAGTTTAATAACTCCTCCGATAAATATCGATCAATAATGCCCCTAATTATGATTAAGACGCACTTTTTGCCACATGACTCACCTGGCCATAGAGCATTTGCTAGTCCCGTCCCGTAAGCAGAGTTTCTCGCACATGTTTAATAGATTGATCTTGTGGACGTATCTAAATCTTAGGCAGACTGCGCGATATGCATAATTATGTTAAGCACGCCAAACTCATTCATAAATCTTTTTGGCAATATTCTCACCCCACACCCGACTGGAACCCAGCCTCAGAACGAGCCAAGCTGAGGCCCAGGAATGGAGCCCAGAACTAAAAGCCAATATTAACATACTAGATATTATTCATTTAACGCAATGGATTAAAGCTGCTTCACGCATTTGTCTGCTCAGCGAACACACGTCTTTTGTAGGTGATAAAATTTGATGGTAATTTATTAAGCGCCCGAGACGGGGACTTGGGGACTGGGAACTGGGGACTGGGTTTTGGGTCTTGCGAACGAAATCACAAAATGAAATCAATAAACCAGTCAATAAAAACAGAAACTGAAACCGAAACAATTTTAAGATGCAAATTATGCAAATGAGACGCACAGATTTCATGTACAACAATAAAAAAAAGTCCCCAAAAAAACTTAAAACAAAAAAAGCAATATTTCTCTTTCACAATTTTTGATTTTTAAATGTTTTTTGTCGGTTTGCACATATTTAGAGGCGTGGGCGTTTTGAATAAAGGGGCGTGGCTGGTAAGATTTCTTTATAAACGAAAACAAACTTACCTGTGCGCTGGGCTGCCGCCGCCGGCTCACCTGGGGGTCGACAAAGCCGCTTCCAAAGCAACATTTTACAGGTGCTGCGATGCTGCTGCTGCTGATAAGACAAAATCAACTGATTAACTGATTATGCTGTGAATGAATGCGGGTGTCGCCTTATTGCAAAATCGCGTTAACGTTTAACACACACACACATACACACGCAAGCACGCATTAATTGAAAGCCGCGCAATATGCATAAAATTATAATAACTCAAATGTCTCTGCGCACGCGCCGCGTCGACTGCGACTGCGGACTGCGGACTGCAGACTGCAAACAGGAGTCAGCGCCGGCGTCGAGGTTGGACAACGGCGCACGTGCCGCGTTCGAAATGCAACTGTGACGCGCACCGAAAACGAAAAAGAGTGAAAAGCGCCGACGTCAACGTCAATAGCGACAGCGACGGCGACAGCAGGTGCCAGTGTTGCCACAGTTGGTGGCTGTTTGTGCTCAATCGCCGAGAGAATCGAAATCAGTTTTTGCGCCCTCGCTTTCGAGTTTCCGCAATAGCTTCGATTTTGTGGACTTCCGTTAAGCGGGCTTTGCGCGGCCGGCACTTCTGCGCCGCACGACGGTTAATTAACGAATAAAAGTCGGTTTTGTGAGCAGACGGCTTAAACGCGGCGTACGCTGCTAAAAAAAAAAAAAACAAGAAAAAAAACAAAACCAACACAGAAAAATGAAAAAAGAAAATATGTTACACCCAACGCGCAACGCTGCTGCGTCGGCGTTGGCAGCGGCCGGCGCACATTGGGGCCAGTGGAAGCATAAAACAGGTGTAAAAGTCGAACTGAATGAACGTAAAACGGTTCAAAGACACGGGTCAGGCGCACACACATGTATGTGTGTGTGTGTGCGTGTGTGCGAGAGTACATGTGCATATGCTAGATGAACTTGTAGCCGTTAAACTTTACGATTTTCAGGGTGTGGACAATTAGAAGCTCATAAAATGCAGCCAATTAAGCGATTTTATAGTTGGATATTCGATATTGAAAAATGCACTTACCTCATTGATTGAACGGCAATAAAGTTTGGTTTTACAAATGTGATAACAGAACCGACGCATTTGTCGCCTGCCTATAGTTGAAATTTTGCAGGATCGCGTTGCCACTTGTTACAATTTTAAGCACTGTGCGCAGCGAACGTCGTCGACTGCAACGTCGCTGCCAGCCGCCATTCGTTACTGTTGTTGTTGTTGGTATATTTTTTTGCCGAAAATGTGTAACAAGCGGTGGTCGCATTTCTTGCCTGCTCTCTCGCCCGTGCAAAGTTCATAATGCACGCAAAGCGACTTTAACGCTGCCTTTGTTATTTTATTCTTTCTTTTTCGCTTGCACATTTATTGCTTTACGCTTGACGCGTTTATATTGTGAACGAAGCCGATTTGTTACTGTTGTTTCTGTTGTTGTTGCTGCTGACCAACATGCAATGCGGCGGCTTTTTGGCCCCCATGCGGAAAACGTCTTTCTTTTCGCTGCTTCGTCTGTCTATTTGACATATTGCACTTGCTGCGTTGCTGAGAACGCCAACGTCGCTGCCGCGGCCGCAGCCGCTGCCTGTTCATTAAGCGAATCAGCGTAGCGAAGCAGAAAGACAAAATTAACATAAGACAACTTCTTTTTCTTCGACTTCTGCGCGCTGTGGCGGAATTAAAGACCCTTTCTATTGCTACACATGTCCGTGTGTCTGTGTGTGTGTGTAAATTGCTTTGGTGTGCGTCTAATTGCTATACAAATTTTAAACGAAACTTTGTTTGGTTTTTTTTTTTGTGACAGGTCATAGCAGCGGCTATATGCTTTGTACTTGTTTCTTTTCTTGTTGTTGTTGTTGCGGAAGTTTTGCCATTCACAATAGGCAGGCCGTCGTCTGCAATGTGCGCGTCTGTGAACCATGCAATCGCCATAATTATCCGAATTCTCTTGCAGCTACTATATATCACTAAGTCACGCTTTTTGCTGTACATTTGAAAGAAACCGAAAATAGTAGAACTTATTATATAGTTGTATTTTTATATATGTATGTGTATAATAAAATGCAAGCGCGCTCGCTGCACCCGAAACTCGCGGCAAGTTTTTGCTCTTCAAGCAGGTTCACAATAGTCAAAGTATCGATGCTATCGATAGTTGCCTATCGCAATCGATATCATTTCGATAGCCTGTTAGGGCATAAATGCTTCGACTTGCCACAAATTAAATTACTTTGCGCTTGCGTGCCTAAAAATTATTTTGATTATGAATATTTATGTGTGCAGCTGCGCAACAATATGTGGCACTGCCGTATGGCAACAGGCGCGTGTCTGTGGCAACGATGCGTTGCCATGTTAACTACAGTATAAACAAGTAAAAGTGCCCTGGAAGAGTGTGCCCGACTAGAAGATACTTTGTATATAGCTGCAAGTTCTAAAGGGGGTGCTGCTCATTCTATCTTAAGATTTATACTAGGAAAAATTAATTTTTGAAAAACTTCTGTGTTTACATTTCGATGATTACTACATTTTCAGGCATAAAATATATATATCTATAGATATATATCGATCTAAATTCTATCTATTTTAAAGGGAACGGAGGTACGTATTCAAACAGTGGAATATTCTTGATCTGTGTCTACTACGTGAGAGTTTTGCATATCTAGCTCATATAACAATCGATATATGCTATAAAAAACAGAACCAAAAATCGATATTTATCGATTTCGAGAAAAGCGGTAGGTGATAAAATAAACTTGAATCTCATGGTATGCGAGATCTCATATTATAAATATAATAGTTCTCGATAGATGGGTTCCTTCTTTTGCCTGTTACATACATGGAATCAACTGCAATATACCCTACTTCTAAGCATTTCCTATTATTACAGGGGGTATTCAAGCTCTATAATAGCCACTAAATTATAATTTTATCAGCCAAAATGTGCAGGCCGTTGAACAAGGATTATCGAGCTGCTGATTTCCAGCAGCTCAGCCAGCTGATCAGGAATCATCCGCTGATGAAGACGACTCCGCCGGAGGAGCTGCCCATGCAGAAGCTGCGCTCGCCCGAATATCGCACGAAATGCGTGATGCGCGCCTCCCTGGATGACATAGCGCTGGGCGTGAGTAAAAAAATTGGAAAACTTCCTACTCAACCTCAAACTGTTTGCATTGCTCCAGATAAATCTGCACAAGCTGCAGTTGGGCGGGGACGGGGACAGGGACAGGGAGAGGGACACGGCCAAAGCGGAAACTGTTGGTTTTGCACCCGCGATTCGCAAATCGGCCAAGCCGACGGCCACGCCCTTTATCAAGGTGCTGCTAAGGAAGACGCCGCTTGTGGTGCTGTTCGAGCGGCCCAGTATGACGGCCGAGGCGGACAGCGAGGAGGGACGCCAGGTGCTGGCGGATAATCAGCGGTACGAGGAGCTGCTGGCGGGCACGGACAAATCCCGGCGCACCGTCGACGCGGAAACGCAGACGATATCGATGCTGCTAAAGTCGCGGCTGGTCAACACGGAACGCCTGCGCACCGACCAGGTTGCCTCCTATGTCTCAAACTTTGAGATGTTCGACACGTACAAGGATCTCGAGGCGTCCACGAAGAGTGTCCAGGTGCAGGGCGCCCAGAAAATGGAGGTGACCACCTATCGCGTCGGCGGCGTGGATCAGTTTGTGGCGATCAACAAGCTGCCCAGCTTCCGGCTTGCGCTCATGCTGACCATGCGCATCCTGGCCAGCAATGTGTACGAGCCGGAACAGCGACGCTTTCGCAACATGACGCCACCCGATCCGCTCGCCGAGGATGTCAAGTTTAAGTACCGGCTGCGCCTGCTCTGGCGTCTGAGTGCGCCGTCCCCCTCCGCGCTCCGCGGAGCCCGGCAAACGGTGACCGCGGTCAGCTTTTGTCCCAGTAATGGGGACATTATGGCCGTGAGCTATGGCATCTATACCTATGCGCAGCTGGGCAAGCAGCCGGGCAACAGTCCTGGCTATGTTTATGTGTGGAACATCAAGAACCCGGTGAATCCGGAACGCTGCTACAATTTTCCCGTGCCCGTGGTCACGGTGCAGTTCTCGCCGGCGGCACCACAACTCCTGGCCATTGGGCTCCACAACGGCAATGTCCAGGTGCGCGACATTTCGCAGCCAGAAGATCAGCCACCGCTGGCCAGCTCGCAGCGCAGCAGCTCGCCCCACTTCGAGCCGGTGACGGCCATCAAGTGGATACAGCGCACCGACGGGGATGTGCCCGGCGAGGCCGATCTGACGCCCTTTCTGGCTGCCTCGCAGTCGGGCGCCATCACCAAATACCAGCTCATCAACAGTCCGCATCTGCTGGGCTTTCAGCATCAGTATTTTGAGCGTGCCGAGGCCGAGCTGGAGGGAATTCCCCTCCAGTGTATGGCACAGCGTGTCGCACTCCTCGCGAATCGCCACGTGCAGTGCCTGGAACTTGTGTTGGATCCGGTTCAAACGGATTTTTACTATGTCCTCACCGATGAGGGAACCATGTACAAGTGCTCCACCAACTATCCACTGCAGCATCTCGAGCAGCGCCAGGTCCACGAAACGCCCGCCGTCTGCATGGACTTCTCGCCCTGGTCCCCCAAGCTCTATTTGACCTGTGGCAGCGATTGGTGAGTGCTTGGCCCAATTCCAACTTCTTGCTCATCCAGGTTATCTCATCAAGGTGCATTCGCATCTGGCTGGGCGGCATCCTGCTGCCGCTGATCACGCTGCATCATCATCTGTCGCCAGTGCACTGGGCCCGCTGGAGCCGCACCCACTCGACCATTTTGGTCTCGCTCAGCCAAAGCACCATCGACATCTGGGATCTTCGCAACAGCACACTGAAGCCCGTCTCGTCCACAACAATCGATGCCCAGATTGACTACACGACCTTCTGGTGAGCAATTGCCTCCATTTATCATTCCATTTCCATTCCATTCCCAATCTCTGTTGCCCAGCTTTTCGCACTGTGGTCGCTGCCTGGCCGTGGGCAATGAAGCTGGCAATCTCCTCATGCTCGCCTTTGAGGACATGCCCTTTCCGCCACACTTTCAGTACAGGCAGCTAAAGCGAGCCCTTTTCAAGGCCCTCTCCTTGGATCCGGAGCTGCTGCAACAGGTCAAGAGCGTGGGCTCCTTTAATTATCCAGGAGGCGGCAAGCACACAGCAGCGCAATAAACTTGTTACGGCTTTTGCTTAAGGAACCCTTTTCCCCCCCATTTTCCACGAAGAGGCGTGGTTTACCCGAAGAGCGAGGAAAAAGAAATAATAAAGGATACGGGAGTTAATAAATGTCCCCCATTTTCCACCATGGGCTGGGATTTAACCGGAAAGCGTGAAATACATCTCTTATACATTTCCCCCTTTTTCCAACAAAGTGGCGTGATTTACCCGGAAAGCGTGAATTGAACTTCGAATAAATATTTAATAAAGATATCAGGAAATGAGTTTAAAGGCGATATCGGAAACGGAACTTTTCACGTCTATAGTTTGGGGGCGTAATTTACCCGAAAAGCGTGATACAATTTCATGTCCCCCATTTTCCACTAAGGTGCGTGATTTAGCCGAAAATAGGTTTGAAGGCGAGTGGATGGAAAACCAAAAAAGTTTCATTCAACTTTATTCCACGTATTTCCCACCTATATGAATGGACTTTTCTAAAACTTTGGTAGGTTATTTTCCACCCGATTTATATCCTAAATCAGTTAGATTTATCTAGACAATACTCTAAGCTAAACATATTTAAAATTGAAAGAACTTTTCCACAGTTCTATAGATAGTTTACTTGGAGAAATCTCTACTCCCTTAATGTGCTATTAGCTTACGCAAATCTCGGCTTTTCAAGTTTGAAACACAGCAGAAACTCAACTGAATTCACATGGGCAAATCCCTGGCAAAGCCAGGGGCCCAGCTCTGTGCTACTTTGCTATCGCTGGTTAACCCAATTCGTGGGCCCAACATTATCAGAAGGCATATTTGCATATAATGTCGCACCTTGAGCACCTGATAGCCCGCCAAGTTCAGGCCGAGGCTTGTGGTTTTTTGTGGCGCATTTTTCCGCTTTGGTGTGCGACCGCAGCTCGTCTCGCAGTCAGTTGCCAACGAGACGTACACAATGCCCCATCGGCTGCGCCAGAATCTGTTGTTGCCAGCGCCACCAACGGCGACCCAGCACGATCCGCGCACCCATTTGCGGCATTTGCCGCCCGCCTACAGCCTCGCCCAGACGCCCTACAGCCGAGACAAGGATTTTGCGCCCCAACTGCGCTACCAACTGGAGCTGCCGCGCAAGCCCAAGCTGCGTCCCTGCAAGGTCATCTTTGTGGGCGACTGCGCCGTGGGCAAAACGGCCATTGTGAATCGGTGAGTCATTTGGGTAATCCGGGAGAGAAATTTGGAGAAGAACTTTAAAGGAATCTTCTTGGCATTTGCACAGCTTCTGCTACGACAAGTTTCAGTCAAACTATAAGGCCACAATTGGCGTTGACTTTGAGCTGGAGAATTTCAGCATATTGGGTCACAACTTCGGCCTGGAAATGTGAGTGGACAGTTCCCTGGCCGGGACTCCAACTAATTGTCTCTTCTTTGCCTGCAGGTGGGACACGGCTGGCCAGGAGCGCTTTAAGTGCATAGCGGGCGCCTATTATCGCAATGCTAGTGGTGAGAACATAGCTGCAACTTCTAAATCTCTCCCTAATCCCCCTTTGTTGTAGTCATTGTGGCCACCTACGACATGGCCAAGCGCGAGTCTCTAGAAGCTGCTAAAAAGTGGCTTTGCAGCGCCCTCAACTATAACACAACGCAGAAGCCTTTAATATTTCTAGTGGGCACAAAAGCAGATCTATTGGTGAGCACAAACATCCTTTAAAACAATCCATTCCTTAGGCATTTTCTCATCCTAGACCAAGGAGGAGTTTATGCGAATGGAGCGCCTCGCGGGCGTGGCAGCTGCCGAACTGCAGGCCGAATATTGGTCCGTATCGGCGCGTTCTGGTTACAAAATCAACGAATTCTTTCAGCGTTTGGCCGCATTGGCTTTTGAAACGGCCATGCAGCAACAATTAAAATTATTAAAGAGCACAGCTCAGGAGCAGACGACACAAACGCCAGAAAAGTCGCAAAAATTTGGTAAGACACATTTACAGTTCGTGGAAAATTTGTGATAATCTAGATTTAATATTTACAGACTTACGTAGTTATTTCACAAGTCGCTCCAGCAAACAAAAGAGTGGCTGTGCCTGCTGATAATCACAGTTCTAATTTTATATTTATAAATACATTTTAATTTCACAGCACACAAAAAACGGTTTTTTATTGACAAGCAGGGCTGCCGTCTCTTCAAAATCTTCTATAGTGTTGCCACTAGCCTGCCACTTTTATTTAAACTGCACGTTGCTTGGCGTTGCCATTTTACCATACATCGTCATAAAGCGTTGCCACTTGCTGCGCATCTGGCCACACTACTGTCAAATGGGCTTCCGCTCATTTGTCAAATGCCCCTCAGTTTTCCTTTTCATTTCTTTTTCTCGTAGAAATGCCACCTAAAAAGCCAACCGAGAAATCCGGTAAGGATTTTTCATATAAAAATGCCTAAAAAATGTGTGGTTTTGTCATCAACAGCAAGGCTAAAGCAAGCACAATGCACGGATATATGTAGAAATCTGTTAAAATAAGAATTTCAACCAATTATAACTGAAAATGTGTCGCCATATATACGCCACGTGCGGTGTGGCTGTGACTCGGCATTGAAAACAATGTACAATGCGTGTGTGAAGCTGCCAAGTGCTGTATTTGAGCACTAAGTGTTTTTAATATTAAATTCAAGTGCAATTGTTATTAAAAATTAAGTCGGCAGTGTTTGTTGGTGCTTGCCCTAGCGTTGTGTGTTCGTGCCTAACCCAACTTTTTTGCAGCTCTGTTTACCAGTGTTAATTTCTATTATTAATTGCCAATTGCAGCAAAGCCTGGCGATAAGAAGCCAGAGCAGAAGAAGGCGGCCGCGGCGGCGCCTGCTGCTGCCAAGAAGGAGGCACCAGCTGCAGCTAAGCCTGCGGCTGCTGCCCCCAAGAAGGCTGCTGCTCCCGCCAAGAAGCCCGCTGCCGCTGCTGGTGCTGCCAAGAAGCCAGCCGCTGGCGCTGCAAAGAAGCCCGCCCTGAAGAAGCCAATCACCAAGCCAAAGGCTAAGGATCTGAAGAAGAAATTGGGCGCTGGCAAGAAACCCCAGTCTGTGCTGGCCAAGCTCTCCGCCAAGGCACGTGCTGCTGCCAAGGGCAAGAAGCCCGTGGGCAAGGCTGGCGCCAAGCCCGCCAAGGGTACGGCTAAGGCCAAGGCTGTTGCCTTGTTGAACGCCAAAAAGGTGCAGACCAAGGTGAGCTAGTGCCGAGTGCTGAGTGTGTCAATTGAAAGCTAATTAAACGACTTTTGCTATGGCTACCAAACAGATAATCAAGGGCGCTTTCGGTACACGCACACGCAAGATCCGCACCAATGTGCACTTCCGTCGTCCAACAACGTTGAAGCTTCCGCGCAATCCCAAATACCCCAGGAAGTCGGTGCCCACCAGGAACCGCATGGATGCCTACAACATCATCAAATATCCGTTGACCACGGAAGCAGCCATGAAGAAGATCGAGGACAACAACACCTTGGTCTTCCTCACACACCTGCGCGCCAACAAGAACCACGTGCGTGCCGCAGTGCGCAAGCTCTACGACATCAAGGTGGCTAAGGTTAACATTCTGATCAGGCCCGATGGTCAGAAGAAGGCTTATGTGCGCCTGGCGCGTGACTACGATGCTCTCGATATCGCCAACAAGATCGGCATCATATAAACATCCAAAATGGGAACGTACATCGCGTTTTACATTTTCACAATAGAAAGTAATAACTAAGCTGACAAAATAGAGCGAGGATGAACGTTTCAATGTTGTCTGGGTATAATAAAAAACAAACAAACAAAAACTCTAATAACAACAGAATGAATGGCTTTGCTATTGGGTTGGTATTATTATTATATTTATTTCAGTTAGTTTCAGCTTAAACCTGACTGGATTCTACTTTATAATGGGTAAGCTTTGCATTAAAGTCTTCTCAAAAGTGATCATTAATTTGTTTCCCTTTTTTCAGTTTGGTGCTGGGCAAACATATTTCTCTTAAAGGTAAATACTCATTTAAATTTTAAACTTTCTATTTCCTTATGATGATTTTTTCAAGTAGGAATCTCATTGAGCTTCAGTCATTCGTTGCTATGAAATCAACTTCTCTCACTGAACAAAATATCTATCCCAACTCCAGGAATTCTCCTAGATTCAAACTAATCTCATGTTTTTCTTTGTACTTTTCAGTTTGGAGCGGAATTGATTGTCAACTGTCTCTTGTTCTCCTAAAGGTGTGTATTCAAAATATTATTTAATATATGTTTTACATAGTTAAAGCATTTGTAACTTATTATGATGATTTATTCAAGTAGGAATCTCATTGAGCTTCAGTCATTCGTTGCTTTGAAATCAACTTCTCTCTCTGAACAAATTTGCTTTAGTTTTAAGCCGCAACTTTTAATAACAAACTAAACTAATCTCATGTTATTTTCATATATTTTTCAGCAAACGGAAAGGACGTGGACCCCAGCCCAGGATAACCCGCGCTTCTATGTTCAAATTAGTATAATAAAAATTTGTTGTATAAAAATTTGTACTTTTTCTTTAATATCTGCGAAATTGTTTTCTAAACTTATCGTAATGATAATCATCCGTCGCACGCTTAACGCCATTTGGATTCGTTTGATGCTGCGCCGATTTGTTGCCTTCTTTATCCTCGCGCTTGCGTCTCCTTTGTTCATTGTTGTCCTCGATGTTGACTAGAAACAAGGAAAGATCTTTTTAATGTCAAGCACTTGGTAAAGAGGAATCAGCTTACAGCGATTGTGTTGCATGAAATTGACTGCCATGTTGGTGGGCACAAACTGTGAGGGTCCGTCCTTTTTGTTCTTGGCATCCTGCAACAGCTTTTGCTTGGCATCCTCCGTGGCCTCGATGTTGTGAATCTTGGCGTGAATGCCCAGATCCACTTCGGGTATGCCATTTAGCATTTGATTTGACAACATTTCTTCGGATCTGTGCGACGAGGATTGACGTAAGTGGTCGGGCAGGGCGTAGAGTGCCGCATCCTCGGGTGTAAGGTATTTGTGGGCATCGCTATCATCATTCTCGTTTTCATCTGCGGCGCCACCTTTGCGCTTTTGCAGCTCCTGTTCGATGTACTTCATCATTTCCTCGTCTTCGTCACGTTTATTGGTTTCGGCCGAGAATTGCGTACCGATGCCCACATCATAGGCATCGTCAGCTTCCTTCATTTTGCCGGATTTCATTTGTTGCATGTTGACCAGCCCGCCAATTTTCACATTGAACGGATCCTTGATCGCCAGCTCTTCCTCCGGCGCCACTTTCTTACCGAGCGCCAGGCCCACTAGGCTGACGCCATTGGGACGCTGTCGTAAGCGTTGTCGCTCCTTGATTTCATCGAGTGTGAGCCTGTATAAAACAGAGTTTCGATTGATGTTTTAATATATAAAAACTTTAGATACGCACTGCTCCTCCTTGTCGCCTTCGTCGGAATTCTTGCGCTGGCGCAGATTTTTGCGGGACGATTTCTTAAAAACCACTTTGGTAGGCTCCTCCACATCCTCCTTGTCCTGTTTGTTGTCTGTTTGCATATTATTAAGCAGTCCAAATCGTATTTTATTAAAAACAATGTAAACCCAGTGCAATTTTTGTTTACAATTCGCGATTTCAGCAATATCGATATAATATTGCAATGCTGCAAATATATCGATAGTTAGAGTTGCATCGGGGTCGGCGTTGCCTGCTAGACAAAATCGATTTTTCTTGTGTTTGCAAACTGCACATTTGGCGGAGCAGCTGCGCCGTTCCAAACGCTGATGCATACGAAAAAGTAAACGTTTAAACCACCAGAGATAGCTACCAAGCGACAAGGAGCCGCTCAACATGTACAACGGCATTGGCCTGACGACGCCGCGTGGCTCCGGCACAAATGGACATGTGCAGCGCAATTGGGCATTTGTGCGACCGGGCAAAAAGGACAAGGACTATCGTGCCGAAGATGATACCAAAAAGCTGGACGCACAGCTCAATCGGCCGCCAAACAAGGAGATACTTGATCACGATCGCAAGCGCAAGATCGAGGTGAAGTGTATTGAATTCGAAGAAATACTCGAGAAGCAAGGGTAAGTCAATTAATATGTACTATTTCAAATGGGGCTGCCATATCCAGTCAAATAACAGTTGCCTCCTGCATGTAATGCAATATTGGCGTTATATAACACCGGTCGCCAACACTGTGCGCATTCGGCCCATGCATTCCTCTCCAACGTGCCAATATTTACATTCGCTCCCCGCTGCTTGCTACCGTTGTGTTTACATTCGGCGCCTGGTAGCTGCTAGCAGAGAGCGCGCGCGCTCAGCAACAGCAGCAGCAGCGGTGGCAGCAGCAGCAACCCACCACCAACCCTGCTGCAAGAGTAGCGCCAGCCAGCCCAACCACCCCCTACTCAACTTTTGCGTCACACTTAAGCGCTTCGGCCTAGAGCTGAGCGCGTGTCGTGCTTTCTCTCGGGACACGAAAAACAACTAGTTAAACGAAGTTGACCCGATTTGGCACAGAATAATGGACACAAAAAACGTTAAAGTAGATATGAATTTCGGGTAGATCGAGCTTTTGAAACCTCTGCAGACATATATCAGATGTGACATCTATATAAAAAACACTCAAACTTTTGGCACGCGTTCATCTCTACTTCCGTTGGCCTCCGACTGACAACGACGCAGCCTGAGCCTGGCCTGCGCCGCTCGGGTGGTGGAAAACTGCATTTCAGTTGTAGAGATTGGTTCAATAGAGCACATCCGCGTTCCACAATAAAGCGGACAACTTTCTGTGTGGCCAAAAAGCTTCCAATTGTTTATGCACAATAAATTAAATTACAAGAAAAAGAAGGCCTTAAATTGCAAATAGCATAAATATTAAATCATAAAGTTTTACCCTTAGTCTAAAAGGTATTTTTTTTGCAAATATTCCCGACTAAAAAATTTAGTTGCTAAATGCTAAATGTTATTTTTTTGTTTTGTTGTTTTTTCTGACCCAAAAACAGACGCACGCCGGAGGAGATCAAGTCGCACGTGGACTCGTATCGGCAGAAATTGATGGGCCAAGGCAAAACCGATTTGGCCAAGGATGAATTTGGACGCGTAGCGTAAGTAGCTGCCATTTATATTTAGTCGTAGCTAAATATAGTTAGTCGCAATTATGTAATTTAAATCAAAATTGAGCGCCTGGACAAATCAATAAACGTTTGAGCGAAACACGCGTGTCCACATCAAATCCCAGCCAGCTGTTTAACTGCCCCCCACGCCACATGCGCCGCCGGCTGCGCAAGGCGGGGAGAGAGAGAGAATCCACCCAAACGCAGCTTTGGTCCAGGCGCCAATCAAAACACGCGCTGTTGTAGAGAAAAATCTGCTGGCAAGGATGACATTTTCAGCAGTCACATCAAGTCTTCCAAAGCCCAAACGTTGGCACACGCGCTCAGGCATATTAATTATTTAAACTAAACAAAAAAAATTCAACTAGAAATAATTGAACAAAACATAGAAATAGGAAAAGTTCAAGTTAAAGTTGCCCCGGCAACAGCGACGGCGACGAGGACAACATGAATGCGGCCGCCAGGATATCGAAGTCAGCGGAAAATGCTGGCGCAGCTCTGGAAAAATCAATAGCTGGCACAGCAAACGAATGAAAATAGTTGAAAATGGAAAAAAAGAACAGTTGAAAATGCGACGATTGGGCAAAATGCATTCAATATGCCAACAGCTCGAGCTCGAGCAGCCCTTCAAGTGTGCAGCTCTCGACACGCTAATCCCAAAGAATAAGGCGAAGCAAACCCAAAAGCCAGCCATGCTCGGCCCCTATACCAGCCGCTGCTGGTGGCTACCAGCTCATCCTCAGCACAAGCGATTAGCTTCGTCGTCGTCGTTGTCGTCAACGTTGTTGTTGTTGAAATTGATAGCAAGTGTCTAGAATGGAGTATTAAGCTGCCGAGAGCACAGACACAGCCTAATGTGATCCAACAAAACCGAAAGCAACAAATCACTAAATAAGTCTTCCAAACATAGCTTGTAATTCGCAATTAGTTTTAGTCGTCGTTTTAATGGAGTCGCCAACGAACGCAATTTGTTTGCCTCAACGGAGTAGTTCCAGCAAAACAACAAAGTCTTCCAAATAAGGATAATTATAAAACTTAAGGCAAATGTAGCCAATTTGTAAATCCACAAAATACTAATCGAACGTCTTCCAAACGCTTTTGAATTAAGTTTATTTTTATATCAAATATATATACAAGAAATTTATAAGATTCCAAAGTCTTCCGGGAACGCATAATACATAAAAATTCATACACAAACGTGTCTATAAAAAGTGGTAAACTACAACAACTATTAAGGTTAATGTTTTTTATGAGAAAAACCCAAATCGTAAACATAAAAACATTAATTAAAAGAAACTTTTATCTATCAAAAAACAAAACCCAATAAAAAGATATATATATATATATATAAATTTATAATCCAAGTTCTTCCTAATCAACTTGTGCAAAAGAAAATCCTTGCAAAATGTGACTTAGAAAAAGTAAATCTTCATTAAACTAAATTATGAAAAATTAAAAACAATTTTCTTGACAAAATCGCGAAAAATGAACAAAAAATTAATGTTATAAATTCATAAATGAAATCTAAAACAATCCAAAGTCTTCCCAAACAAATGTTAAAACAAATCTATGCATAAAAATGTTAAAAAATCTATATAAAGATTATAGATAAAGAAATATAATCCGCGGTCTTCCTAAACAAATTGTGGAAAAAACTAATCAATACATAAAAAAATATATATATTTATATATCTTTTATAATACAAGATATTCCAGTCTGGAAAAAACATAAAAATATAAACTATTAAATCAATATATAAACAATAACAAATACGTATAACAGCATATATATGATAAATAATAATATATCTATAACTAACAAGTCGGGAATTAAACAAATATTAAATACAATCCGCGGTCTTCCTTAACAAATTGTGGAAAAATCTATATTTTTATATACAAAAACTTTATTTTATAAGTGAAAAACAAAAAACGAACAATTTAAATTGATAAAAATATAAATAAAAACGTATAAAACAATATATAAAACTCGTCAAAAGCAAAATATTGAATATTCTCATTAAAAATAAGTAACAAAAACTTAAAAACATCCACTTGTCGAAACAACCCCCGATAATAATAAAGAGAGAGCAAGAGAGACGAACTCTCCACGCGCAATGCTCTGCTCGGAAGTCTACACAAACACAAATACAACCACGTCAGCGGCAACCGCGACGGCGACGGCTGCGGTAACAGCGAGCTCCATGGCCTCCGCGGCCAGCAGCAGCACGTTGAATGCGTTCAGCAGCAGCACGTTGCATGTGGTGCGAACGAAGAAGCGACGCAAGCGACGCAAACGCGCAGGACACGCAAACGGCGGCGGGAAGAGCAACGGGAACGGGAATGGCAACGGGGGCGGCAGCAACCCCGCCAAGGACATTGTGGGCTGTGGCAGGAAATGCAAGGCGCAGTATTTTCAGCACGACAATCGCGAGTATATAGCCAAATATGAGAGTTTCCACATCACGGCGCAGGCCACAACGGCGGCGGCGCTTAACTATGCCGCCGTGGCCAAGAAGTTCAAGCCGGTTTTGGCAAGCGGCGCCAAGAAGAACAGGCGCACAGCAATGTCGAGGAAGACGCTCAACGACTGCGCCTGCGTCTGCCAGAGCACGCAAATGACGCAATGCCCGCAGGAGCTGCGAACAGCTGATGACAGTCAACGGGCTGGGGCGCGGGAAAGGGAAAGGAGCAAGTCAGACAGGACACGCAATATGAAGGGCCAGGCGCTGCCGGCACTGCTCGAGCTGCTCAAGCGCTCGTCGAGCACATGGCTCGAAACGCTGCTGCTCGGCGCTGGCAAAGCGGCAGTGGCCAGGTAAATGGACACCCAGAGTGTTCCGTGGCTAAATACATAAGTTATCCGACTATCTTATCCTTCTCTTTATCCATGCCTACTTCTCATTGCCTTCTTCTTTTGCTTGCAGCGTGCGTGAAACCCATCAAATCGCTGAGGCACAGCAGCAGAAGAACGCAAAGTTGCGCGAGGCATTCAACATATCCGAGTACTTTGTCGAGGGCAGCAGCTTTGATAGCGATCGCAAGGCCAAGGAGGATCTAGCCAAGAGCGTGGCGCTGCAAAAGGAGCTGGACGCGCAGCGCGAGAGCCTCGCAGCGGCCGCAACGGCTGCGGCGGCGGCGGCAGCGGCAGCAGGAGGTGGCAAAGACAAGGAGACGGGCAAACGATATGCGCTCCTGCGCACGCCCTCGCCGGAGGCGGCTGCCGGCGCTGGCAAAACGGATGCACTGCAGCAAAGTGGCGACTTGGTCTCCAAGTCGGACAAAAAGAAGAAAAAGAAGCGCGCCCGGGAAAGGTAAAACAATAAATATGCAAATAAAAAACAAATCTAACTCCTTTTGCTTTGCTTCTGCAGTTCGGCGAGTCCTGAGCGTCGCAAGGACAAGAAGAAGAAGTCCAAGAAGCACAAGAAAGAGAGGTAAGAGCTCGAACGTAGCCCAGACAACGAGTCCTAACCCACTTGTAGATCTCTCTAGTTTCCTTATTTCGACAAAAAAAAAAAAAACAAAAGAAATCTTTTGCAAATTCATGAATTTTATGTTCCATTTGTAAACTATAATATTTGATTTGATTTATCTTCAAAACATTCAATTGTTGTACGTGTTAGTCAAATGCAACGAAAACCTTTTGTAATTAACAAACCAAAAAAACAACTGCTTAATTAACATTTTGTGTTTTTCGTCTCTACTCCTTCTTTTACATTGCATTTGAAAACTTGATACCAAACAAAAGGGACTCATATGAGAAAGAAAGTAAAAAGAAGCGAAAAGTTATGTACAAATGAAATTTTTGCATACACATATTATTATCTAGTTTATAAAATGAGCTTAGATATATACATATAGATATAAACATTATAAAACACAGCGAAATGATATGAATTTCTAATGTGTGTTCCCAAAAGGATAAAGAAAAAAGTATTATAATATACTTTGATAATCATATTTGCTGAGAGCATCGTTTTATTTTCTTATTGAGCGTAGGGTTCTATGGGCTCTATCCTCTTCTTTTTTTTTTAAATATTAGTCAACACTAATCTCTAAGCCCACACACACACACACACGTACAACTACTCCCACACACCTACACACACACATACACATCTCGCTTTCCACATTCACAATGATCTTGTCCGGCTTTTGGTAAGTATAATTCGTATATTATATCTAACTGTATTGTGTTACAAAATTGTGCGGACTTAAATGTCATATCATAGCCACACACACACACACACTACAGTTACACACACCTCACAGCATGGCTATACACACCACTCCGCTATACACTACACGACTATACACACCACACAGCTATACACTACACGACAAGCATAATGTCATATCATAGCCACACACACCACATTTTTACACACCACACAACTATATACACCACAGCCATACACACCACGACAAGCATAAAGTTTAAGAAACCAAAACTACACCTAGACCCACACACACACAGACCCACTCACACACACACAACAGCTAAACACTCCATGGCTATACCCACCACAGCCATACACACCACACAGCTATATACACACCACGACAAGCATAAAGTTTAAGAAAAGTCTCGTTGTTAAGGAACCAAACTGTGTTTTTGCAACAATTAAAAGCGAATTACTTTCTCATCTTTCTTTCTATTATTATTATTAACCTACTTACTATTATTAAGACAATGCATTTTTGAGCAGTTTTCGATGAAGGTAAAGCACTAAACCACAAGTTAATCAACCTCTTAAAAAAACAAACATACTTCTTAATGTTGCTGCCAGGCCCCATTTGGGCCCCGTCTCCTGGACAAACTTCTAGCTGAAACTGTTAAAACCCTCAGTTTTGGGCACTCAATTTGCATGGCCACTAATCGCACAACTTTAACCCATTCTATTTGCAGTAAGTCGAAGAAGAAGAAGTCCCGCAAGCGCAAATACAGCGGCAGCGATAGCATCGATAGCGACAAGGATAGCGAGGATGAGCCCGATAGCAGCGATGCGGAGCGCGAGCTGAAGAGCGCACGCAAGAAAGCCAAAAAGGAGAAGGTAAAGAAGCACATGCAAATCGCAATTAGCATTAGACAAAAAGTGAAAAGCAAAAAAAAAACGGGATTAAAAAAAAAGTTCGGGATATCAAGTCCATAAGAACCCGGGGAAGTGCATGTGCTGAGCTATACATAAAGCAACACGATTAAAACCTCTAATAAATTGTAATTCTAATCAATCTTAACCCTCTTCACATACTAACTATATCATATATATATATATTCTTCTCTATTGTGTAAAAATCATCTGATGAAACTTGTTTGTAATACGAATTCTGATGTCTAAATGAATATAATTGTTTCTCTCTCTCTCTATATATATACATATATATATATAAACTATATATACTATATATAATGCCTATATACACATGATATGATGATAAATCGATTGACTTTAACGTTTTTCGTTGTTTCTCAATTGTTCACCAAATATTTAACATACGCCATTTCTTCTCTTGCTTATTTACATTCTTTTTTCCACCAAACAAATGAAACATTTACCAAAAAAAAACGACAACAATTAATGAACTTTAAGACCTGCATATCAAATATTGCCAAACACATAAACAAATAAAGCATACCAAAACTTAATTCGCAAAAAATCCAAAAGAAAAACCAAAAAAATCACCCCACAAATAATGTAAAAGGTAAAAAAAAGGCACACAAACTAGTTTTAGTTTTATAAATTGTTTATTTATTTCGAAATTTGTTTAGTTTGGAATTTCTTTCGTTTCGTTTAGCTAGTCGATAGTCAATTTTTAATAGAGCTCTGCACAAGCCCAATTTATAAGTTTTTCCCATAAATTGTTTTCCTATAATTTACAAATTTTTCCTATAAATTCATTTTGTGCATAGCTTTTAACATATTTTCCTTTTCGAATTGTTGCGTAAAAGTTTTCAGTTCTATGTAGAAAAAGAAAAAAACCAAATCAAACGAAAAAGAAAATTTATATTTTGTTTATAAAAACCCTTGGCGCTTCATTGATATAGGATAGCTTTCAAAGGCTCTCTTGTAGTTTTGTAAGTACTTTCATTTGTCTGTTTTCTTTAACATATTATACATATATATATAGCATATATAGAATTGCGTGAACTGCGACCAATTGCCACGGCAAACCAAAATATGTTCCAAACTCTTTATGCCAAATATGTTTTTTCAGCCCGAAATCGAAATCGAAATCTTTCGAACACTTGCAAGGCGAGCTTTCATATGAGATATACGTACATATATATATATACATATATCATGCCACGATCATCTACTGAATGATAACTGTGTTATATATAATTATCTGCAAAAAATGCATATATTGCTAATAGTTAGACTTTGTTGCCGTTAGCTGTGCCTCTTGTTAATAATACTCAATCTTTTATTATGCAGAAAAAACGCGACAAAAAGTTGAAGAAGAATCAACGCGCACGTGCCAGCTCCACGGACTCGGCGCGTTCCAAGTAAGTTCTCAGCCAATTATCAACTTCCTCTCTTAATAACTCGAATATTTTCCACAGCTCTCCGGCGCCCAAGGATAAAAAGTCGGGCAAATCGGGCGCGGCTGTTGTGGATAATAATGGCACGACTCCGGAGAATCCGTTTCGCAGTCGTTCGCCCGAGCGACGCAAGGACAACAAGTCGCGTCGCAACGACTCCCCGACGGAGAAACGTGAGCGCAGCGCAAATCGCCGCCACAAATCCAAGGAACGACCGACGCGAACACCGCCGCGCCGCGAGACTGAAAGGCAACGCTCCAAGGAACGACAGCGTTCCAAGCCCAGATTAGGCTCGAAGGAGCGCAAGCGCTCCAAGGAGAGGCGCATCGAGCGACAAAGATCAAAGGAGCGGCAACGGTCGCGGGGCAAAGAGCGTTCCAAAGAGCGACAAAAGTCCAAGGACAGAGCCAGATCGAAGGAGCGACAAAAGTCAAAGGAACGCCAAAGATCAAAGGAGCGTCCAAAGGAAACACAGCGCTCCAAGGAGAGACCACGCTCCAAAGAGAGGCAGCGCTCCAAGGAGAGACTGCGCTCGAAGGAGAGGCAGCGCTCCAAGGAGAGACTGCGCTCGAAGGAGAGGCAGCGCTCCAAGGAGAGGCAGCGCTCCAAGGAGAGACTACGATCAAAGGAGAGAGTGCGCTCCAAGGATAGACTGCGCTCCAAGGAGAGGCAGCGCTCCAAAGAACGTCGACCTTCTAAGGAAAGACTACGATCAAAGGAGAGAGAGCGCTCCAAGGAAAGGCAGAAATCAAAGGAGAGAGTGCAACCCAAAGAGAGGCAGAAAGAGCGCTCCACAGAGCGACAGAAATCCAAGGTGAAGGAACGCTCCAAAGAGCGACAGCGTTCAAAGGAGAGACTACGCTCCAAGGAGCGGCAGCACTCTAAAGATAGACAGCGTTCCAAGGAGCGGCAACGTTCCAAGGAGCGGCTGCGCTCCAAGGAGAGGCAAAAGTCGAAGGAGCGACCACGCCCAAGCGATGCAACCAAGGAGAGCGGACAGAGGCGCGAGCGTAGCAAAGAGCGCCGTCGTGAACGTCGCTCGGCTTCCCAAACGAAGCGCGGCGAGGAGCGTAAATTGGGTCGCCATTCGCGCTCACGTTCCCGCTCGCCGGGCGTGGTTAGGCAGCCGGAGCTGGTGCCGCCCAAGAAAACAACAGTTGCAGCAACGCCCGCTTTCAATCCGTTCAAGGCGGCCGAGGACACTGTCAACGATATATTAGGCACCAAGTCGGTGATGGTGGCGCTCGAGCAGACGAAACGCAAGCGTGCCGCATCCAGTTCGAGCTCCTCGTCGGACAGCTCCAGCAGCAGCAGCTCCTCGCCCAGCGAGCCGGGCACGCCCACGCCCCGCAAGCAGCGTAGGCGCAGCCAAACGCCGCCGGCGCAGCCAAAGCGTGAGCCAAGCACCCCGAAGCGAGAGCGTACCAAAAGCAGCCAGGTAAAGCGCGAGCGCTCGGGCACGCCCGCAAAGCCCAGGCCGTCGAATAAGGAGAAGGAGAAGGTGAGAGAGAAGAAGGACAAGGGCAACACGCCGAGTCCAAGGCCGAGCAAACGGCGCTCGGGCAGCTCCAATTCATCGGAGCTGCATTATTCGCCAGCCGAACACAATCCCGAGCGCTATCAGGACATTGTCCAGGACAAGAAACGGCAGCAGTCCACAAAGCCAGCGCCCGTGGTGCGTCTGCGTGCCCAAAGCGACGACGCCCAAAGCGAGACGGAGACGAGCTCCGCGGCGGCAGCCCTCGACGATTATCAGCAGAGCAAGCGGGAGCGCGAGGAGCTGCAGGAGCTGCGCATGCTCGAGCAATTGAAGTCTGGCATTGCGGCCAAGGCTAAGCAGAAAATCCGAACAATGGAGAAGAATGGAGACGCAGCCAAGGACGCGGAGGGCAGCGAAGTAAGTGGCGGCGAATCTATGCTGGTGCTGGCCACCAAACGTAATTCGCTCAGTGAATTTCTTGTTGCTAACAATGTAAACGCTTTAATTAACCCACTGACAACGGCAACAACAATAACAACAACAACTACGACAACCATAACAACAACTGCGACGACAGCAACAACAACAACGCCGCCTCCGCCGCCTACAGCAGCAGCAGCAGCTGGAGAGGCGCTCGAGCAGCCGCTGGTCGCCCACAAAAGGGACACAAATACGCCGCCCATTTGCAAGGCGCCCCAAGTGGCTGCAGTCCCGACAACAACAACAATAACAACAACTGCTGCAACAACAACAACAGCAGCAGCAACAACATTTAACCCAACAACAACAATAGCCAAATTTAACCATAGACCACATCAGACGAAGCGCATCTTTCACAATCGAACGCTGAATAACAATCCCAACAGTAGACACAATACTAACAATAACAATAATCATGCATGTGGTGCTGGTCATCTTCCGCCTGGTGCTGTTCCTCATACTAATCACAACAATCCGAACAACGCGCTGCCCTTTCTGGCCGGCACGCCCGGCACCTACAATCGCACAACGAATCGTTTGAATCATGGCCCCCTGCTGACCGCCACCCATTACAATATCTGCAAGAACCAGCATAACAACAATGGGCTGCAGCCGCCGTTGCTCAGTCGGCGGGATCAGCAACAGCATCTAACGCGTAGTCTAAGCATGTACAATCCAAATCTCTATGGGCATGGTTCGCAGCATGCGCTGCTGGCAGCCGCTGCCGCCGCCGCCGCCGGTGGCCATCATATGCATCATCATCATCATCATCATGGCCGCCATGCGGCGGGTCTGTTGTCATTGGGTGGTGCTGGTGGTGGTGGTGCTGGCGGTGCGGCCGCTGCTGCCGCTGCAGCGGGCCTCGCGCTGCTCGGCACACATCCGTCGCAGCATGGGCGGGGCTTCAATGCGGCTGCAGCGGCCGCGGCGGTGGCCGCCAATAGTATTAGCTATCATCATCATCATCATCAGCAACAGAAACCGAAAATTGTTATAAAACCGTTCAAAATTCACGATCCACAGCCCTTAGTTGCGGCACTCGCGGACAGCACACTGGTGGACGCCATCGTTTCCAAGGTATCGACGGCAACAGTGGCCGCAGCGGAGAGCGCCGCGCGACGCAGTCGGAGCCGTTCGCGGCGCAGCGATCATAGCCGCGGCAAACGGCGCACGAGCAGCAGTCGGCATCGCCATCGCTCCAGCAGCCGGTCCAGATCGTAAGTTTAAAGAAGCCACTAAATCGGAGAGCCCATAGCTAATCTCTATGTATATTCCCTTACAGTCGGTACAGCTCGTCGAGCAGTCGCAGCGGCTCGTGCAGCTCCAGATCGCGTTCCGGCTCGCATTCGTCACGCTCCAGCTGCTCGTCGCGCAGCAGCTCCGGCAGCTCCTCGAGCAGCGGCTCTGGCACATCACAATCCGGCTCACGTTCACCCTCCATACCGCGACGCCGCGGCTCGCCCAGCTTCCTGGACAGACGCCGCATAACTAGGTAGTCCCAACTGACCAAAATCGAAGGAGAACTTTAGTTTTTTTCTACGTATTTGATTTTCTATGCGACAAAACCTTGCAGAATCTCCGATTCCATAATACTTATCGATTCATTTTGACAACTGATCTCTGCAAGGTTTATACATTCAAGTTTGATTTCTTGTTTTTAATCTATTTATTTTATTTAATTAAATTTAATTTTTGTAGCCGTCGCTCGCCCCGCAGCACCAGACGTTAGCAGGTTATCCGCTTGAGTTGCAATCTTCATTTCCAATGCCCGAAAATTCTGTAGAGCACCTGATTTACGATTTATTTGATTAACTATTTTCCTTTCTTACAGCTCAGACTCAGGAATTATGATTTAATTTCAATTATCTAAACAAATTCGCTTTCCAAATGCAATATTATTTTTGTTCTATTCTCATTGTGTTAACTTTGTACTTTGTAATCTGATTGATAAAAACTTTCATTACTTTCGATTTAGTTCAAGCAAACGACTTTTGTTTGTATGCACAATAAATTATGTCAATGCCAAGTTTTATATTATATTTTCTTTATTTTTGTTTTTCAAAAAGGATTTAGTTTATGATTTCTGTTGGTTGCAATTTTTCAGTTTGGTAAGTTTTACTATGTATGTATATTTTTTTTGTAGTTTCTATGCAAAACATTTTCGCTATCTAATCTTCCTGTTTATTGTTGTTTGCAGCGCTCGCAAGCGGCCGATACCCTATCATCACCACAAGGCGTCCGGGGAGGGCATCAGCAATGGTGATGGCCATCATGATCATGTGGACAACGATGCCTCCAGCTGCTGCTCCAGCTGCTTCAGTCGCGCCAGCTCGCCCTGCACACCCATCGCCGGCACGCCGATGCACAACAGTCGAAGTCCGTCGGCAATAGCCTTCTGAGTGTTAACAGATTCGCTGCGCAAAATGTGCGGCGAACTGTAAATGAGCCAGAAATTCCCCCCCAAAACACAACCCTAGTCAGATATATATATATACATATATAGTCGCAATAAGCAAAACTAAACCAAGCCCTATATGATACTTAAGCTAATTATTGTTGTGCGTAAAGAGAATTCCTTTTTAGACGCATTCCCTTCGAGACTAAGTTGTAAAGTTTGATTTAGGCCATTTCTTTGAATTTATTAGCTAAATGATATTGTAGACAAGATCAACAATACTCGAACATAATTGGATTACTCTCTAGTTGTAAGTTGCGTTTTTTTAAATAAATCTTATTATTATTTGTTGCCATTTCAAATGCATAAAGTTTCATTGTACATAGGATAAAAACAATTAAGGTATTTCAAATTTACAAGGCGATAAGACGAACCGCGAGTTCTTATTTCCCTCTAATCTTAAGTGTACTGTACAGATACTATTTTTTCAATCTACTTAAACAGCTAAAGCATTAATTGTTCCCGGTTCGAAACCTTTGAGACGCAGATAAAGCGTTTAAAAAAAGAGTCCAGCGTAATCTTCGCTAAGAGTGTTAATATATGCATATATAGATAGCAAAAAGTCTGTTCCATGGAATGCCATTTCTATGTGGACTTGGCAGCTGCTTGTTTTTCCTGGAAGCGACGACGCTTCTGTGCCATATAGACGACCCAGATGAAGGATATGATGCCCGTGGTCAGTGTACGGAACATGGGCGGTACATAGGATATATTCAGAAAGACAAGCAGCGACAGGTACTGCCAGTTGGCGCGCAACACGGGCCAGTAGAGCTTCTCTACGTTCTTAACTGCGGTGCTGTGCGACTTGCCCTGCCGGAGAAAAGAATGCTTGAAACAGTTTCCGGCTCATGGATCAAGAGACTCACCTCGAATATCGAGAGGAAATATAGCGAAAGCAGCTGATAAAACGGAGCAAATGCTAAACGCTCCGACAGAAACAGAAAGAATTTCCTAAAGCGCAGATCATGACTGAACAATCGCTCCACAGTTTGATAGAAATAATGCGGAACAGTGCCTCCAAAGATGAGCCCAAACAGACCATACGCAAAGACACTGTGCTGGTTCAGTTTCTTGGCGCCCGCCAGCCGCTGGGAGGTGACATTCGCCGAGGTGGCCAGGAAGCAGCTGCCGAGAATTCAGTTAATGTGAATTGTAACTAAATGAAGGTAACCCCAGTGAACTTACGCTGTTATGGATTTCGTGCGCACGGGATGATTGAAAAGCTGCTCCAAATAGCTGCCAAAAAGCGAGTACAGAGGCTTAGAAATTGACATGTTTGCAGCTGTTAGGGATAAGGTGTTGTTAAAAGTTTAGCTTGCTGCATATTTCAGATGTGGGTTAAAGTGCAAAGTACGGCAATTAAAATTGATAACATCATACGACCATAACGTATTGGCCATCTGAACTACTAACCGTTTGGTAGCAGCGGTTTTTAAAGACTGAGCAATATTACCTGTAGTTGCTTTGGGCAGGCCATTCGCGGCCAGTGTTGCCAAATGATTATAACTGACAATATTTTTGTCAAACGGTCGCACTGTTTTTTTAATAAAACTATTGTCTTAAATAGGCAACACTGTCAATCACAATAAAATCTACTGCGTTCATTGTAATTTCATAGGATTTTTTGGAAATAAATTTTATTTGCACTTCAACGATGGAGTTTCCGCCTTGTCCGCCGTCATTGAAGTCTATTCAACATTTTCTGAAGTTGGCACAGGAGCATGATTCGCGTGACGTTGTCATAGCCTACTGGGCAAGACTCTAGTAAGTATATCCCAGTCCGTATATTCCAAAGAAAAAGCGAAATAATGTTTCGTTTAATTAATAATAAAGTGCGCTGCAAGTTGGCCTAAAGGCATCTACACAGAGCGCCGAAGAGACTAAGCTGCTGCTAGGTAAGGGCATAATGAGATTACGTGCATGAACATATATTCTTCAGAACTATGACTCATCCATTTTTATTTGTTTGTTTGTTTGTTTGATGCGGCTTACAGCTATTATGGATTGGTTGGAGCAAATGAAGAAGCAGCATGCCGACAACGAAGCCCTGACCAACGACATTGCTGCCCAGGCACATATTGAGAACTATGCTCTCAAGCTGTTTCTCTATGCCGACAAGCAGGATCGCGAGGAGAACTTTGGAAAGTATGTGGAAGTTCACTTATCAAGTCATCCCCCAGTCTCTAATCCGTGCTGTACTTTCAGAAACGTCGTCAAGGCGTATTATTCCAGCGGTGTGCTATATGACATATTGCTTACCTTTGGCGAGCTGAGTGAGGAGGCGCTGCACAATCGCAAGTACGCCAAGTACAAGGCCGCCTACATACACAATTGCCTGAAGAATGGCGAAACCCCGATACCTGGTCCCTTTCCTGACGACGAATCTTCTGAGCTGGCTGGCGATAATCTACCTGGTGGCAGCAATGATGGCGCTTCTAACGTAACACCGACCGATGATTCAGCTGCTGAATTCAAGTCCGAAAATGTGGATCCAGTTACGCCAGCTTCGCCGCCAGCTACGCAAGTAACACCACCCACAGCCGAGGAGGTATTGGAAAATCCCAGCAAATTGCCGAGTCCACCAGTGGATGAAGAGAAGCCCGGCGGTTTTGAGCCATATGTGCCCCCCGCGCAGCCAAACGCAGCCATTTACACGCCCATTGTCCCAGTTGCCGGTGTCCAGATAACCCCCGAACAAATGATTACCGCACAAAAGTATTGCAAATATGCGGGCAGCTCGCTCAACTATGACGATGTGAAGAGCGCGGTTGAGTATCTGCAGAAGGCGCTGAAGCTGCTGAGCACAGGCTCCGAATAAATACGCAAATGAGATACTAATCCCACGCAGTTGAGCACAGTTAAGGCTTGGAGCACGCGCATATTCAATAATCTCAACTATTTGCTGGCTATTTGGCAATCGCAAGCTGCTTATTAAACAAAAACGACAACCAACGACTGATGTTGAATAATTGTTGATTGAAACATGTATGAATATGAGTTATTCAAAAGTTTATTAAAATTGTTGCTAAAATGTCATAGGCATTGTTGGCTGCGACAACTACAACATGAGTGCCGTGTATTTTAAGGGATTTATGTATGTTGTTCAATTAATTATACTGGTCTTTTGTCTTTATTGCTATATACTCTAACTCGTTTATTAATTTATAACTTGAACACTTTTTCGCAATTATTTTATGTGTATATTATTTTTATATATGTATGTTGTACGAGTATGTATTCTATTATTTGGCACCAAAGTGAAAAAGAAACAAAAACAAAACACTCCAATTTCAATTTCGTTTACTCTATAAAAATTTCATTTAATTTATAACTAGAAATGAGTGTGTTATTTCGTTAATATGTAATATTTATGGGCGCCAATTTGAGCTCGCGATATTCAACTAATTGTGCTAAAACAAAGCTGTTTACAGGTGCGACTATGAGCTGAATTTATGATTCGACTAAGTGTGATCTCGTACTCTCCGGCAGCATTTATTCCTGTTTGAGGCCATTCGCTTGCGGCGGATTGACCGCCGCCAGTTCGGCTGCCTCCTTGCGGCTGGTCTGATACCAGACGACCAGCCGGCCGCCCAGCATGAATGTGAACACCAGCGCGGGTCCGGAACGCTCGAACGGATCGCTGACCATCCAATGCTGATAGATGCCCAACAGCATCAGCAGCAGCAGCAGCACATTCGCCACATTCTTGATTTTGTCTGCGTTTTAAAGATCTTTGGATTATCTAAATGATTATCTCAACTCGATTTGGGTACTTACGATAGGGTATTAGGGCCATGGCCAGGCCGCAAACGATTTCCAATATGCCAACGGTTCGTCTATACCATTTCGAGGGTATTTTAACGCCGAACAGAGCCGTCAGCGGAAATACCTTGGCATATTTCACATACTCTGTGCGCTGCAATGGAAATTTAAAGGATGATTACAATTTTATTTTATTTAAAATAATATGCGGCGATCTGGCAGCACAGAAACGGGTCAATTTTAAGTTTTTTTATCTTTGATAAGTTTGGTTACACTAATTTGTTTTTCCACCATATTACGAAAAGTGTGTACGAACCTTCATCTCGAGCTCGAGCTCTCTAACCTTTAACATCTACGCATCTAAAGATTGTTGACTTTTAAGTTACAACCAACAATAAATTTATTCAATTGACCAATAAACTAGGATCTAAATCCTCGTCTTCCATGTTAATCATTTTTCTGATAACTTATTTTCCGAGTCAAGTAGTCCCATTCGAAGTGCTCGAGACGCGCCCCGTGAGTAGGCACGGGCAATAGGTTTATTTTTAAATAAATAAAAAGGAAAGCCAAACGTGTTTGTCATACACACTCACATTTTGTTTGGCATTTGCCAAGTGCCTTTAATGCGCGATGCTGTAATTATAAATGTTTCGGCATTGCAACAGCGCCTGGCTATATACATGCATATATACATACATATATTTATTTCTAAATGAAATACCTTACCAAAAAGCCAAGAAAACTCTCGTTGAAAGTTAAATGGCGCGGTATCAATGCCAATAGATACATTCATCTAATTATATTGCCTTATATAGCGAAAAGAACGAGACATTGTTTAGGTCAAAACAATTCTATATAAATGGCTTATAAATATATATATATATATATGTATATATTTATTCATTAGTTTCTCCATGAGCTAACAGTTAGAAATCGGGGCCCAACAATGTTTATAAGAGCCGAGGAACACCGGGTAATTTCACTTGAAAACAAACATAAATTACAAAACAAAATGTTCGCCTACTCATTTTCAGATTTTCTATTTTCAACAATTACACTTTCCTTATCATAGAATATACATATAAAATATATAAGCAATTTTTAGTCCAGAGTGCGCTCTGCATAGTTTCCGTCATAAAGAAATACTCATGCAAAGTGTTGGAAAGTAAAAACTTATTTGCGTGCGTGTATAATACATATATACAAATATACACACATATACATGTACGTATATGCATGTAAATGTATATTCCTGAAGATCATTGCGTATTTGTGTATCTGTATTTGTGAAGGCCAATGCCTGGCATTGACGAGGTCGAGTTCAATGGTGCAACTAATTGTATATGTATATTAGTCATATTTATAAGAATTTCCGTACATGTGATTTGCGAAAATAGTTTTATGTTTATTATCACTTTTCGATATGCATAGTTCGAAGCTTAAAGAATAATATTATATATCCCAGCACGAGCCGGGTATTTAAAGCCTTTTATCCTGCTTAAATGCGATTAGTATAAAATATAGTTCAGCTTTTGTGTTTACTAATAACAAAAAAGCGATGACCCACTTATATAAGAGCCCCAATTGGCAGGATAACAATGTGAAATTGTATTTTCTTTTGAAATGGTGGTTGTTTTTTGTTTGTTTTGTTGTTGTTGCTCTCGCAGCGAAAAATCGATGAGAGCGCGATGTGGCTGCCGAAATGCCGACGCAAGTATAGGAGCCGTTATATTTTTCTTTACTCTCTCTTTATTCACCTCTCTGCTAGGGACTAACTGTAAGACCTTCCATAATTGTCTAACACTCTTTACTTAGTTATCCAACAATGCTAAACAGCTAGCTATCGATAGGAGGTGCGGTAAACAAACGATGAGTATCGATTTTTCACTCACCAGATCCTTGTACAGATCCTTGCTGATGTGCGGCGTCAGCTTGAGCGTGCCCACAAATATGAAGAACAGGCCCAATAATATGGATAGACTCCTCAGCACAATCGTATTTGAGGCTGGCATTTTGTGTCAATAGTCCTTGTTTTCCACCTGGTCTCCAAGGGCGAATCGATTGATTTTTCACTTCACGTTTTTGAGCTGCTTTTCCAAATATTTATTATAATTTTGTTGTGTTTACTCGACTGCTGGCAATCTTGAGCACATAATTTGCACAAATACTTTTTGAAATATGTATAATTCACAAATGGCAGCAATTTGGGGCGCGCTTCTCTGCTCAAAGCGGGCGGAGGACCCAGGCGGCTGAGGGGAGGTGTAGCCAGTTGGGACTGGGACTCATAGAGCATACATCACCCTATAATACACCGGTCGCTAATTTTAGCGCACGTCGCAGCTTTTTCTTTTTTTTTTTTGTTCGTGAACGCAGAAAAAGTACGAAAAACAACGAACAAAACAAAAATTATACAAATTTTTTTGAATGTTTGTGCTAAAACACTTTGTGGTATGTATAATTTTATGAAAATTTCTTTTGCGCCTTCCCGGTCGGTCTGCCCATGTATTTCTCTTCTACATATATGCTCGCACAGACGCGTTCGAAATGAGACTGAGACTCTGACTGCGGCTGAAAAACAAATCGAACCGTCGACGCAGTTGCAAAGTTTCTTTCAGCAGCATCCGAATGCCAGAAAATCAATATGCTCTCTCGTAACTGCTGCCGAGATCAGGTGAGAGGGAGAGAGAGAGACAGACAAAGAGAGAGAGAGAGCGGAAAATGGGTTGTTATGTTGGGCTCTCTACAAAAAAAAGCGCCCTCTGACCAAAACCTCTGAGGATAAACAGTGGCAGAGAGGGAAGAAGACAGAGGGGGAGAGAGGGATAGAGAGAGGGGGAGAGTTGACAGCTGGGTTGTGTTTTGGGGATGTGGCCATTTGAAGTTGGTGTAATTAAGGCCAAAGACCCCGAGCATCAACCCTTGTGGTACAATGACAACAGGGCTGCAAAAACACCTTCGACACTAACATAGAGTTCCCGGATATTTTGAACTTAATGAGATTTCTTAAGCTAAGGGCGAAATTCTTGTAAAACTAATTTTTTTTAGATCGATTTCATTTATATTTATTTTTTCTTCCAATATAATAAACATTTCAAGGTAATCAAAATAACTGAAGATATTCAAAATTGTATGACAATATGGATGCGAATATTGTTATGATTAGATTAAAGTAAAGCACTTTTTTGGCTCACAAAATGCATATGCTATACTTAATATTTACGGATCGCTATCAACGTGACTGGGGAATTCACAAATGTACAAATTATAAGCCTCCGAGAATTGAAGCCAAGAGCAATCACACTTGAAGCGATATAAGCTATTGGCTTATATCGATAGCTAGATTAAATTATCCTGCGTTGCCGGATCAAAAAAATGTTAAAAATGTATGTTGCACTGAAATTGCGCCAACTTCAAGCTGGTTATAACTCCCACGCTTCTATGCATTCCAACTCAAACAGCAAGTACGTGGGAATTAGGAATCAGGAAGCGCGGCAATAAAAGAAGCTCTCCTTTATACTTATCCTTAATACACGTCGCCCGTCCATTTTCTCTCAATGTAAATAGTTTTATATTTTATTTTGGTTGTGAAAAAACGTAACTAAGACTAAATCTCAATTTACAGACATTTATATTAGTTTGAATCCAGCAGGCTAGTCTTACCAGCCCATTGGTGGTCCAGTAACTGGTCCCGGACCCGGTGGGCCACGCCGTATAGCTTCCTGTGGCGGCGTATGCGCATAAATACGCTTCGAGTCGGCCATGCGTTGATTATAGTTCTCGATTTGCTCACTCAGCTGTGCATCCTCTTGCTGAGCCCGGATTTCATCAAAATCCAGACAGGCGACGCCATCTAAACGTTCCAAATCCAACCAGCCGCGGAAACGCACACAAACCCCATTCATTATGAAATTGGAGCGCAAGTGTACCTTGCCGCGCTCCTTGTCGAAATCGCACTCCTGCTCCTGGGCATAGGGATTATGATTGGCATTGAAGTACAGCTGCAGATTGGTGCCCGTGGGCACGAATGAGAGCTCTGCATAACCTTTGCGGCAGTCGGTGACAAAACGCATGCGACGCTCGTCAATGGCTCGTCCTCGGTAGCCGGTGTAGCGCACCTCGCTCTCCCGGCTGAGTCGTCGGAAGAGCTCATCCGACTCGTATTTGGATTTCTGGTTCGGCACCACGCGTGGCATTTTGAATATGAAACGCGGCTTCGGTTGCTCGTAGAGAGCCATTGTCTCGTACGGCGGCATTATGCCCGTCAAGGCAGCCGCATCTCCAAGATTCTGATGATGATGCATGTTCGGGTCTCTTAACAGCTCGATGCGCAAATTCATACTGATGCTCGGTCAAATCGAGCATATTATTTATATGGCCGAGATATGAGATATTTACCTACATTTTATAGTTTTATGATCAGCTTAAACGACTGCAACTACTGTCATAATTAACTACTCCGCACTACCTGTTGCCAGGTATTTAAACTCCTACAAATAGTTTCCAATTAAAAGGTTTGACGAAATTTTCAAATTTTAACAGACCATTTGTCTGGCATTGCCATATTGTTTTATTACCCTGCCAGCAGCATGTTGCCATCAACATGTCCCAAGTTGTGGCAGCACTTGGCACAGGGTGCCCCGGTTCAACAAACAGCTGTCATTTTATATTAAGAAACATTTGCAACGCATATCAAAATTTGTGAATTTCGCTGAGCATTTAAATAATTATAATTTAACTATGTCGCTGGTTGCATACGCTGCGAGTAGCGATGAGGAATCAGATAATGAGGACGACCCTTCGGTCATACAAGTGCAATTACTGAAGCCACCCACAGCCATCCAAAACGGGGCAACCGAACGGAAAGCAAATGCGAGCAATGGACATATTAGCGATGACGATGACGACTTTATACCGCAGGAGGTGTCCTTACAGGAGTTAAGGCCGGCCAGTATTGGTCGGCTAGCGCTAAGCCTACCCAAGCCCAAAGTAGCCGCTGTGCCAACGCCAGACGCGGCGGATGGCGGGCAGCAGGCGGATGAGCTTGTGACCCAGGCATTTGCCAAGCTGCCCATGCCGAGGCATTCTGCGAAAACAATAGCTATCGTCGAAGAGTTGGACGATGAGTTCTTGCACAAAAAGGCAGTGCCGCCCGCAGGTAGCGAAGCACCGCCTGCAGCTGCTGTCAGAGGACGCGTTAAGATCAGCATACCTTCGCTGAGGGAGTTCGCCGACGTGGACAAAGAGCAGGCGGAGAAACTAAATGGCAGGCAAACGCAGGTTAAGTCCACAAAGGGATGCGGCTTGCTGAGCATTTTGCCGCAGGCAAAGTCTGAGCGGGATTTTGGCAGGAAATCTGAGCCAGTGGCTGTCAAACCGGAGCACAGTGCCGCGCCGCCAGCTCCGAAGGCCAGTAATACAGCGCCAAAGGCCAATGCTGCGCCAGCTTTCGTGCCGGATACTGTTAAACAACGACGCGCCGCACACAATACCGAAGCAGTTGATGGCCTGAAAGCGCCGCCCGGCAAGCATTCAAAGAGCCGTCCCAGTTCAAAGCCGACTGCGCCGCTGGTCAGTGTCAGCGACAGTGAAGACGACGAGGATATGGATAATGGTGGTGACTTCTTTTCGCTGAACAGCAAGCAGCAGCTGCCGGAGGTGAGCAGCAACGAGATCAGTGCCCTGGTGGCCAAGCGAGCAGCCAAAATGGTTGAGGCTAGTCACAAGTATTTGTCGTCGGAACAGACAAAGCGTCAGGCTGCCGACGAAGAGGCGGAGGAGGCACACCTGCAAGCGGAGGAGCTGCGACAGGCACAGAAACGTTACCAGGAGAAGCAATTGAACACAGAGGCCATGGATGCGCTGGTGGGCAAGAATGCCAAACGACGGCGCAAGGAAGCCAAGGAAATGCAGGTGATTGACATTGTCGGCTCTCAAGTGCTGCCCGATCGTGAGGAATGGATGCGCACGGCATTGGCATCGGCCACCACATTCCAGCCAACGGGCGTTCTGACTGACGAGGAGCCCGTGGCGGGCACAAGGCGTAAACATCAAATTACCTACTTGGCCCACAAGGCCAAGGCCAACGAGGCCGAGCTGCAGGCCATGTGGTCGGCCAATAGGCAAACCCGTCGCGCCACACAAAGCAAATACGGATTCTAGGCAATCATTGGGATTTTTTTTACATTTTTAATGTGAATTACATTTAGACTTAATACATAAATATATATAGAGATAAGTGTAGAATGTCGCTGTGTTCCTTTCAATGCAGCCAGCCTTCGCGCCGCCTCAGCTTTCCGCCCACATAGACAATGGCCGTGGAGAGCAGCAGAATGAGCGGCGCCATGGTCACGTAAATGGGTATCTGCTGTGGATACTCCAGGGTCATGCATATCATCACTTGGGACGTTATTGTTAGCAGGACGCCGGCAATGTTCCATTTGTAAAGGGACAGCAGATCAGTCAGGCGGTTCAGGTTGCGCCATTTGCGTATAAATTTGATCAGTACGTAAATAATCAAAATGCAGTCGAAGAACCAGAGCGGCGTAAAGGTGACAAACCAGTTCCAGGTGGTGCGAGGATCTAGCCGCAAGCAGAGCAGTATTAGGAACACCAAGACTATGAACCATGTAAAGAGCGCGCGATGTGCCAGCGTCATTTTGCCTTAAATTAATATTACATTTTACAAACAACAAAGTTGTAAACAAAATTATGCGAATATCGTATCGATATTCGTTAAAGATATTTGCTATCGAATAGCAGTTATCGATAGGCGCAGCTGTTTTGCTTGTGAGTTGGCAGCACTGGCAGTGAAGAAGAAAAGAAGAAGACAATTGACGTGTCACTCGAAAATTTCATATAATTGGTGTGTGTTTTTGCGTAAAATAGTTAAATAAATTGCTTGTATATGTATATTTATTAATTAATATCGTGCTGTAAATACTAACGAGTGTTTTTGTATAACTTTACACAGAAAACTAAGTGGCACAGGCTGTTTAAGTGTACGTTAAGGAAAAGCCGACTACAACTGAGACATCGCCACGGCAGCAGGAAAAGCAAAAGAAACTGCCAACATGTTGACCAATTTCGAGTCCAAATCGGCTCGCGTCAAGGGTCTCTCGTTTCACCCGAAACGCCCCTGGATCCTGACCAGTCTGCACAGCGGTGTCATCCAGCTGTGGGACTATCGCATGCACACTTTGTTGGAGAAGTTCGATGAGCATGACGGTCCCGTGCGTAGTGTGGCCTTTCATCAACAGATGCCGCTCTTTGTATCCGGCGGAGATGACTACAAGATCAAGGTGTGGAACTATAAGCAGCGTCGCTGCATTTTCACGCTGCTGGCGCATTTGGACTACGTGCGCACAGTCGCATTTCATCACGAGTATCCGTGGATTTTGAGCGCCTCCGATGATCAGACTATACGCATTTGGAACTGGCAGTCGCGCAACTGCATCTGTGTGCTGACTGGCCACAATCACTATGTGATGTGCGCCCAATTCCATCCGACAGAGGATCAAATTGTATCCGCCTCGCTGGATCAGACGGTGCGTGTTTGGGACATATCCGGACTGCGTAAAAAGAATGTGGCACCCGGTCCCGGTGGACTAGATGAGCACCTCAAGGGCCATCCGGGCGCCACAGATCTGTTTGGCCAGGCCGATGCGGTGGTCAAGCATGTACTAGAGGGTCACGATCGTGGCGTCAACTGGGCCAGTTTCCATCCAACGCTGCCGCTGATTGTGTCCGGCGCCGATGATCGCCTGGTCAAGCTGTGGCGCATGAACGAGTACAAGGCCTGGGAGGTGGACACGTGCCGTGGCCATTATAACAATGTGTCCTGCGTGCTATTCCATCCACGCCAGGATCTGATCATCTCGAACGGCGAGGATCGCAGCATACGCGTCTGGGACATGACCAAGCGCCAGTGTCTGTTCACATTCCGGCGTGACAACGAGCGCTTCTGGATTATGGCAGCTCACCCCACCCTGAATCTGTTTGCTGCCGGCCACGATGCGGGTGAGTATCAATAGATTATGCTTACAGCTCAACTCTTAATTTCATGCACTTGGTTGCAGGCATGGTGGTCTTCAAGTTGGAGCGCGAACGCCCTGCCTATGCGGTGCACGGCAACATGTTGTACTATGTGAAGGATCGTTTCTTGCGCAAACTGGACTTTACCACCACCAAGGACACGGTGGTGATGCAGCTGCGTCCCGGCAAGTCGCCCGTCTACAGCATGTCCTACAATCCCGCACTGAACGCGGTGCTCATCTGCACGCGCACCAACAATCTGGAGAACAGCACCTATGATCTGTGCCAGATCCCCAAGGACAGCGAGAGCGACAGACAAAATGAATCGGACAGCAAACGTAGCTCGGGCATTACAGCCATTTGGGTGGCACGCAATCGGTTCGCCGTGCTCGATCGCAACCAGCAGCTGGTGGTAAAGAACTTCAAGAACGAGGTGACCAAAAAGATACCCACATTCTGCGAGGAGATCTTCTATGCCGGCACAGGCATGCTGCTCATACGCGATCCCGAGTATGTGACGCTGTACGAGGTGCAGCGTCTCGTTTCCGTCGGCAGTATCAAGCTGGCCAAGTGCCGCTATGTGGTCTGGTCGCCGGACATGTCGCTGGTTGCATTGCTTTGCAAGCATTCGGTTACCATCTGCGATCGCCGGCTGCAGTATTTGTGCACCGTGCAGGAGAATTGTCGCGTCAAATCGGGCGCCTGGGACGAGTCTGGCGTGTTCATCTATACGACAAGCAATCACATCAAGTATGCCATTACGAATGGGGATCATGGCATCATACGCACCCTGGATCTGCCCATCTATTTGACGCGCGTCAAGGGCAATCAGGTGTTCTGTTTGGATCGCGAGTGTCGCACTCGTGTCCTGCACATCGATCCCACGGAATACAAGTTTAAGCTGGCGCTGATTCAGCGCAAATACGACGAGGTTCTGCACATGGTGCGCAATGCCCGACTCGTCGGCCAGAGCATCATTGCGTATCTGCAGCAGAAGGGCTATCCCGAGGTGGCGCTGCATTTTGTCAAGGACGAGAAGACGCGCTTCGGCCTGGCCCTGGAGTGCGGCAACATTGAGATTGCTTTGCAGGCGGCCAAGGCGTTGGACGACAAGGACTGCTGGGATCGGCTGGGCCAGGCCGCCTTGCTGCAGGGCAATCATCAGGTGGTCGAGATGTGCTATCAGCGCACCAAGAACTTCGATAAGCTGAGCTTCCTCTATCTGATCACTGGCAATCTGGACAAGCTGAAGCGTATGAATAAAATTGCCGAAATACGCAAGGATGTCTCCGCACAGTACCAGGGCGCCCTGCTCCTGGGCGATGTCAAGGAACGCGTCAGCATTCTCAAGAATTGTGGACAGCTGTCGCTGGCCTATCTCACAGCGGCCACCCATGGCCTGGATGAGCTGACCGAGACGCTGGGCGCCACGATTAGCGCCGAGGGCAGCACTTTGCCGGAGGTGAACCCTAATGCCCAGCTGTTGCAGCCGCCTGTGCCTATACAGCAGCTGGAGACCAACTGGCCGCTGTTGTCCGTGTCCAAGGGCTTCTTTGAGGGCGCCATGGTCACGCGTGCTAGCGGCAGCATTACCGCACGTCAAGCGCTTAACATCAATGCGGATGCTGCGCTGCTGGACGAGCACAATGGCGGCGGCGATGGCTGGGGAGCCGATGCAGATCTGGGCCTGGGTGAGGATGATGACGGTGATGAGGAGATGCACGATGCTTTGAGCAATGATGAGGGCCAGGAGGAGGGCGCCGGCGGCGGCGGCTGGGATGTGGGCGACGATGATCTGGTGGTGCCCATTGAGCTGGCCTCCAAGATCAAGGCCTCGGCGTTGGACAGCAACTACTATGCGGCGCCAAACAAGGGTCAATCGCCGGCCCAGCATTGGGCCAACAACTCGCAGCTGGTGTTGGATCATGTCAAGGCGGGCGCCTTTAACAGCGCCTTCCGTTTGCTCAACGATCAGCTGGGCGTGGTTAATTTCAAGCCCTTCAAAACGCTATTCCTGCAGAACTATGCCTGCTCGCGCACCAGCTATACGGCCAATCCCAATCTCCAGTCGCTCAGCGGTCATCCGCTGCGCAATTTCGCTGAGACCAATCCGAAGCTGCAGCGTCCTGCGCTGGGCATTAAGCTAAACGAGCTGGTGTCGCGCCTCCAGGCGGGCTACCAGCTGACCACATCGGGCAAATTCGGCGAGGCCATTGAGAAGTTCCACTCCATACTGATGAGTATTCCGCTGCTGGTGGTCGAGACGAAGCTGGACACCGCCGAGGCGCAACAACTGCTCAAGATCTGCGCGGAGTATATTGTGGGCCTGAAGATGGAGACCGTGCGCAAGGGCATGCCCAAGGCGACGCTGGAGGAACAGAAGCGTTTGTGTGAGATGGCCGCCTACTTTACGCACTGCAAACTCCAGCCTGTCCATCAGATATTGACGCTGCGCACCGCACTGAACATGTTCTTTAAGCTGAAGAACTACAAGACGGCGGCGTCATTTGCGCGTCGTCTGCTGGAGCTGGCGCCGCGGCCCGAGGTGGCGCAGCAGGTGCGTAAAATCTTGCAAGCATGCGAGGTGAATCCGATCGATGAGCATCAGCTGGAATACGAGGAGTTCAATCCGTTCAACATCTGCGCCATCAGCTGGAAGCCGCTCTATCGCGGCAAACCGGAAGTGACCTGCCCCTTCTGCGGCAGCGCCTATGATACACAATACAAGGGCAATCTCTGCGCCGTCTGCGAGGTCAGCCAAATTGGCAAGGATTGCATCGGTCTGCGCATCTCCACATTGCAGTTCCGTTGAACGGAAACCGGAGGCACGCCCATCAAATGTTTTGGGTTTCCATGCAATTTGAATTGCACTTTTAGCCTTAATCATGTTTATAATGTATCCATTAATATATAATATATATGCAATAAACAATTGAAATGTTTAGTTGACTAATTGAAGATTTTGTTCTATGCCAATCCAAGTGCTTGTCCGTTTGAGCCTCTTTATTCAGATCTTTGAAGACATTCTTTCATCTTCGACTAATTCCTGAATGGCAAATGGGATTTCTCAAGGGAAAATGGATGAATATCTATGCTAAGCTGAAACAGGCAAGGGCTAACTTTAGGTAGACTTTATTTAAAGGAAAATATAAAGCTGTAAATTCCACTTTTTTTATCAGCTTCTATAAACGGGCATAGAATCATAAAACTCTCTCAGTATGCATTCATTTAGCTTGTTTTGCTTATTTCTAATAAATATGTAAATTAATAATCGTCGTCATTCTGCGTCACCATGGAAATACCCAAATTATTATGCGTAAGTTTATTGTGTATTATAAATAAAATATATATTAATACATGTATACATATATATTTATTTATATATTTATGTGTAAATGTAAGTATTTAGCTATGAACTATATAATTTCACATTAAAATGTTATGTTTAATACCATACAAGAATACGTTAAGTAATTTACTAAAAGCTAAAGCTAAGTCTAGAGGAGCATTATTCGAGCGAATCTAAACGTAATCGAATCCGTTGCCGTATCCGCATCCGGATTTGGTGGCAAGTTTGGGTTTTTGGGAGCATTTCTTCAGTTTTCCATAAAGTATTGAGTATTTGCGAATTGAGTCTCTTGCTGCTGCTGGGACGGCGACGTTGCCGTCCAGAAGTCCAACTAACGTCGCCACATGCTGGCGCCGACGCCAATGCCGCCGGAAGCGACGCCACGACGCACTGCCTCCATCTCGTCTTGGCGATTGTCGCGATAGGCTCTCTTGGTGTCCTCGAATTCGCGCAGGCGTTGATTATAGCGATCGATCTGGTCGCGCAATATCGCATCCTCGTGCATAGCCCTGCGCTCATCGTACTCCAGACAGCCGACGCCATCTAAGCGCTCCAGATCCAGCCAGCCCCGGAAGCGCACACAAACGCCGTTCATAATGAAATACGATTTAATGTGCACCTTGCCGTGCTCCTTGTCGAAGTCGCACTCCTTGTCGTGCAGATAGGGATTCTGATTAGCATTGAAGACCAGCTGCAGATTTGTACCCGAAGCCACGAAACTCGTCTCGGTGTGCCCCTCGCGGCAGCCGTTCATGAAGCGCACCTGACGCTCCTCAATACTGCGCTCCCGATAGCCCGTATAGCGGATTTCGCTTTCGCGGCTGAGTCGGCGAAAGAGTTCGTCACTTTCGAACTTGGACTTCTGATCGGGCACCACCCGCGGCATCTTGAAGATGAATCGGGGCTTGGGCTGCTCGTAGAGTCCAATTGTGTCGTAGGGTATCATGTTGGCCAGTGCGGCAGCCTCGTTCATCATTTTGAAACGTTTTCTTTTGCAACGCACAACACTATCAACTTAAGCTGTTGATTATTTTTCTTGATTTAATTTTTTTTGGCGCTTTTTATGCCTTGATTATTTATATATATTTCAGTTTACTGCAGTAACCCACAACGCATACAACAAAAAATTATTTTGCGGTTTTGTTATACTAACCGATAGAAAGTGGAGGTCGTCCGATAACAGATATACACAAGCCGGTGTTGCCATATGCCAACACCTGGCAACAGTCTGGCCACTTTTCGCGCCATATGTTCTTAGACGCAACGCGGTTATTTGTTGACAAAGCGGATTTCTGAATTAAACTGATCGGAAACGTAACATGAGCGACACAATCCAGCCCTTAGATGATTCGAATGAAAATGAGAAGCGTCCACAGTTTGGCACACGTCTGCTCAAGGATAACGCCGACGTTTTTAAGCACAACGCCTGGTAAATATCTGCCACGATGCTTTGCCAGCAAAACTTGGGAACACACTCGCCAGCGCAAGAAGCCAAGTGGTGCGGGTGGACGTATTCTCACCGATGGCCGCGAGGTGTTCGAGTTTAATGCGTGGTATAATACCGAATATAATAACTCTAAAGAAACAACCGTTCTAAAATCTGCTCAACAGGGATCATGTGGAATGGGATGCAGAGCAGGAGCTGGCCGCCCAGGCGGCCGTCGAGAAGAATTCAACTGTTAAAATGAGCGAAGATCAGCGGGAACGCTTTCAATCGGATGCACCCAAGTTCTGGGACTCGTTTTATGGCATACACGACAATCGTTTCTTTAAGGACCGTCACTGGCTGTTCACGGAGTTTCCCGAACTGGCGCCCATGGCGAACAACGAGCATTCCCAGCCACGCAGCGTATTCGAACTGGGCTGCGGCGTGGGCAATACCATTTTGCCTATACTCCAATACAGCACCGAATCCCAACTACGGGTCTATGGTTGTGACTTCTCGGAACGTGCCATAGAAATTCTGCGTAGTCAGCCGCAGTATGATGACAAACGCTGCGAGGTCTTCGTAATGGATGCCACGCAGGAGCAGTGGCAGGTGCCGTTCGTGGAGAACTCCCAGGACATTATCGTCATGATCTTTGTGCTGTCGGCCATTGAGCCCTCGAAAATGCAGCGTGTGCTAGAGAATTGCTATCGCTATCTCAAGCCTGGAGGTATGCTCGTATTTCGGGATTACGGACGCTACGATCTGGCGCAGTTGCGCTTCAAGAGCGGCAAATGCCTGGAGGATAATTTCTATGTGCGCGGCGATGGTACAATGGTATATTTCTTTACGGAACAAGAGCTGCGCAGCATGTTGACCCAAACAGGTCTGGTGGAGGAGCAGCTTTTGGTGGACAGGCGGCTACAGGTTAATCGTGGACGTTGTCTCAAAATGTACAGAGTTTGGATACAGGCAAAGTTTCGCAAACCGCTGTAAAATAGAATTTTTAACCAGATATCAATCTATGGCATTTGAACTCGTTAGGACTAGAAGACGAAAGCTACTCGTTAGTTTTCGCACAGCACGAAGCTTTGCCAACTCGTCCTTATTGAGCGAGCTTTTTCCCCAAATACACATAACTGTTAGAAAAGCTGCAAGTTTTCGCAGTTGGCTAAAAAACGTCGTAAGTGAAAATTTTCTTTGTGCTGCGCAAATGTATATAATTTATTATTTAGTTATAATTTAACTCCAGAACTATGTGTTGACACAGTCCAAACGCAACGAGTTTGGCTCACGAAAATAGTTGCGAAATAGTTTAATTAAATCACTTGAATTGAGTTGAACCAAAAATTGTGTTGTGTAAAAATTTCATTGATTTTTTTCATGCCACTTGCAAATTGTTTGCCAAATTGGCAAATGAAATTTTTCAAATACAAATATCTCTTTGAATAGAACTAAAAAGTGGCTTCAGTTGCGCCTGGAAATATGCAATACAAATTGTTGCTAAATATATATATAGATATTATACATATACATGTGCAAATGAGAAACTCTAGAGAATACACACAAGTGTAAATGTGTGCGTGTGCGTGTTTTGTGGGCGTAACTTAAGCTACGGCATTTGAAGCCGACATTCAATAGAATAAACATAACGAATAAGCATACTAAAAATAGTTGCAACTATTTTTATACTCTATCTACCAACAGTTTGAACAAAAGGGCCAGAGGATTCCTTCACACAGCGCTGCTGCAAAAGGTTGTCGTGGCAAGTGGTACCCGCACATACACACACACACATTGTCACAAACACACACACATCTCTGCCTGCCAGTTATTCCCCGTTTGTGTCTGTGTGCGAGTGTGCGTTGAGGCCGAGAGTTGAGCGCAAATTCATTGAAGAAAAGCTCACAGAGAGCGAGTATCCCAGTGTAACGGTCAGCAAAAGAGCGAGGGAGAGAGTGACAGCGATAGAGAGAGAGGGAGCGCGCAATAACAAAAACAACGAATAGCCAAAAGTTGCGCCTGCAGCCATCCAGCCACCGCCCCCCCTTCCGGCATCCGGCAACAACCCCCGATAAACGCGCTCTCAACCGAAAGACGTTTGGGCAAGTGCATAAAAGTCCACAAGACAACACGGACACGGGCACGGATACGTTCAGTCCGAGACGTTAGGCGACGTTCAAATTTATTAATACAACAACAATAGCAGCAGCGGCTGTTACAACAACAACAAGAACAACAACAACAGAAGCAGAACCAAACAGAAAGCAATGTAAGTAAATGGAAATTATTGATTTCTCTTTCTCTTTCGAACGTTACGCGCAAACAAAAGCAACTACAGTGAAAAGCTGCATTAACGAACAACAGCTTTGGCTGGCCTTTAGCCGGTCAATTCATTCTCTTATTTGTACAACAAATATTTCTCAAACGAACAAATAACATTTCTAGTCAAAAGTTATATGAAATTTGGCAGCTTTTGGAAAAGTTTTTCATATACAAACATTTTTTTGCAAAATTATGATATATTCATATGTCTTGCCGAATCGTACGTATTCGCTCAAAAGAGCACTCACTGTATACACATACATACAGACACATTCACACACATACACACTCACACACACACACACACACACAGACAATTAAGTATACGCCGCAAGGGCTCGCATAGAAAGAATGTTAAAAGAAAAAAATAGTTGCCCAATTTAAGGATTTGTTCAGTTTGAATCTGTTTTGTTGATCTTTCATTTTGGCTCGGCCAGGTCGTGTCCGAGTCCATTTCGTCCGCATCACATGTGGATTTTCCCACAAAATCGATAAACTTAAACACAAGTTGGATTAGTCATGCAAAAGAACGTTGTTTTTTTCTTCATTCGAATCGCAAATGAAATGTGTAATTGCTTGATTTTAAAGAGTTTTGTGATTAATTTTGATTATGATTTTGATTTTCTGTTTACAGTCCAGACATGGGCAAGAAAGACAAAAATAAGGAACCGTAAGTGCCCAGCTCTATGGCATAGTCCGGCTAGAACTTGCGCACTTTGTCCAAAAACTCACACACACACACATTCAATTATATATGTATCTTTTTATCTATATCTATTTATCTCGTAAATGTTGCAAGCACATCATGTGTAACTAAATAACCCTAGCTAGCCCGTACTTATATCATTTGAGTGCTCCATGGGGAGTTGATTAGACTTGGCAAATATCCTTCTGTCGGATGACTAATGTTTGTCTATCCTCCCGCAGGGCGGACGCTGCAGCAGCTGTCGATGCACCACCAACCGATGGCCCGCCGGCGGGCGAGGGCGCCGATGGCGAAATCGTGGGCGGACCGCGCAATCCGCAACAAATTGCGGCACAGAAGCGACTGCAGCAAACGCAGGCCCAGGTCGATGAGGTAAGCAGCTCGAATAAAACTGAAAACTAAGCTCACGTCCACTGACCAATCCATTGCTCTATCCTTCTTCCATTTGCAGGTCGTGGACATTATGCGCACGAATGTCGAGAAGGTGCTGGAGCGCGATGCCAAGCTCTCCGAGCTGGACGATCGTGCCGATGCCTTGCAGCAGGGCGCCTCGCAATTCGAGCAGCAGGCGGGCAAGCTAAAACGAAAATTCTGGCTGCAGAACTTGAAGGTCTGTCAAAATCGAACTACTTTATTGGACTTTAAGTGAACTATTTTGTTTCTTTCCATTTGCAGATGATGATCATCATGGGCGTCATTGGACTGGTCATCGTTGGCATCATAGCAAGTAAGTCCTTCGTGCGGAAATTCCCTAAAAGTGTTCATCACATGCAGCCCAAAACAGAAACACAACCGAATATTGCCCCACACACACACCACACTCACACACACAACACACACACATTACACACACTCTCCAAATGTATCCCAAAAAGTTAACAATTGTTTTTTGCTTTTGATTTCTCAGAAAACTTCTTTTAGCTCTAATTTGTTAAGCTTTGATTTGTAACCAAACACAACTAAATTCAATTTGTTTCGTTTGTACCTTTTCCTTTTCCTTTTCTAGGTAACTTTATGTAGATTGCTAAACTAACTATAAGAAACAACCAATTAGTAACTTAGTTACAATGCAATGCTAAAAATCAACCCAACAATATCGACAAATTCAAATCTCATTTAACAACTGCTGCGAGCAGAGCACGTTTGATGATCGTTCGCTTAGAAAACAAACTGAATTTGAATTCGAAATCGAAATTGACGCCCAAAAATTGTTGTAAATCAAAAAAAGTATATATAAATCCAAAATCGAACGATCCATCGAGCAATTACATCCAATGTATTTAAGCAAAAACAAAATTATATAAAAAAAAGCAACTTCAACATCATCTGGTTCCATACGATAGCCTATATATCGCACCAGGTTCGGTAATTTGTTTGTTCCATTTTGTTTTTAACTATAATTATCGTATCATTGTGTTTGTGTGTGTCCCCCGTGTCCGCTTATATCGAGTATTTTGAGTATCCATATCGAGTATTTTGAGTATCCATAGAGAAATTTGAACGATATTCATTTGTATCCGTTATTTGTAGGAACTACTTGTGGTTCATTGTAAATGGAATAGAATCGATTCGTTAACTTTGTGTTTCGTTTTCAAATTTGTCTTTATTTACTTTGCAACTAGAAAGCAAAAACAAACCCCAATTAATTATAGAGTATAGAGGGCAAATGTTCCAGCAAATGCATAAAGTACTGCAAATTTCGTAAAAAGTTTTGATTTGTTTTTCATTATGATTTCTATAGTTTTCTCTATACTTTTCTCTACACCAAGAGTTAACACCCCACCTACAACCACGCCCATATCCACGCCCACGCCCACATTTACTGTACACTCACTGAACTTTTTTTATCCAACAATTACAGAGAAAGACGAAGAAAAATAATAATGAAAAAAAAGCAATTTGTGCAAGCTTTAGCTTTATGTTATGTTTATCAATAAGAAATTATCCAAAGAAACCACAAAATTCGTTAAAATGTTCTTTTGTTTGAGGTAAAAACAAAGAAAATGCAAAATATTTTTGTCAATCATTATTGCAAATATTATTGCTAGGTGCACAAATCACTTAAAAGCTATTTTCATTTTTCCAAAAAGTTATCAACTATTTTTCACACACAGACACACACACACACACACACACACACGCTCACCCACACACTCACACACACTCATTTCGCATATTAAGTAATATAAAGAAATTGATGATAGAAACAAAATTGGCTCCACTTTAATGGCTCGTTTCGAAAATGCAATTGACAAATCTCTCGTAGAACCTTTCATGTCGGATGATGCTGCTGCTACTCCGGCTCCTGCCTTGCAGCAGGTTCATGCATCCGCACCAGTAACAGCACCAGCATCAGCATCAGCATCAGCACAACACCAAACACTCAAATCCGAACAACCACCAACAACGACACTCGAGAAACCATTGGCTGAGAAATTGACCGATGACCCACCGAGTCCCACGGATGACGTGGCGACAGCACAATAATAAAAAACAACAACAACAAGAACTACCCAAAAAACCAACAGCACAACAACAACAAAAACTACAACAACAACAACATCAAAAAAAATAACTGCAATTGAAAAAAACATTTCACACTTAGCTCAAACCATTCGAAAAAAAACAAACAATATTATCGAACACTGTAAGCAACAGCAACAAATTGAAAAAATACCAAAAACATATCGATTATTAATCGATTATCATTTTTATCTGCATGTATGTGAGTTACCGTTATCGTACGCAAATTCCTTTTTCGTTTTACAATTAATGCTGCGTGTGCTTTATGATTTATGATCATTATTGATGTTGTTGTTAAAACTATTTTTAAATGTGGTTATTTTATGTTTTTCCAAAAAAAACTGGACAATTTGCCTAAGTTTTAATGCACCAAGAGTTTAAACGGGGGGACCGAATGTAACGGAAATTGGTTGAAAAAAACAAAAAATTGTACCTCGAGTTGGGTGGGGAAAACATGGAAACTTCTACGCTTGTAACTAACTAATATTTGTACATATTTGCGCGCTCAACAAAGATAAATGCTGTCTTTATTGGGCGTGGCACTAGCTTATCCATTATGCTTTCAATTATCCACCATAACTGAGCTTTATATTGCCCGCCCCCCCAAATAGAAGTCCATTGAAGTGTATTATATTTGGCGTATACTCGTGTGTAATCGTATCAATGTAATTGTCATTCAATTGAGCCAAGCGCAATGGAAACTTATCTAATTTACCAATGACTAACGTGCCTCTCTCTCTCTCTCTCTCTCTGTGCAAAACAACCATTCGCAGATAAACTAGGCCTCATTGGGGGCGAGCCTGCGCCGCAGTATCCGCAATATCCGCCGTATATGCCCCCACCGCCGCCGCAGCAACAGCAGCCAGCCACCGGCGGACAATCGGCGCTGGTCGATGATGGAGCCGGCGCCGGGGCCGGAGCCGGGATTGTGGCCAAACCGGAGCACGGCGGCGTATAAGTAATTATGGAACAGTTGAAACAGTTTTCGATTGCAAATAACCTCTAAAAAACAAAAACAAAAATGAAAATGAAAACTCAGTTAAAAGATCTCCGAGAATTGCAAAAAAAAATAATTTCAATGCATTCAAGATGCGACAAATGCGAATGCAAGACATTTTAAGTAAATTATGACTCATCATAATATTAAAAATAATTATAATACAAAATACGATAAAAGACGCTCCGGACAAATTAAAGTTGTTGCTAATTTGTTTATGGTTACATTATTTCATGCCTAAAAAGAAACTCTATACATAAATAATATATATGCATATACGAATAGAGCTATATACATATATAGATATATATATATATATATTGTACTTAATATACTTATCCTCTGTGCCCTGGCAACAAGGAGCGCCAGCGCCAGACAAGGTTCAGGTTGCTATCCAAAATTTTCGCATTCGCAGCTCTTTGAACTCAGTTTCTTCGGCTAAAACATGACAAAAGGAAAATGAAAATGAAATCTAGACAAACTCTCTAAGCTTTTGTTCCTAAATAAAAGTTATTCAACAAATTATTGAAATGTATAATCCAAAAAAAAAAAAGAAAGAAAGAAATTTAAGATAACAACAAGAAACAAAGAACAACAATCTACTTATCTAGAACTAAATTATATAAATAAATGTATACATAAACGTTTAATGTGCAGCATACTTAAAAGGCGAATGTAGTCAAATGAAATGAAAAACAAGAAAACATTTAGCAAAAATATACAATAATAACATTAATTTGCGATTTTCGGTTAATGAAGACAGTTCTGAAAACAAAAACCAAACAGTTCAACGATTAAATTAAGCGCTTGTCACACAATTTGTTAATTAGATCTGATTAATTTGACAAACAGCTAAAGCTAAAGAAATGCCATAAATAACATAATATTTGGCTATTAATTTTGATGAGGGAATTACTTAGATAATGCATAATGCATCCATCTACTATTTAACTTGATATGTTATGATATATATAGGGAAAATGCACTTCATGCGACAATTCGAAATTAATAAGTCATATTTGCTAAACCATTTTCGGCATCTAAATAAGCCGTTGCACACCAGTGTTGCCAAATGCCGCAATCGAAAATAATTAACTGAATTTGTTTGCTGAGTACACATTGGAAATTGACAGGGTTGTTAGCAATCGCTTAAAAATTTCAAATGTTTAGCGCTCACGACCTCTGAATATAGCCGAATTTAGCTAAATTCGCTGACTTGGCAACACTGTAGCACACACACACTCACACTCAATAATATATTTGACTTGTTTCAACAAACATTTATACATACATATTTAAACAATCAAATTATTAACAATTAAACAAGCGCCTGCCCAAAGTGCTTTGCCAACCAACAAAATGGGGCACACAGGAAACCAAATAAAGAACAAATAACAAATATTGAACAAAACCAAAAAAATAGGACAAAAATAATTAAATAACAAAAAAAAACAATGTGCAGGTATTTTTAGCAATATTAATAGCGTGTACAATATGTCGCCAATTGCTTAATATTGATAGAGTTTTGTTCAATAAATAATACAACACACAAACAAACAGAAACCAAAGACACACACCTCACACCTCATATGCATATAAAACATTCAACAAGAACTATGACTAAACTTAACTAATAACTAATATATACTCTAACTAGCGACAATGTTTGTGTTTGTGCAGTAAATAAAAGTGCGTTCTGATTAATTATATTATCATTTGGAATACGATATATGATGTATGATGTACTTACCCGTAAAAGCAGTTAAAACAAATCAAATCTATAACAATTGTGTGTGTATATGTTAAAAATAAAACAAAACCCAAATTTACGAGTTGAACTAACTTACAAAAAATACCAAAAAATACCGAAAAAAAACATTTAAAAACAGCACTCAGTAGGCGGGAAAGATGGTTAAAATACGTTTTAAAAAGGCAACAGGCGAATTATGTAAACCAAACAGAAGAAACAAAATAGTTGAAGTCGATATATAATTATACATATACGTATAAATATATATATATATATATGAACCTTATATAAACAATAATAATACTAATTAATTTAATGATTAATTGCACCCAAAAGATACATAATTATTTAAATAAATAAACGAAAACCAAAAAAAAAGAACAACTAAGAGGTTCGAGTCGGGAGTACCCGACTAGGGAATACCCTGAACCCTCTTCTTTCAACACCAAATTCAAATATCTATACTATTCTATAAGATACATGTCAAGTTTGCTGACTCGAGCTCTTATTATAACCCAATTTGCTTTAAAAACTGGATTTCGATATCGATACTTATCGATTACTTGTAAACGGGACAAGTTATCGAATATCGGAGACAAGCTCGATCTACGCGGGCACTAAAAGGACCTACAGCCTCTAACTCTTATAGGTTCTGAGATACTTGCGTTCATACATACGGACGGACAGACGGACGGACGGACAGACAGACGGACGGACAGACAGACGGACGGAAGGACAGACAGGCGGACGGACGGACAGACAGACGGGCGGACATGGTTAGATCGGCTCGGTAGTTGATGCTGATCAAGAATATATATACTTTATGGAGTCGGAGATGCTTTCTTCTGGCTGTTACATACATTTGCACAAATACATTATACCCTTTTTACTAATTTATAATGAGTTCAGGGTATAAAAACAGCATAAAAGTGGGGCTCTACCCTAGTATTTTGGAGAAATTATATAGTAGTCAACTTATCTATTTTGTTATTCAAAATTTCAAATTCAATTTCCAGCTACTAATCAACGCACAAATACAAAATATAACCCTTTAACAGGAGCTCACATTTATATATATATATATTTTATGACGCATCACGAACATGACATGGTCTGGATACACTACAAGCTGGTGCGTAAGCCCAAAAATGAGGGCGAAGGCGTCATCATGAACGTGGGCATCCTGGCCAAGCTCTATCGACAGGCGCGCATGGCCATCATGGAGGTAAGTCCAAAAGACGAGCTCATTTCATAGATAATTTGCGTTTATTTGAAGTAAATGTAATCATAATACAATTACAATTTGAACATGCACTGCATGTGCCCAGAGCTGAAGCTGGGACTAGGTTATAGGCTACAGTCAAAACACATATATGACGCAAGCTAGATAGTTAGATGATTCTTCTTAGGAGCTATATTTAGAGAGAGATCGAGATCTACAATAATTTCTCAATGTCCTTGGCTATGTCCATGGGATCGGTGGTGGGTGCATAGCGATTAATTGGGATGCCCTCCTTGTTAACCAAAAACTTGGTGAAATTCCATTTGATGCCGCTGCCCAAGGTGCCCGTCTGCTTGGCCTTCAGATACTTGTAGAGCGGTGCGGCGTTATCGCCGTTAACATCGACCTAGATGGGGGCAAGAGGACAACGATTAGATGTGCCTCGACTTGATATTGATTAACAATTTGTATACCTTGGCGAAGAGCTCGCCAATGTCTGCCTTGGAGTCGCGCAGATGGCAGACCATGGCCTCGCCATCGGCCTCTGGCATTTGGGAGTTGAACTGGTTGCATGGGAAATTCAGAATGGTCAGGCCGCGTTCACCATACTTCTCCTTCAAATCCGTTAATTTCTGATAGTTATTCTTGGTCAAACCGCACTTGGAGGCAATGTTGACGACCAAAACAACCCGACCCTTGTACTTGTCCAGCGATACATCGTTGCCGTGCGTGTCTTTCACGGTAAACTCGTAAATGGACGCTGCGTTCTTGTAATCTCCGTTAGACATGTCGAGCTGGAACAAATAGAAGGCGTTACAACTGATGGAACATAAAGGGAACACAAGCAGAAACAGAATTTAGATGCAGTCAGACCAAAGGCAACAAGCAACAACAGAAGGCGAACTGGGTTTTAGTTTTTAGCTAGTCTTAGGATTAGTCGCAACAACTACATAAAACAGACACTACTACGACTACTCACGGCAGCTGCTGTAGAGTATTGGGACTTCGTTGCCAAATCCGCGCTGCAATTAACACTGCTGACAACGGCGACCAATGGCAAAAGGACAACACAATAGCGAGGACACTGATTCATTTGAATTGCAGCTATGCCAAAACTACGAGTTGTTGTTGTTGTCGTTGACAATTTGAAGGACCTGAATGCTTGCCGTGTTATGCTTTGAATGTGTCTGATATTCATATTTAATAGCTAGCGGGAGACAACTGCAAATAGTCATAAGGATTACACACGTATCTGTATTATCAGTCATTAATTAGAATCGAATAGGAAGGCGAAATCGGTGTTGACCAGTGGCAAAAAAAAAAAACAGCAGCTAGTTCGTGTTGCAAAGGAGTTCATAAAAAGAAGCTAGATTTGGCTTTTATAAGTATGTCCAAAACATTAACTTCTTCTTAACATTGATGTATATTAAGTAAAAAATATTTTATTGTCACCTTTAAGGGGCTATTTAATAAATTCTCAATTCATATAATCACCTGGTCAATGTTCAAATCAAAAATTGAATGACGGTAAGGATGATAATCAAAAACATTCAAGTGTTTTTACAAATTCATAAGATAAGCGTTGATAATTTATTAAGAGATATTATTTTCAAGATATGATTTAAATTATTTTACGTGCAATTCTCTAAATTTTTCAATAATTCGGTTCCATCGGAACCACACTTGAAAAAAAGGCCATTTTGGCGTGAAAAAAACGAAGCTGGCAGCACTGTTCAGAACTAGCTCAGCCGGTAAATGCACTGCCACAACAATGGTTGCATGGTTGAAGGTCAAAGTCATGTTGAAATTACGTCCGAGTGAATGAGTCAACATGTATGTACATATGTAGATAACTGTATATTGACATTCCGATATGTTTTGTTTTTAATACTAATATGGAAAATGCGCTGATTAGATTAAACGTCGTATTAGTAGCCCGCACGCGACATTTGACTGGGCATGCAAACAAACTTTTCAATAGGACTGTAGTTGTAGTTGTGTGCGTGACAGTAGTTAGAAATTGTAATTACTTGATTGGTGAAGTAGATGTACGAGCCCAAGGCCGTGGCCAGTGCACCAAGCAGAAGGGATATTATTGAACGGCCGGCCATTTTCTTTAAATTACAAATGCACAATTTCTGATTCTGAAACGTAGTTCTATATATGGATATATATATATATATATGTATGTGTATGTATGTATGTATATTCTTGCAGTTGGTAGTCACTGTGCTAATAAGAATCTGCAAGCTCACGCTGATATGCACTGAGGGTACAAAGTCCAAAGCAATCGTAAGGGCACTAGCTATGCTCTTTGCACACGGACACTCCACAAATGATATCTGTTATGCTATTTGATCAAGTATGTAATATTTCTTACTTCTTTCGTAATCGTTTTGTTTCGATGCTCAAATGAAAACTGCTGCCGGCACTGTGCGAAAACACAAATAAATAGCTGCTGTGGGAGGCAGCGGGCGTAATACGAGTATCGATACTGCTATCGCAGTGCGCATATCGATATATCATAGTGTGTGGTATTAAATTCCAATCATAGTTTGGTCACACTTAAATTTTTTCTTCTTTTGTGCTTGATTTTTGTGATAGTCTGCCGAATAATTATGTTTGCAAAATTTATAGTGAAATGCAGTGTTTAACACATAAATAGTATTATGTGCACTTTTGGCGAAGTGTAGAGAGAAAAAGGGCGTGCCCCTAGCAGCCGTACTGCCAAGCCAGGATACACATTTCCACACAAACATACACACACACACACACATCTACACATACACACATATTAGCTGCAGCTTGTCCAGAACAGCCTCTAAATGATGCTTTCATCCATAAACAACTCGTTCGAGCAGGATACTCACGACGTGGATGCTAATTGTGATGGGCCAGATCTGGATTTCGTTTACGCCGATGTGGATAGCTATCAAAATGAAATCGCCGAACTCTACAGTTACACGGAATTCAGTGAATTCCAAATGAATGTCAAGGCATTTGAGGACCAAATGGATCTATATGATCTGCCGCCAAACTGGCAGAAACAGGACGCCGCTGCGCAGCGCAGCATTGTGATGAAACTGGTCGATCAATTGGAGGTATCGGATCGCTCCTTTCGCATGCAGGCGGCACGCTGCATCCTATATTTGGCACAGGGCTGCTGGGCCGAGGTGCAATCGGACGAGGAACAGCATCAGAATACGCGCGACAATGTCATTGTACTCTATCAACTGGGCATCTTCTCCTCGTTCATCGATTTGCTCAACATGGAGATCGAGACCGCCTGCTCTCCAGATATTGTGGCGGTCAAGATTACCAACGTGACGCTGGTGGATTCAACAGATATACGGGTCATCCTCTCAGTGCTCTATATCATAACGGAGACAATACGCGATGAGCGCGAAAAGGGGAGCGAGGATTACAAGCAGCTGGCCGAGTCTTTTGTGCAGGAGATCAACAGCCCCCTGCCCGACGGTGAGCTGCTGGCCGTCAAGCTGCTGGGCATGATTACCCGATTCTGCAGCGGCGCCGCTCCACAGTTTCCAATGAAGAAGGTTGTGCTGCTGCTGTGGAAGGTCTCGCTGCTGGGACTGGGCGGCATGGAAGTGCTGAAGAATCTCAAGAACGAGTACAGAGCCAAGATCGGGCTGGAACCGATCACCGAGGACACGCTGGAGGTAACCAAATGCATGCGCGCAAGCTCCCCGCCAGCGACGGCAACGGACATACTGGAGAATCAATATCCCAAGCGGAATTTCAAGTAAGTTCCTTTTATTAATGATATTTATTTAAATAGTTACCGTTATTTGATTGTAGGCGCTCGCTAATGAAACAACGCTTCCTGGACGAACCGGAGCAAATCGATATGGAGCTGTCAGGCAATGAGGGGGGCCCGAATGCCAACAATGGCAACTCAACAACTGGCACCGGCACGGGCAATGGCGAAGACGATCTTTCCCAGTACTATCGGCCCTTTGACGATCCCTCTGCTTCCACGTCGTCGGGCAACAACAGCAGCGGCAGCAACAGCAACACGGCAACAGCTAATCCGAACAATCAACCAAGTCTTACGCAGCCGCCGGCCTCAGTGCCGGCCGTGCAGATAACGGCGCGTTTGCCGTGGACGCCAAAGGTGCGCCAAAAGGACATTGATCAGTTTCTGGATATATCGCGCAACAAGTTTATTGGCTACTCGCTGATTGGGGATCACGAGAGTCTGGCGGGTCTGCCGCAGCCCATCCATGAGGGCTTCAAGACGCTGCAGCGTCACATGTATGTCAGTCTGGCGGATATGCAGATCAAGAAGGAGGAGGACATTGCACGCAATCCCATTTCAACGCACGAAGACGAGATTAAGCTGACGCCGGCCGAGATACTCTACCAAGCCATATTGCCCAATCTGCCGCAATATATGATAGCCCTGCTGAAGGTCTTGCTGGCCGCATCGCCCACATCCAAGTCGAAGACGGAGAGCATCAACATAATGGCCGATGTGCTGCCCAAGAAGATGCCGCTAACCGCGACGCAGTCAACCAAACTGACCGTCGACATGGGCCGCCATAAGGAAATCATCGTGAAGGCTGTCTCGGCCATAATATTGCTCTATCTAAAGCATTTCAAGATCAATCATGTCTATCAGTTCGAGTTTATGTCCCAGCATCTGGTGTTCGCCAACTGCATCCCCTTGGTGCTGAAGTTCTTCAACCAGACCATCACGGAATATGTGAACACCAAGAATTCAATACCTTTGCTCGACTTTCCCTCCTGTGTGATCGGTGAGCAGCCTGATTTGAGCGGCGATAGCTTTGTGTATGGAGGCGAGATGTCCGATAAGCCCTACTCCTGGCGCAATGTCTTCTCGTGCATCAATCTGCTGCGCATTCTCAACAAGCTGATCAAGTGGAAGCATTCGCGCGTCATGATGTTGGTCGTCTTCAAGTCGGCGCCCATCCTAAAGAAGACGCTCAAGGTGCGCCATGCCATGATGCAGCTGTACGTGCTGAAGCTCTTGAAGATGCAAACCAAATACTTGGGTCGACAGTGGCGCAAGTCAAATATGAAGACTCTGAGTGCCATCTATTCCAAGGTACGGCATCGCCTGAACGATGACTGGGCCTTTGGCAATGATCTCGAGTCGCGACCCTGGGACTTCCAGGCCGAAGAGTGCACCCTGCGCGCCTGTGTCGATCGCTTTAATTTGCGACGCTATCCGGAGGCTACGCAAAAATGCGGCGCCGGTGGCGGAGTCGGTGTGGGAAATAACGGTACCGCCGCCCAGAATGCCGAGAATGCCCAGCAATCCAATATGCATGCGGGCAACGGCAGCGGCGATCGGGACTCCAATGGATATGGCAACAATGGCAGCAGCGGCGGCGGCGCAACCAACAGCAGCGGGCAGCAGAGCCAACAGCTCCACGATTACGGCGTAGAGGGTGGCTTTCCCAGCGACGAGATACTGACGCATTCAGATTTTGCATTCTTTGGCCATTCGGGCTGGTGGGATCGCAAGGTGGAGCTAACGGATTACTTTAAGGCCAACTATGCCGTCTGGCTGGAGGAGGAGGTGTACAACAGTCAGACCGACTGGGATGCCCTCTAAGGTAAAAATAAATATTGCTCAAAGGGTCTCCGACTAATTTATGCCATCCACTTTTGCAGCCGGAACTGGTCACAGCATAATTAAGCATAAAGTTATTAACATACTTTCTAAGCATATAGAGTCGACATTGATATAATCGAAACCCAGCTAAACTAATCAATCAACAAATTGGCAATAAATTCGTGCATGCAGAGCTAATCAAACCCGTTCGATACAGTATTTGTATAATCGCACATCCTTCTTCTATATATACTCTATATATATCTGTTTAACGTATTTATTTTGATTTTCAACGTTTCAACTCGTTTCCCCCCATTAAAAAAAAAAAGTCCGCGTGAGCGCAAACAAAATGCAATAAAATAAAAATACAAATTACAAATTTAGCAATGCAAACGAAATGTTTGGTCTCTTCTTCCAGGCGTTTAGTGTATACTTTAATTCGGTGTGTTTTGCTTCGCACAAGAAAAAAAAAACTTAGCTATAGAGAGGTCTTCAAGTCTTAAGGCTAGCAGATATTATTTACAGCTGGAGGATGCATTTCTTTTCGACTCTAATTATATATATTTTAATAATATATTGAATTTAATTCATGTGATTTTGTTATCCATCTTTCCATATGTATATAGTTTATATAGTTAGCACAGCTAAATGAATTCCTGAACCATATTTATTTTTTCCGTGAATGTGTCGTGTTTTAAGCTAGCTTACAAATTAGGGAAAGATGCACAAATCCAGGTGAATTCCAGGCTTAAACTAGGATTTAAATGTACATAGTTGTTGCTTTTTACATGGTCTATATCTAGGCTAGTTTCCTCTTGGCTACTGCTCCATGGGGCAGGCCGACGCCGACCCCGCGGTGGTCGCCATGTAGAGCATGCCGAAGCGCTTCTGGTGCGGCGGACAGGCGATCGGGGATGTGGCCGGAGCCGTGGCGACGGCGGCGACGCTGGGCACATCGCAACGCTCCTCGAAATAGTGTACGATGCGCTGGAGCACAAACTTAAAGATCTTCTCCTTGCTAATCTCGCCATTGAGAAAGGTAATGTCCTTGCAATCGCGATACTCGGCAAAGTTCTTCTCGTAGTAGGGCCAAACGCACAGCTCAAAATAGCCGGTCACATCGGGCGGATCGTAGGTGCGCTTGATCCGGCGCTGATAGCACTTCTCGTACGGCAAATGGAAATGATACTTGAGATTGCACAGAGCCAGCAGCTCCGGCTGATTGAAGATCATAAAGCCCTCAATTAGCAGCACGTTGATTTTCTTATCGCGCAGCTGGGCGGCAATCTGTGCATTGATATTCAAACGCATCAGATGATCCGCATGCTGCTGGCCGGGATGCGATTGCCGGAGATGCTGCGGCTGCAATTGTTGCTGCTGTGGATGATACTGATAGCCAGCCGGCGGCAATTGTTTGCCATAATATGCCGCATTATATTGCTGCTGCTGCTGCAGCTGCAACTGTTGCTGCTGCTGCTGGTACTGGAGCGCATAGTGCTCGAAGTTGGCGTAAGCCGCGATCTGTTCCGTGGGGGGTCCGTTGATGATGTGCGCTATGTCGGCCAGCATTTGCTTCGTGTCCAGTGAGGTGATTAACTCAAAGTTGATGGCATTCAACTTGTCGACGCGCTTGTGGCGTCTGTCGTCGACGGGCAGAAAGTAGTCATCCTGCGAGATGAGCTGCACCTCGCCAATCGTATACGGCGTATTCCACAGCGGGGCATTGCGCAATCCCTTGAAATAGTCGCGCAAACTCTTCGCCAGCGTCGTCTTGCCGCCGCAGGTGACGCCCGAGATACCAATGACCAGCCACTGCGGCATCTTGTTTTCAACTGATACCTCTGCCAGAGCAGCAGCAGCCGCAGCAGCTGCGCCTGGTTGTAATCGCTTGATCTCGACGCGACGCAGGCGTAGACGGAGACGGAGGCGACCCTATTGACGTCGCTGGCGTCGCCTCACATGTGCGTCTGTTTTTTTCACGGCGCGGTCAATCTTCAATTTCGCTTCGATTGCCGCGTAATGCTCCAAATGTGATAGAAACTGAATACGGCGATCCCGCCCAGGCAGATGACCCCAAACACGGTGGGCACAATGAATGCGTATTTTAGCGGCGGAAACAGCGACAATATGGCATTACCTAAAAGAGAGAGAGAGAGGGGGACAGAGAGAGCACGTTAGAGCGAGACGGATAAAACGACCTTGACATTGACGTTGTAAATTCGAACTGCCACGTGGCATACCTAGCTACAGTGGACGCTCGCTAATGTGAACACGCAAATTTGTACAAACAAATTGAAATGTTGCTAAACATTTTTAGTTTTTAAGTTTATAGTGAACTGTTAAAAAATTTATTTCCTTAGGGCAATTTTATGCTCATGTTTTTGTTTTTTGTTGAAATTCTATTTTTAGAGCATGTGCCTAAAAACAGAACGCAATAAATTAGCAGAAAGAACTGTTATCATTGGGCTGACAAAGAGGAAATACCCTTGAAAACATATACATACATAGGCGCGTACCGATTAGCGAGTGGCTACTGTAAGTGTTGGAAAACATCATTATATTAAAACACATTTTAGTTATAGCAATATTTAAAAAGCTTAGAAAATGATTATTAGCTATTAAGCCTGGAAAGTGGCAGCTTTCTATTTTGCTTGATTGGCAGAAAACAAAAAAAAACAATAATAATAATGTAAGCAACCCCTGCGGCAAAACAGAACGAACCATAAAAAAAACCAGACACACACACACACTCACACCTTACATCATCATTAACTCAACGACAGGCATGTGGGGTGAGGGGGGTGGTGTGGGGGCAGGGTGTATCTGTGTGCAGTATATATACCGTTGTGTATTTGTCGCACAAAACGAATTGAATCTGCGGAACTTTAATTACCGCACAAAAGCCGCGAAGCTGAGACTGATGCTTGGATGGGACGGCGAATGAAAGCCGAGATTATTTAATAAAGCTAACAATAATATTGACACACACACACAGACAGACGCACGCACACATAGAAGTGTTTGTTTTGATACTCACCTTCATCGAGTATCATAAACGGCAGTATTGCCACCCAAAAGAAGTAGTAGAAAAAAACGGCAATTGCGATTAACAAAATGATTTTTCCGAGCTGTGCATTTGAAGCCATAAATAAGTTGATTTAAATAAGACACGCGACCAGCGAGGTTTCTTGTTGGTTGGCTTTTTAACTGCGTCTATGGGTTATGTGCACGCATGTACATAAGCTCTATTGTTATTATCAATGCGTGACACATGCATATGCTATTTGTTAGCAATTGTAGTTTTGTATTTTTTTTACTTAAGTTTTCGCCGCCGTCATAAACAAACAGGTGGGCCACAATGTCAATTGTTAGTTTGCTTGCGGCTTATATATGTCTATATATATGTATATTTTTACACATACAAACATATATATGTGTGTCTTGTTGTTCTTGGTGTGCGTGTGCGGTTTTGGGTAGTTTTGGCCAACAACGCTGTTAGTTAAATTTGATTGCTGTCTTCGCACTGCGCACTCTTGTTAATTCTTACGTAAATTGCCCGTAATTGTAGTTGGCTTGCTGCATTTGTTGCACTTCAATTTTACTTTAGTCAGTGTTTGCTTGCTTTAATTGAATTTAAACTGTAAAATTGTCGTCCACGCGTTCGCATAGCTGTGTCCGGCGGTTGCGCGTATTTAGTTATAAACAAAATGCCAGGGCTGTGCCAATTAACACAAAGGTATCGATACTTTTTTTGCGGCTCTATTTCGATAGAGTAATTGATTTGACGGCCCTGTGCCAAGTACTAGGTATCGTCAGGGATGCATCTGAACTATACAATAAATTCAAAAACCCTCCTTAAATATTGTGGCATACTTATTTACGTTCGCACACTTGCATACATTTGCGTACACTTGTGCAACTTTGTGACTGCTGCAGTCAGCTGCTCGTTGCCCTGGCAACTAAACGAATAACAACGAACAGATGATCGAATTCTGTTTAAAATCGTTTATTGCGCATTATTTACTGCAATTAAATAATGACCCGGTCTGTGTATGAGGTGCAACGGGACTTTGCACTGAGCAGCGGACTGCGCTCGGAAATCATCTGGGATGCGTGAGTAAATTTAAATATCCAATAAGAAACAATTTAATAGAATTCTCTTGCAGACTTGCGCCAGACCAGGGCGAGGTGCTAATGCAAAAGATTGAGCATCTAATCTGCGGGAATACGCCAAAGCTGAGCAAAATATTGGCCAGACGACGCCAGAAAGTCTATGAGAATGTCTGGCGTCAGAGGCGCTATACAAATCGCATGCTGCTCTCGGCAATAATCTACGTGCTGGTGTCAAGTGAAAAGGATCCGGAACTGGCGCTGCATGCCACTAGCTACAGCTGCCATCCCGTCATCCGGACGCGCAAATGCGTGCGAGAGGATAACGAGAATAGCGACAACTGCTGTATGATCTTCATAGACGAGCACGGCCGGGTCTATGCCAACTGGCGGCAATATGTCTACAACAATACGCTGCCCAAGGGCACAATGATTGCGCCCAGCCAGGGCATTTACAGGCTCACTAACGACGAGGACAATGGCGTGCACCTCATGGTGCATGCCACGCCCGCTTCAAAAGGCGCACTACTCAAAGCTGGCGACGCTCTGGCCACAGTCGGTGGCCTGGCGGCCAGCGTCCCAGTGGCTGCCACTGTGGCGCTGCCTGTGGCGCCAGCCATTCTGTTGGCCGCTACCGTGGTGGGCGTCACGGCGGCTGCCTACAGCACCGTGCGCTCCGTCAGTTGCCTGCACGATCGCCGCCAGCATGGACAGTCCATATCGCTGCTCGACAACGAATCGCGCAACAGCTGGCTGGCCGTGGCCGGCGGCGTGGTTGGCCTGGGCGCGGCGGGCGCCAGCACGGCGCTCAGCGTGGCGCGCACCGAAGTCAATGCGGCTGCTCAGCTGGCCGTGAAGGGCATCAATGTGTCATCTATTGTGCTATCCGGCACGGGTGTGGCCAATGGCGTCTACGATTTGTATTTGGTGAGACAAGCTTTTAATTCGTATTCTCTGTTAACAAAGTGAAAGGGGTATATAAGGTGTATATTTGTGCAACATTTTTTCTATGTTTAGTTGGCCACAAATCAGCCTTCCTCCGATCTCTTTTCAGCTGTTGTTTGCAGAGTATATCATAGTCGCTTATACCCGATTTTGACATGTTTTCTTTCCTGTTGCAGAAAATCAGCGATGATCAGCCGCTGAGCAGCTTGGATGTGCTCCAAATAGCCGCCAGTCTGGTCATCTTTACGCACTCCATAAACAATCTGCGACTCGCCAAGCAGGCGACCAATAGCCAATCTTTGCGAGTCGCCGTCAGCAATCAGACCAGGTAAATGGTCTACTACCATGCTACCAGACGAACTAATTAGCTTATTTGCTTGCAGGCAAGTCTTTGGTCAAATTGCTGAGGAGTCGGCCAAGCTGCACGGTGACTGTGCTGGCCGGAAGTTTGATATGGTGCGCACCCTGAATGATATACCCTTCAAGGAAGCGCTGCTGGGCATGCACAAGACTTACAGGTATTTGAGCGAAGGCGCCGCCACGCTGGCTGCGCTGGGCGCCACGCTCATCAGCCAGGACCCGGACGGGCGGGTGCATATAAATGTGGATGCGTTAACCAAATGCTTTGGCGACAAGTTTGTGCAGCACATTGGCCACGCGGGTAGCTTGCTGGATGTGCTTGACGCTCTGGCCAAGTACTTTGGCGAGCAGTCGATGCAGTTACTCCTTCAGCTGGTGCGCACGTTTCTTGAGGAGTACCTCGATGGCATTGAACGGTCATTGAACACATTTCTGTCCACGGAATCGGTGCTCTATCGCATCTTGATGCAGTGCATCAACAATTACGAGAACTTTACGTTTGAGTTTTTGGTGGAGCATCGCGACGAGATCTTAACCCTTGTGTCCAAGTACTTTGAGGCAATGCAGCCGATTGACACACAGAGCAGCCGTCGGACCAAGTGCGACCATTGTCAAGGCGTCTATTATACATGTGATATATAAGGTGAATCGAATTACCATGACAATTACGAAAGCTTTATCATATTTATAACAAGTAGGTTCCACTAAGTAATACTGGATTTTAATGCATATCAATTTGTCTACTTTAAATTGCTACTAATATGTTTTCCATTTCCACAAATGTTTTGTTTATATTAACTCAAGTATAAAAGTATTGTTTTGCATTTTCGGCAACAGAATTAACTTTCTGCTTCTGTTTTCTTAAATGTAGGCATTTAAAAATGTTCGATAACGCACTGGAAGCAACGATAACACTTGACGATGAATATCTGATAGTTGCCAACTATCGCCAACGGTTTGCGCTGACAACTATCGATGACTAGTTATTATAACTATCGAATTTACGATTTGGCGCAGGTTGGTTTGAATTTGAATTTAAAAAATTTTATAATAAAATTATAATTAACTATACTTTTTTTCTTTCAGCGATATATAAACGTATGCTGCGTACTAAATTTATGCTTATGTGAGCGCATTTTCAGGTAAGTACATATATTACATAATATAGATATATATATATACTTAAGACCAGAACAATCCTAGTGATAAGCTGTTCCTAGCGGCAATCGCAAATATCTTGTTGCACTTGTTCGCCATAGCAGACGGGTTTGTGTTCATCCAGACGACTAATTCCTGATATCACCATATCCTGGGAGCTGGTATTGTGGCTCAAGGTTGCCTCGTAAATGGACTGCGTGGGCTCCACTTGGATCTGCAGCCGATGAATCGAGATGTGCGGATGATCGGCTTTATTGAGCCGGGCAATCGAGGACCCGAGTATTTTCATCAGGGTCAAGGGCTTGCAGAGACCCGCATATATGCCATCTTGGTATTTCTCAAAAAGTGCGTTAATGTGCTGCACCATCAGCTGGGCCATCAGATAGTCCGAGGACGTATATCTGATGTAGGAGTAGTAGGATCTGCAGGTGCACCAATGCTCTGGAATGCCGGCATCCGCACAGGTCCTGGTAAGCGGCACCGGCTGCAGCAGGCTCTGGCAGCTGGGGCAATCCGCGGCATCGCCCAGCAAATGGCCCAGATCATAGGGTCTGGCCAGCCGGAGGATGTGCTTCAGCGTGATGAACACATCGAACGGACTGGTCAAACGCTGACGATTCACATTCAGTGCCTGGACAAATTCCGGATGGGTTTGCCTCAAATGCGGCGGCAGCCAAATATAGAGAAAGGGCAAACGTTCCTCTAGCCAGCCGAGAGGCGTCCGCCTGGTGGATCCGTCGAGCAGTCCATGATCGCTCAGGAAGAACACAACGCTCCGCTCCAAGGTGCCCTGCTCGACCATGAGTTGCCAGAACCTGCGCATATACCGATCCATCGCGCTCGTGCGGGATATGCTGTTGCCGTGGCTGTGCGTATTCGTCCAGAAGAATCCGAAAAAGCTGTCGTTCCGATAGCGACGCGTAAACTCCAGCGCGTAGTCGTACACATGCTCCGCGGCATGCTGAAAGCCCAGGCACGGCTGCGCGTTCTCCTCCAGCTGGCCGCTCCCGTCCAGCCACTGCTCCGCGGCCATCAGATACGGCCGCAAATAATAGTCCACCGGCGGCTGGCGGAAACCTTTGATCAGATAATTGAACGTGTTGATGGGCGTATCGTCCTCTCCGTAGGCCGTCACATAGCCCAGCTCCTGGTAGAGTTTCCAGATGAACGTACAACGTTCCAGACCCTGCTCCTCATGCGGATTGCACATGCGGTTCACGCTGTTGCGATTGTAGCCCGTGGTCAGGGGCAGCACATTAGGCAACGTGTTGTCTTCCACCTGGAAAAGAATATTTTCAATTTGGAAGATTTGCCAATCCGGCGACCCACCTTGTTGTAGCCCGCCAGCTCGAACCAGCCCGTGTGCTGCAGATATTGCCGTGTCAGGGGCATCGCGCGCATCAGCTGCTGCCGCGAGATTGTGTCCATGGCAACGAGCAGTACACTGGACACAGACGCAGCCTCTCCTCGCTTGTCGGCCCAATCCGTCAGCCGGCGACGCACGTGCCAGCGCTCCGGAACGGTTGCGTGTCCGTTCGTATAGATCCGTTTGCCGTTGGCATAGCACTGAACGAGGAAGCCGAGCGTCGTGTTTTGCAGCTGGTCGCCGCTTTTGAAGGGAATACAATTCTCGCCCAGATCCACCTGCTGCTCCGTGACACGCTCCACGGGCATGTAGCAGCAGCTGGGCGTGCTCGAGGACTGCACGGCAAAGTCGAGGTCAATCTGCAAATACTGCTGGAACGCGCTCTGATTGATGTGGAGCTGATAGAACTCCGTGCTGGCATTGTACTCCACCCAGGTGAGCGGCTCGAGCGTGCTACAAGCTGTGTACTTGATGCGCTTGAAGTTCTTATATACTTCCTTATCATACGGATTCGGATCCTCGATCTTACACCCGTCCGTCCGCACGATATATTTCTTCAGCTGCACGCTCTGCAGGCACGAGAGCAGCAGGAGTCCATTCCACCAAAGATTTGTGGGCCACATAGTTCACCGACTGTCGCCTCCAGCAAAGTGGAGCTCCACTCATCGAAACGTTGGGCTTTTAAACTGCGTTGCCTGCTGCTACACCTGCTGCTGGCGGAGCACCTGTCCATTAGCTGCATTCCGGGAATTGCAATCGAAAACCTTCCTCAACTTGGATATTCCACGTTGGCTTCGTTTCGTTTCTTTTAAAGTCAAATGAATTTCAAACAGAAAACATAACTGAAAAGTTTGTCTGCACAACAAGAGAGAGAGGGGGGGGGGGGGGCGACAGAGAGAGAGAGAGAGAGAAAGGGAGAAAGACGGACTAAAGAGAAAGACGGAGTGTACAGAGTGCGAGATAGTTAGACAGAGAAGGATAGATATGAATAGTTAGTTTTAGAGAGAGAGAGAGAGAGAGAGAGAGAGAGAGAAAAGAGGAAGTGAGATGAGGATATAGAGCAGTAAACGAGAACATAAATAGGCAGATATGGAGAAGCAAAGAGATATGGAGAAATAAATAGTTAACGTTTTAAAGACCGAAGATCGGGTAGAAAGTAAATGTGAAATTTATGGTTAAATAGAGAGAGAGAGAGAGAGAGAGAAAGTGAGTGCGTGTGTGTCTTTGCATGTATGTATGTATACATTGTATGTATGTGTGTATGCATGTTTGTTTTCTATTGCCAAACGCAGATAAAAACTGATTTATCGCTGTGCTGCAAATGTAAATATAACAAATTTCCACAAAGTGCTCTCCTCCTCGATTCTCAAGAATTCAAGTAGGCCTTGCTGAAATTCAGCAAGGCAGGAAACGTTGGCTCCAACGGCCGGGAGGAGGAGCAACTGTGGAGGAGGGGGTAAGTAGATATGTATGTAGATGTAAGTATGTATGTAGATGTAAGTATGTATGTAGATGTATGTATGTATGAAGATGTATACATTTACATATGTATGTATATGTATGTGTGTATGTATATGTATGTGTGTATGTATATATATGTAGGTATGTGTATGTACATATATATATATATATGTATGTACATATATGTATGTGTGTATATATGTATGTATGTATATATGTATGTATGTATATATGTATGTATGTATATGTACGTGTTTATGTATATGTATGTATGTATCTATGTATGTATGTATGTTTGTATGTATGTATGTATATATGCAAGTAAGTATGCATCCATGTTTGCATATGTATTGCACGTATATGTACAAACTGGCATATATATGAACAAACTGCGATACATATATATGAAACATTTAAAATCTATGCCCAAAAAAATCGTTGAATCGCATTTTGCACCGAGGATTCTACGAAAAGTGTGAAACACGTCTCAAACGATTTTGCATAACGTCTAAAAAACGTCACCCACCAAATCTTTGACCCAAATTTCCACCAAATAGTAATGCCGAGCGGATGGTAAACAAATGTTTCATACAAACGTTTTTCGCTCTTTTTCCACACATGGATTTCCCCGCAGCCCCGTCGGTCAGGAAAAACAGTTTTATACATATATATATAAGTGTTTTATTTGATATTAGGTCTTACGATCTAGGAGCTTATTAAACTTAATAATTTAAGCATTTTTCTACGGTGTAATACTGTGACAAGATCTGATGGCCCGGGCCCGCTGCCAGGGCAACAAATTAAGGTACCTACTCTATAAGAGTTGAGCGCGTTACAAATATGATAAATCTATATAGATATATCTTATGCTAGGGACGGAATCAGTTTGCTGACTAGCAACTCCCCACCTGGGGAGGATCCTCTCGAGCGGCTCAGCAGAAGAAGTCGTCGTTGCACTGATGGAAGCAGCAGTAGGAGATGTTGTTGTAGTCCCTGGTGGAGCTGTCCCGCTTGGGGCGCAGCTTCTTCAGCTGATGCTGCTTGCGGGGCTTGTAGCGGGGCATCACGTCCATACCGATGAGGCGATGGAAGTGCTGCTCGCTGACCTTCAGGTAGCCGCCATGCGGATAGCTGCTACGTCCGATGTAATGTTGACCTTTGTGCATTTTCTCATCTGCAAGGGGATTGAGAAGAAAATCACATTAAATTCGGATTTCTTGTCATGAACTTGCGCCTTGAAAACGGTTAATTTGCTTATTTTGGATTCGTTGTTCAATTAATGTTTTTTTTTGGATTTTTTGTGGTAAACGTGTTTTGCAGTTCCGATTCCGATTCGGATACCGTTTCCATATATTTTTTTTTTTGTCTTTCTTTCGCTGGGTTGACTGACTTTGTGACCTTATTTAAATGCATTTAAATTTACTTACGCGACAATTTATTTGTATGATGATCGCCGTAGTCTATCGACCGCCTCTCCCGGCCCTCGTCCCGCTGGAACAGGCGCTCGCACGCCTCCATGGCGAACGCCTTCATCGTGTCCAGCGAGCAGTAGGCGCGCGTCTCGCTCAGCAGGCAGCTGGCGAGGATCAGAGCGAGCAGAACGAACTGCAGGATAAAAGCAAGAAAAGTGGTTAAAATAATAAATTACTAAATATAAATTAAAGTTGCAGCCAGCATTTGAATGTGGATAAACAGCTTTGGCGGACGACAGCTGGCGTCCTTGGAGGGGGGAGGGGGGCCAACAAACTGGGTCAGAAGCTCGCCCAAACATTAACTGGAGCGCATTTGCAAGTCGACGCAGCCAAATTGGTACTTTTTTTTTTTTTTTTGTAAATTGCCCGTTTTAATGTGCGAAACTTCCCCGATTGCGAAGAGTTGAAGTGAAAATTATGTAATAAGCTCTCACATTTCCGCATTCGAAGCGCATTATGCTTATTTGTGTTTTACAGAGAACAAAAGCGCATTTGGCTTTTTTATTTTTAGCACATACAGGTGATCTGGCTGGCTGTGGACAGGTTTGCATGGTACACACCCCTCTTTGACCAAGCAAACGAACAACTCTCGTTATTAACCATAAAAGGCAATTAAACGTTTATGCTGTGAATTGACCACTATTTCGCGCATATTGCACAAATAGTGGGAAATTTGCAACATTAACTTTTAAATTGCCTTTTGTGGGATTTTTAACTGTTTCGAAATAATTGCATTTATTTTTCTATACTGATTGCAACTCACCTTTACACGCATTGTTGTTGTTGTTGTTGTTATTGTTTTTTTATGAATTATAATTGCAAATTCAAATATATTGTTTGAACAATTCACATGCACTTGCACCTGCCCCACTGGCGAACACGTCGTATACGTGTTATTATTTAAGTGTTTGGCGGTTAAACGAAACAGAAGAGCGAACACTTGAAAACAAACAACCACCGACCCGTCACCTGATAAGCTGCGAACTCAAATGAAAGCTTCGCCCAAAGTTGTTAGCTTTTATACGTATGCAAAAACAGGGGCAGAGCGCAGGAGCAGCTTCGGGTTCTCATGAGCGCGTGTGTGCGTCCGCCCCTGGGTAGGAGTAAAGAGAGCGAGCGCATGCGTAAGCGAAAAGGCGCGCCGGCGCCGCGATTTAAGCTTATTAAAAAAAAAAAAAAACAAAAAAAAATAAGAAAGAAAGAAAAAACAATCTGTGCTTAGAACTCCACCGACGTCAGACATGAAAGGATGCCAATTAAGTAAATAATTTCCCTTTTTCTTATTTCGTGTGCTTAGCCAATGCCAAGGCCAATTTCAACAGAATTGCCTTTTGCGCCGATCCATGCGCGGCTTTTACTGTTGTTGGGGCTGATAATGGCCTACAGCGTGTGCCGGCGGCATGTAATCAAACACCTTGAAAATATAATTTTGTAATAATAATGTAATGAGGAAGCCGGCGCTGCTGCTGGCGGTCAACCTGTGGGAGAAAGTGAGCGACAGCGCGTGGCTAGCGGCTGGCTCTTGGCGGCTGCCCCACAGTTGAGTTTACCTTGTTGCTAGGGGAATTCCGTCGGCAACATGTGCAAACGCACGCACGTTTGCTGGCCGTGGTGAAATATGTTTATGTGTGAACTTACTTATATACGGGCATTTCATTCATAAACTTATTTTGGTCAGCATATCTGCGTCACGAGCTTTACGCCTGCGCATTATACGCTACATACATATAAACATGTTAATGATTGTGTGAGATTAACATAAAAATGCAAATACATGTACATGCTCACACACACAAACACATAATATTTGCATATATGGGGATCATAGTGCTTTCACATAGTATGGCAACGCCCCAGCAGAGCAAGGCCAACAACAGCGCTTACTGCATAATTTCCCTCTCATCTCAAATGCACTCTCGCTTTTTTTATACTCTTGCTGAGAGCATTCTTGTTTTGTTACAAGTCTTGTAACGCTTGGATGGAATATCGATGTATACAACTTTGCATATTTTTGTATTTTTGTTGCAGACAGTGTATAGAGTCCTTGGATTAATTTGTCTAGTATATCCCATAAGAACGATAAGTCGTAGTTCTTGCATAAGACCCATTCTGTCTCGCGTGTCTGCAAGAGCATTTAACATTCGACGTACCGGAAAAAGAGGTTTTTCTTGTTGTTGCTTTTCATTTAGCATTTTATGAGAGAGCAGAGCAGAGCAGAGCAAGTGCTTGCTGCAGCAGCAGCAGCAGCAGCATTGACGTTTTACTGACATTGAGCGCTTAACGGTTTCTCTTAATGGCCGACGTCAAAATTTGCCTTTGCTGCATTTGCTGTTCTAATTTTACATGAAAGCTTTTATTGGTACTTGCGCATGCGTGTTTTATATTTTTGGCCAGTGCTGGTGGATGATGCCGGTCAATGTACACTTTCGGCCGAGTTTTTTTTTGTCTCTTGGCTTCTTTAGCTGGTCTGCTCATGCGGAAACGGGTCGTATGCGCAATGCGTGCGCATTTAATAAGACGCAATTGCAATTTTGCATACTTTTTATACACACACATACATGCTTACATACACACATAGGCAACTATGTATGGCATGTGCTGGTACGTGTTGTTGTTCTGCTCCTGTGGTATTTGCAAATTTTGCTCAAAATCTAACGGTAACGGCGGCACGTACGGTGAAAAACAACACTGAAATTCAAGAATTCACAATATACATAGACATAAATATGCATATGTATATGTCATATATATGCTTGTATAATTCGCATGTCTCAAGGCAGAACGAGCAAGAATGTGAATAAAAAAGTTGCTTTGGCATTTACTAAAGTATGCATTTCATTAGATTAACATTTTTTTTATTGTATCATTTTTCGCTTTACAGTTGTTATTGTGGTCTAAAACAGCTCCAGATCCAGCCTGGACCCAGTCTCATTCATAAATACAAGCACACTCTTGTGTGTCTGTGTGTGTGTTTGCATATGCTACGTATTTCACAACCTGAATTAATAAAAGAAAAAGAAGAAGAAAAAACAAAGACCACGCCACTTGCCCATGTCAACGATCTTATTTATGCTCCTATCTCATTCTTGTACCTGGCCAGCGCAGCCATCTACTCATCTACCGCTTCAAATGTGTCCGCGCGAACTGCTGGATCGGTATTTTATCTTCTTGTCGTTTTTTTTTTCGGCAGCCAAAAGCAAACTGGTTCTCGTTCTATTAGATAGCATCATCAGCAACATCTTCAGCTTTATCGGCGCTCGCGCTCTGAGGTGTCTAGACGAGCTTGGTCCTTGGCAACAGAGCTGAAAGGAGGGCCAACGTCTGCTGGGATCGTTGCTGCTGCTGCTGTTGTTGTTGTTGTTGTTGCGGCAGGCGTGTTCCTTGAACTAAGGGCGAAAGTGGTATGCGTCACGTCCGCGTCTGACTTTGCTGCCGGCGTATTCATACAATTTGCCGTTTATTCTTTGCCATCCTCCTTTACCGGTCTGCTCAAGAATCTTCTCATTTCCCTTTTTTGATTCTGCTCAAGTTCAAGAAACTCTGCAACTGGCCAAAGAATGCTCGCATTTCTAATAAGCCGCAGGCCGTAAACGACGAAGCCGAAATTTTTATGCTCTTCTTGTTAATCGCCGAATTATTCAATAGACGCACATGACTAACGTGTATTCAATGCCACAAATCGATGAGTAAGACAACAACAATGTCCATCAATGGAATTGACCAAAAACGTAAATTAGTCATAGCCAATATTAGTTTTTTGGCCAACATAAATCAAGTTCAACTGATTTGAAATCGAAAGTATTTTTAAAAGAAACGGCCAACAGGCGTGCTAACAGACACGTCTGCTATGGGGGCGCCACTTGATCAGCCAATGCTGGCGCCATCTAGCATTAGTTTTGGGCAAGCTCAAACAGCTGTTATGCATTCATTTCTCACGCCGCGTTTTTTATATAAATAGGAAAAAAACAAGATATGCTTGGCGCAAAAACACGGCATTTAGTGCGTAAAACCAATCTGCCGGGCAACTGGAGCTGGTGCCGCTTAAGGAGCAGCAGCGGCAGCAGCCAAACGCCCGAGGCAACAGCTACACAGCCGGATGCGAGCGCAGCCAAGCGACAGCAGCTGCTCAATGAACTGGCGGAGCCTCTGGAGAATGCCAGCCGGCCGGCCATTGATCCCAAGGAGACAAGCGTGATGCTGTTTCCCGGCCAGGGCACACAGTACGTTGGCATGGCCAAGGATTTGCTACGTTTTCCCGGCGCCCGTCGCATCTTTGAGCTGGCCAACGAGGTGCTCAAATACGATTTGCTCAAGATCTGTCTGGAGGGTCCCCGGGAGAAGCTCAATCGCACCGAATACGCACAGCTGGCCGTGCTGGTCTCGTCGCTGGCCGCCCTGGAACAACTGCGCGAGGAGCGACCCAAAGCCATCGAGAGCTGTGTGGCAGCCGCCGGCTTCAGTCTGGGCGAGATCACGGCGCTTGTCTATGCGGGCGCCCTGCCCTTCGACAAGGCGCTGCAGCTGGTGCAGGTGCGCGCAAATGCCATGCAGGCTGCCTGCGATCTGACGCCAGGCGCCATGGCCATGACCCTGTACGGCCCGGACACCAATCTGGGCGCGGCCTGCGCCAAGGCGCAACAATGGTGCCTGGACAAGGGCGTGGAGTCGCCCTATTGCGGCATAGCCAACTACATGTATCCGCACTGCAAGGTCGTGGCGGGCAATGTGCAGGCCTTGGAGTTTCTGGAGCAGAACGCGAAGGCGCTCAAAATACGCCGCATGAAACGTTTGGCCGTCAGCGGAGCCTTCCATACGCCGCTCATGGACAGCGCCGTGGAGCCATTTAGCAAGGCGCTGAAGGCCATTCGCCTGCAGGATCCGATCATACGCGTCTACTCCAACGTGGACGGCAAGCCGTACAGAAATGCCAGCCACATTCTACGCCAGCTGCCCAAACAAATTGTGCGACCTGTCAAATGGGAGCAGACGCTGCACGAGCTCTACGAGCGGCGTCAGGGCGTCGACTTTCCGCGGACCTTCGAGTGTGGTCCCGGCAAGGGGCTGCTCCAGGTGCTGGAGAAGGTCAACGCCAAGGCTGCCCAAACGGCGTTCAACGTGGTCGCGTGATTTAATAAAAAGATTTAGTTTTTGCTTTATAAAAAAATGTATTCTCTTGGCTAGCGGAAGAAGGTAAAGAACAGAAATGCGACACCAGTTGGGGGATGGGATTGGGGGGAGGGAGCGTGGCGAGCGCCTCTAGGCCTTGTAATCTCGTGTGCTCATGCGATGGGCGAAGGCGGCGCCCTTGTTTTTACGGAATCTCTCGAACGGATCGTTCAGGTTGTTGCCCACGCCCTAAAAGAGTGCAAGAAACGAAGAAAATGTTAATTGTATTTTAATTTACAATTTACAATTTTACAAATTTTATTTGGTATTTGAATAAGTTATAAAATTAATCATAGGGAGATCTTCGGGCAACCATTACCTTGTACATGTCCTTGCGATCGCGCACCTCGCCGCCCGAAATGGGCGTGTCGATCCCTTGACTTTTGGAGCCGAGGCCGGTGCCCGTACCGCCCCAGCCCATCTTCATGAGCATCTGATGGCCCTTATTGGTCTCCTCGATAAACTCCTGCGGCTTGGCAAAGCTGCTGCCACTGCAAGAGAGAGAAGAGAAGAGAGAGAAGTGAGAAAAGCTTGAGAAGCTGAGATTATCGGAGCACTCACAAGAAACTGGGCGGCGTGGGCGATCTGTCGCGTTCCACGCGTCTGGAATTGTTTACATTGCCGCCATTATTATTACTATTGTTATTATTATTATTATTGTTGTTGCTATTGTTCCGCTCCATGCGATTCTCTCGCGTGTTGCTTTCCCGTTCGTGCCGAGGCGAACGATTGCGGGCCTTGCGATTACCGCCAGCTCCTCCTCCTCCACCAACCCCGCCTCCGCCAATCCTATTGCGCTGCGGCGGTGGCGTGTTCGCGCGTTCCTCGGAACATGACTTGGAGCGTGAGCGGGATTTGTTGCGGCAGATGGGCGTGCGGGAACGTGAGCGACTGCGACTCTTGGAGCTGCAAGCAAAATGGATATAAATAAATAATGTAGCAATGACAGCTTCTTGATCTTAACCCACCGATAGCAGCGCTTGTTGCTCTTCTTGACTTTCTCCAGCACAATGGGACTGGGGGAGCGTGACTTGTCGCGCGTTCCATTCTTGATTTCCTCCTCCTTTTGCTTGCGCGCCGCATTCTTCACCTTGTAGTACTCGTACAGGCCCAGCTTCTCCCAGCCCTCGCTGTAAGTGGCAAAAACAATTAGTTTATCTCGCTTAGAATTACTTCGGATTAGGTATGACTTACTTGTCCCGGGGACGATCGTGCGACGGCGCCGCATAGAAGGCATTTAGTGCGTTTGTGAGGCGTTCACTTTGCGGCGCCGGCGCTGGCAAGCGTATGTCCGCCGGATCGAGCGGCTTGTAGTTGTAGTCCTCCAGCCGTATGAGTGGAACTATGAGACCCGCGGGCAGATCATAATACGGCGCCGTCGGCAATTGCGGCTCCTGCGGCAGCATGGACTGCTCGGCAGCGGCATCCAGATCACAGTCCGTATGGACAGGCAGCTGCTCGCCCAGCGTCTCATCCGGTCGCTGCTGCAGCACCACATTTATGGCCGCATTAAAGGCGCCAATATCCACGTTGGGGTCAACCGCTTGGCCCAGACTATTGAGCGGCATTTGTGCAAAGGGCGGCGGTGGCTGTTGCGCCTGCTGTTGATGATGCTGTTGCTGGTGTTGTTGTTGGTGCTGGTGCTGCTGCAGCTGCATCTGCTGCTGCAGCTGCTCGTCGGGATGTCGCTGCTGGTGGTGCTGATGATGTTGCAGCTGCATCACGGCCTGTATCGCTGCATTCAGCACACCCAAATCCACGGGCGGATCACCAGCGGGAAGCTGGTTATACTGGCTGGGCGGTGGCTGCTGCTGCTGTTGTTGCTGGGGCGGAACCTGACCGTGAATGGGCGCTGGAAAACCTGGCGGTGGCTTTGACATGTCCGGAATGAAAAAGTTTGGACCGCGTGCATCCACATAATGATTGCCCGGCGGCGCCTGCTGCTGCTGCTGCGGCTGAGGCTGCTGCTGATAGCCAGCGTAGATGTTGTTGCCCGGTTGCGCATGATCGTGCGTCGCCGACGACGACGGTGGAGGCGGCGGCGTGTGCATGTGCTCCTGATCCACGCCGGGCATGGCAATGCGGTGCGCCATCAGAGAAGGTATCGATTTCGATTGGGGCGTGCCAGGCGCTTGCTGCAGCTGCTGTTGCTGGAGCTGCTGCTGTGCCTTTTGTGCAACGAGAATTTGTTTCTCCAGCTGCAGCTTCTGCTGCTCCAACTGGGCTATTTGTTGTGTGGCATGTTGCATGAAAATCTGATGCTGTTTCTGGTAGCTGTAAGTGGGAATATTGTTTGAATTGGATTGCAATTTAAACCACTCTCCCACTCACTTGTCCAGCGTGGCCTTTGTGGTCTGCGTGTATTTGGCGACAATATCATGATGCGTGTTCTGCAGATTCGTTTTGTACTCCTGCATGGATGAGTCCGGCGATTGCAGCTTGGAGATGACGCACGCATCAAAGAACTTGGCCTTCGATTCCCACAGAGACAGCAGCTTGGAGAGCTTCTGGCGCTGATCATTGTTGGCAACTAGATAAAGAAGGAAATTCAGGGAATTAAAATGGTGTCATAATTGGAAGAAGGATCTGCTGGATGCTTACTCAAGTCCGCGCTGCAGAACATCGGTATTACGACATTCTCGAGGCTGTTCTTCAAATCGCTGATATTTTTGCGCATGCTGTAAAATAGATTTTGGCGCTTAAACAAACGTCTGTGCCGGCGTCTCGAACGAATCTAACTATGTCAGGCTCGACTCTGGAGCCCAAAGCTTGTTTATCTGCCTGTCCGTCCGTCCGTCTGTCTGTCCGTCCGTCGGTCTGTCTGCTTTTCTACTAAACAACAAAGTTTTGCTTTGCCTATTATCTAATATATTTTATAAAGTACCCTTGCAGAGTGTATTATAATAAGGGCTGCAAAGTCTAAGGTGAAATTGCTGGTTCAAAACCAACTCCCTTTGGTTTTTTTAAGCCATTTTCACCATTTTATACAATTCTCATTTAAGTTTGTACTCTACGTTTGCCCTTTCTACTGAAAATAGCGCAAATTCGAACTATTTTCATACAGAAATTGCGGGCTATATTTATGATTTTTACCCAAAATTGGCAACTGCCAAATCATCTGAACCCAAGTTGTTTGTGTTAAATGTTATTCAATATGTAAAATTATGAATGATTATATGCTAAAAGCCTAGAATAGCCCGTTTTCTAATAACACATCATGGAGATGTTTTATGGTTTCTTTGACAAATGGGAATCCTGAGATCTAAAAGCTTCAGCTCCCGCCTTGTTTATAATTTTGTCAGGGAATGTTAAAGGGGGACATATAAAGAAAACTTAGTTCAAATTATATTCACATCGGACCACAGTATCATAAATATCCTATAGCATAAATTTAGCTTATATCCCAGTCTCAAGTCTGCAAGGGTTTTAGGACTTTGTCTTTTTCATCTAATTTTCGCTCTGTTACTTAGTTTGTTTGTTTTTGTTTTTATGGCTATTTGCGATGTTTGTTTGTTTGTTGATTTTTGCGAACTTACCAATGATGGAGTATATCATTAACTAAATATATAAGATGCAATTTTTGCTGAAACGTTGAACCATTGAGCAAAGCCCTAAAAATAAATTAACAAACGAAAAAACATATTTTTTTGTCCATATTTTCTTCTTTTTTTTTTTTTTTGCTGTACGCACAACAACATTTGCCAAAGTGTTTGTTGTGCTGCGTGCGCGTGTGTGAGTGTGTGTGCGTGTGTGTGTGTATGGGTGAGTGTGTTGTATTGTATGTGTGTGTGTGCGTGTGTGTGCTTATGAGTGTGTCTGTATGTGTGTATGTGTTTGTTGTGGGTAAACTAAGCAACTGTTTATTGCCGCCTAACTACGCTCAAGACTCAAGATATAATTATTGAGCCTCGGGCTGCATCTTCAATATGTCTCTCTTTTAAAACGAATCAACGAATCAATTTTTTTTCAACGAGTCGACAACTCAACTCAGCGAGTAGGCGACACTCGCTCTCACGACTCGCTCTCTCGTCTCGCACGCTCTCTTGCACAAGACATCGCTCTCTCGCTGCGTTTCGCATTTCGTGCGTTTCGATTTCGTATTTCGTTTCGTTACGATTTCGTTTCGTTACGATTTCGTTTCGTTTCGATTTCGTTTTGTTTCTCGTTTAACACTCGTTGAAAGAAAGAAACACATGTAATTAATAAATGTTGAAAGATCATTGATTATAGATATAAACTGAGGCATACTTCTTTAAAAGATATTGTAAAACGACATTGATTTTTGCGCTGTCGGTTGAATGCTGTAAAATCCAGTTCTTGCCTAAAATTGCAATATCAAACGGGTTACTCATATTGTCATTGTCTCTGGCAAATTAAGTTTATGAAAAATGTGTTTATCATTCTTTTTAAAGTTTAATATTTTTTTTCTTTTTTTGCAGTTTGTCTAGCTCAAAACGCATATAAATATATTTTATATTTAGTTCGATTTTAGATACTAGATTTAGGCACTCGGCTTAGCTAGTTTTAGACATATGTATATATATATATATATATTTACCTGCTGAGATGCTGTCCTTGGTGCAGGACTCAATGATCGGCTGCAGGATGCCATCGAATTCCCGCAGCACAATGCCCTGCTCGTTGGCCAATTGCTCCAGCTGTGTCGTCTGGGCCGCCGTCATCGCATCGTCGATTTGCTTTGCCTTTTGTGTCATCAGCGCCTAAAGGTTTCACATTCGTTTCATTTCATTTCGTTTCGATTCATTTCATTCGTTTCGGTGATTTGGTGTTCGGTTTTGGCGTTCGTTGGTTTATTTGTTTTTTCGGGCGCGCGCATCAACATTCGTTTTTTTGATTTGTTTTCAGATTTCAAGAGCGACAATAAACGTGGATTTCGTTTATTCAGTTTTAATAATTATTTCAGTTTTGTTTTTATACACATTTTGGATTTTTTTTTTGGTATGAAGAGTGGTTTCGTATTATTATTTTAATTTTTTTTTTTTTTTTTTTTTATGTTTCAAAAAATATACAATAAAGCAAAAATTTAATGTAGCATTGTAAAATTGTTAATTCGATAGGTAAAAAATTAAGATAAACATATTGCAAAATCGTGAATCATTAAGTTAAATGCAGTTTTATAAAAGCTGAAAGTATATATAATTATATATACACACATAATATAATCGGGCAAGACGCGAGGGACTGTTGAATAAAAACAGGGAGAGGAAGACCCGACCAAAGCCGTGGTAAATCACGTCTCAAGAAATTTGAAAGGTTTCACTTTATCGAAAGAATCTTTTTTATATTTTTGAGAATATAGGAGTTTTTTTGTAACGATTAGGAGATCGGTTAAATTTCGACAGATGTAAAAGAACCAGAAAAAAAGTCATGTTCGGGATGCCGAAGATTCAATAATCTTGCGGAAAACTTAAGATCTTCGATTTATAAAGCTCAGTTCAGTTGTGTTCCACTTGGATAAGATTTTGCTTATCTGAAAAAAGCATTGTGAAGCTCCTAATTGATGAATTTAGTCACGAAACACACTCAAGATTTTCGTACAAACCGATCCAAAAATAACGAGAAGGGAATTTATGCATTGATATAACATCAGAACTGAGACTATTTGGCATAGATATACGCAGACATGATCACATAACTGGACTCTGGATCAAGAAGATAAATATATCTTACTTTACATAGATGTCTACTACAATGAGTTACACATTTCGTGAGCAAAGGGGTTTAGAAGGAAACTGAGAATGGACCGAGTAGAAGGATTTCTTATATTGAATATATAACCATAGATAGGGGTTACAACAAAACAAACAAGTGTCAAAGGACCAAAGCCAAAGGCATGTTTTCTGAGAATTAAGTGGAAACGTGTTGGCGGAAACTCAATTTAAATAAAACAGTGTTGACAATTCAGCAATTTTATAGCTTAAATTTGGCTGTTTTCAGAGGAAATTTCGCAACCCTGTTAATTGGATTCAGGCAACTTTTTGAAGCGGCCGTCAACACTGAAGTAAAGCTGCTTTCCTTTAGGGAGAACTCTCACAAGATGTTTGGCAAAAATAAATATATGTATGCATGTTTATAGAGAAGGAATCACACCTGTGAAGAGAGAGCAAATAGTATTCAGTTATTTACCGTATGCTGTGCGGAAAGGTTCGCATCCGATTGTTTAATTTGATCCCGCAGCGTATTCTGTTGCATTTTGATCGCATCCAATTGTGTGGCCAGGCTAATAGCAAGCGCGCTGCCGTTGGCTGATTGGGGATTGGCTGGCGCTGGACCTGGTCCGGTTGCCGGACTCGCACCTGCATTGGGCGGCCACATATGCTGAGATTTCTGTTGCGCCTGCTGCATGCTGTCCGGGACATTGTCATGCATGTTGGGCGGCTGTTGTTGGGTCGCGTAGTGTGCATGAGTTGGCGGAGGTTGTTGCATATAGAGCGCACCTGTGGGCATGCCGCCCTGTTGTTTCAGCACTATAGAGAAACGTTCAGTTAGAATGGAATATGGGAATATTTTGTCGCTTACGTACTTGCCTGCTCCGCTGCCACACGGAACTGATAGTAGCTGGCGAATTCGCCGCCATAGAGAAATTCAAACTTTGGATTATTCTGTTGCTTTTGTTTGGTAATTGCTTCGAACTCGGGTCCATTGCGTGCCACAAATTCGGCCAATTTATCAATTATATTGCGTAAACTTGCATCTGTAAAACAGGTAAAAGAGCCCATCAATTTTTTTCTTTCAGCTGCGTTCTGCAACGTGCGTATGTGTGTTTGTGTGTGTGTGTGTGTGCGGGCAAAGATTTTGTAGTTATTCAGCTTACCTCTTGGGGGTTGAACATCCATTTTGCGTAGTATTCTTTTTTTTACAAACTAGCTATTTTGTAGGCTAAGGCTTAAATAATCATAACTTTTAACAATTAATTCATCACTTTTTGCGGCGACCGCAAAGAATTTTTATCAGCACTCTGCTTCTTGCTTCTATTCAGACGCCATATTTAGAGCTGGAGCGTTTGCAATTCGCCGTTTATCGATAAATTTCGATAGATGAGAAACTCCGAGCCAAAATCGAGTAACTCGCTTTTCTTTTTATAAAAAAAACCTGCCAGTCATTTTGCATTTTATTCAATTTTTGAAAAAGTAAACATGGCAGTACGTGTTATTAACGACGAATCACATTTTCAAGCGGAATTAGCTCAGGCAGGAGTGCGTCTGGTTGTTGTGGACTTTACAGCAACATGGTGCGGACCCTGCCAAAGGATTGCGCCCGTGTTTGACACGTTTCCCAGTAAATATCCTAAAGCCATATTCCTGAAAGTGGACGTGGACAAATGTCAGGACACAGCCGCCGGCCAGGGTGTCTCTGCTATGCCAACTTTTATATTCTATCGCAACAGGACCAAAATCGACCGTATTCAAGGCGCCAATATAATGGGTTTGGAAGCCAAAATAGAGGAGCACATTGGCACCGGCGTCGCCGAGGAGGCCGGAGAAGACTATGGCCAGGGTTTGGTAAGACAATCATATTCATATACCAAATGTTTTTCACAACATGACTCACACCCATACACAGATGGAGCTGAATACGTTCATCTCGAAGCAGGAGTGCGAGTGCTTGAATGAGTCGGACGATCACAATCTGAAGCATGCTCTGGCGACGGCTGGTGGCTATCTGCAGTCCGACTGCGATGAGCAGCTCATTTTGTCCATAACCTTCAATCAGGCCGTCAAGATACACTCGCTGAAGTTCAAGGCACCGCCACAGCTGGGCCCCAAGGAGGTGAAGCTGTTCATCAATCAGCCGCGAACCATTGACTTCGACATGGCGGAATCCATGAGCAGCGTGCAGGATCTGACGTGAGTTGGCGACTAATTCAACTAATTGCAACTGTTAACTTTATAATTTGGTGCAACTTGCAGTCTGGGTGAGAAGGAGCTGGAAAACGGCAACCCCGTCAATCTACGCTACGTCAAATTCCAAAATGTGCAAAACATACAGATCTTTGTGAAGAACAATCAGTCGGGCGGCGACATAACCCAAATCGATTATATTGGCTTTATAGGCTCGCCCATTATTACAACCAAGATGACGGACTTTAAGCGTGTCTCCGGCAAAAAGGGCGAAAGCCACTAAATCACTTAGCTTGATATTAAATTGAAGTTCTAGTGTTTTCCCCCATCTTATTAACCAGGCTTGCTCCTTGTACTTTCAACTTAAAATTAAGCAAAAAAACTTATAGAAATGCATTAACAATGACAACTAACAAATAAAACAAATCAAGCTGGCAATTATTAATATCACGCATCACAGGCTGCTGTGCGTCCGGTCATCCAGCTCCTTGTTGAGCATCTTCCAAGCGCGCTCCGCCTGTCGCTGCGTAAAATCAAAGTCCCATTGCGAGCTGAATATAACTTGGGATTTGGCCACAATGTCGGCGTTGGGAACTTGGCTGGCGAGACGTTTGCGCGCCTCGTCCTCGCTGAGGTTGTTGCGTTCTATGACACGCTTGATAGCCTCCTCGGGCGGCACGATCATCGACCACACCTCATGGCAATTGGGCTCCCAGCCGGCTTTCAGCAGCACAGCTGCCTCCAGCACCACCACTTTCGGCACCTGGCTTGCGGCCCGCAAGTTCGCCAGACGTCTATTCACCTCCACCATCAGCTCCGGCCAGACGATGGAGTTCAGCGCGTGCAGCTCTTGTGCATTACCAAAAACTCGGGGCCCCAGCTTGGTGCGATCGATGCGCCCATCGCTGGCCAGTATCTCATCCCCAAAGTGCTTTAGTATCTTCGCATAGCACGTCTGACCCGGCTCGTATATATCGTGCGCCACCTTATCACAGTCAATGACATAAGCGCCCATGTCGCCCAGACGCTCGCCCATTTTGCTCTTCCCCGAGGCAATGCCGCCCGTCAGGCCAATGATGTAGGGACGCACGGGCAGCTGAGGACGCGCCTGCTCAAAATAATAGGTGAGAAACTTGCAAATGAAGTAAAAAAGTGCGAGGAGCTTACCTCCGGCTGGCGCCAACGTGTGCCCAGCAGATCGATGCGTGTGTTGCTCGAGCTAACCTTGGACTCGTGTATGCCATCGTGCACATTGCTCTCGACAATATCAATTGCGAAGATATCCAGCTGACGCAGCTGTTTGCTGGCCCTTATCTCGTTGACCTTTTGGCCGCCACGCAGCGTCTCGGCGCTCACGACAATCATGTCCATGTCCGGATCATGCTGAGTCGGCCCAAATGGATCGTCAATGGGAACAATATCATATTGCAAGGTATTATCAATGTCCAAAAGGAATTCGCGCAATTCAGCAATACGCTGCTCCACGGGCAATATTAGTTCCGGCAATATTTTGCCTAAAAATAGCCGAAAGTGATAAGTGATAAGGCTGATAAGAAAAGTGCGCGTTTCATGTTACTTTACCCTTAGTCATCGCTTCCGTGGTGACGCCCACCACGAGACGCTTGCCGGCGCGGAGCACTGCCTGTGTGAGGAATATCTTGTGGCCAATGTGAATGCGATCGAAGGTGCCGCCCAGTACCACTGTCGGGTACATTTTCTGACTGGCTGGCTGGGCTTCTGCCTCTGGAAGCTGTGCGTCCGTACTGTTAGAATCCCCCAGAAAAATCGTTGGCTGACTTATGTTAAGCGCGATGCGCAGCCTATCGCAAAGCTCCGGCTGATGTGTGTCCGAGAATATCATATCAATGGGCTTGCATAACTGTAGAGAGCTGGCCCCCGGATGCTGCTTGAGCGGTGCCACCAGCACGCGTAGATCCACCTTATTGCCCACATAGCTGCTGCTGTCCGCATACAACTGTGATATAAGACGACCCCAAACAGGTGGCGGCGGCGTTGACGTGGGCACATTTAAATGTATGTACAGCGAGTGAACGTATTTTTCAATGCTGCGCAAGGATTTGCCCAATTGTTTGATGTTGGACACGACCAGCAGTCCAGTTGAAGCCATCTTATTGTGTTCCCTTTGGCGGAGTCAGATAACCGCGGTACCCTGTGTACTTTGGACTGGGATTGTTATTGTCACACCGATATATCAAAATAATTGATAAATGCTGCTCATTTTGGACAAGTCTATCGCATTCTAATCAGAGCTGCCACTTGGCAAAACTTTTTTGTGTAGGTACAATTTGTATACAATGTTTTTAAAAGTGCAAAACAAACAACGTTTTTGTTCACATGCAGGCATTAAGTCGCAGTTTAGTAATATGCACATTTACAGGCCTCTAAGGATAAAAGGTACCATTTGGTACACGATAAAGCCAGTGAGTAACTAATGTACCAGTTTGTACCACACAATTGTACCAACCGTGGTAGCCGTGATCTCAATACAAATCTATCGATAAATATTTGTATATATCGCAAAAGTGTCTCGTGTGCAGTACACCCACCACTGAAGAAAAAAGTTTTTTCACGAATTTTGTAGCATTTTTATTTTTAATAAAAAAAAAGCGACGCAAAATGTCACGACAAGCCTCCAGATTGGATGCCAAGAAAGTGGTAAGTTAACTACTGAAAGCAGGCTATAGACGACGACGACTCCCGGTCGCTAGATAGTAAGATTAGTTATTGTTTGGCCTAGTCTAAGTACGAACCAATTGAAGTGCCACCCACCCTCAAAATCGGCTTCACATTCGCTTTTGCAGTAAGTGAGGGCGTGAGAGGGAAACGAAGCAAACAAAATAGCGCAACCTGCGCGCTATGGATAACCATTTTAGCAGTAATCGCACAACAGCCACAGCAACGAGAATGAGCAACGCTGCCGCCAGCAGCAGCAACAACAGCAACAACAATGCGAACAGTGCGACGGGCAACAATGTGAATACGGCAACGGCCACGGTTGGCGTCGGGAATGCCGGACAGCCTATACAGGTGATACCGATGCCGATGCTGCCGGCTGGCGCAGCCCAGATCATAATTGGCCAACAGCCGCAGGCACAGGCCGCCGGGGGGGCGACGGCCGGACTGCAGCCGCAATTGATACCCTTGCAGGCGAACCAGATAATGCTGCAGGCGCAACAGCAGCCGCAGATGCAGGTGATGCAGCTCCCCGATGGCCAGACCATATTCTATCAGACGCCCACGATCACACAGCTTGATCCCAATGCGGCGGCGGCAGCAGCAGCGGCTGCGGCCGCACCACATTATCTCAACATCAACGGGCAATTGGTGCAAATCACGGCGGCACCCAGTGCCGGCCAAGGGGCGCCCACAGCGGGACAACAGATCATAATGCTGCCGCAAATGACGACTGTAAATGCGGCTGCGGTGGCCGCCAATGCAGCCAACAACGTGGCACAGAACAACAACAATGTGCAACAGCAACAACAACAACAACAACAGCAGCAGCAACAACAGCAGCAACAGGCTCAGGTGCAGGTGCAGCTGCAGACGACGACGCCGAGCACGCTGGGAGCCGGCACAAGCGCCGGCGCTGCCAGCAATGCGAGCAGCGCCGATGTCAGCACCAGCACAACGGGCACGAACACAAACAGCGAGGATGATGATAACTCCAAGGGCGAGGCGGACGAGGAGCCGCTCTATGTGAATGCCAAGCAGTATAAGAGGATATTGATACGACGGCAGGCACGCGCCAAGCTGGAGTCGCGTATACCGAAGGAGCGCTGTAAATATTTGCACGAATCTCGCCATCGGCATGCCATGAATCGGGCGCGCGGCGAGGGCGGTCGCTTTCATTCCGCCCAGGAGAAGGGCGATCAGTCTGCGGGCATGGATGGTGTCAGTCTGCCGCTGGCTGCGAGCGGCGGTGCGACCCTTAGCCGGGGCACCGCGCGGGCGCCGCCCAAACTGATAGCACCACACCAAACGCCGAGCATAACCATAACGGCCATCAAATCGGAATAAGCCTCGGCGGCGGCGGCGATTGCGCAGATTGTTGTAGATAACACCTAACATAGTTCAGTAAACTTAACATAGCCATGTAGTTGTACTGTTAAGTCTAATGTTAAGCTCAGGTCATGACTCGTTTTTTAAACTGTACACAATTGCAAATATATTTGTATTTATTTAAATGTGTGTGCATATCGGTGCATGGTTTCTCACGATAATTTTAAAGTGATGCGTGATGTTAACTTAACAGAGTAGATGATATTTAAGGATGTGCGCCACGGCTGAATTTTACAAACACAAAGGCATTTACTTTCTTGCAGATGCCAAAAAGGTGCGCGCTGTTAACTTAACAGCAATGTTAACATAATAACAATGCTAACTTAACAGCACTGTTAACGATCACATTTGTTAAATATATCCTCAAAATAGTTGTAAAATGGGAATCTTACAGAATAAAACACATTATTTTGTGTATTTTCGAACACGTTCAACCTTATGTAAAGACATTATCAACAGATTTGACCATTTGTGGGTACTGGATCGTTTTATTATTGGCTCAAATTGCATTTTCTTTTCATTTTCTCCTTAAAAAAACACGCACACACACACATGTAGAACTCGGAGTTCCTGACGCTCACGTACGGCGCGCTGGTTACACAGATGCTGCGCGACTTTGAGAACGTGGAGGATGTGAACAAGCAGCTGGAACGGATTGGCTACAACATGGGCATGCGCCTGATCGAGGACTTTCTGGCAAGGACATCGTCGCCGCGATGCCTGGAGATGCGCGAGACAGCCGATCGCATACAGCAGGCATTTCGCATCTATTTAAACGTACAGCCCACCATTTCCAATTGGTCGCCGGCCTCCGATGAGTTCTCGCTGCTCTTCGACTCCAATCCGCTAACAGAATTCGTCGAGCTGCCACAAGATCTGACCAATCTACGCTACAGCGCCATCCTGAGCGGCTGCATACGCGGCGCCCTCGAGATGGTCCAGCTGGAGGTGCAGTGCTGGTTTGTTCAGGTACATATACATATATATATAACATCATATAAGTAATATTTAAAAGACTAAAAGTCGGTGTCTGTGTATGTGTACAGCGAAAGCTTCACTAAAGCGAACCAGCTCCCACTTGCAGACATCTTCTCTTTGACTATCCAGTGTCTGGTTGGAATCCGATTGGAATAGTCCATTCTAGATCTAGCGTTAAAGCGAGCACAACTATGTTACTTAAATCTGATACGTTATTTAACTATCGTGCGTTTGGATGGAATCCAATTAGAATTCCCGATAATGGAGCTAGATTTTAAGCGAACAAGAATCTCAGTTATAAAATTCCACTTAAAATTAACTAAAATGATTCAAAAACTTGCAAATTTCTTAAACGAAATGGAAAATTTTGCAAACATTCATTTATTTTATATAACATTAACAAACATAAGAAATTATGTTTAAATATGAATGAATGCAGGCTTTTATCATTTGTTTGTCATTTGGTGTCCGCTCAAGAGAGTTTTCACTGTACTTGTGTGTGTGTGCAGGTGTGTGTGTGTGTGTGTGTGGAATACTTTTTGGTTGCTGTTCCTTAAAGCCGTTTATTTTGTTTTGCAGGATCAACTGAAGGGCGACAATGTGACGGAGCTGCGTGTTAAACTCGTGCGACGTCTAGAGGAAGCCATACCAGCTGGCGAGGATTAGAGATAGACAAACATACACATATATACTTATATATATATATATATAAAGACAGAGACAGAGAGAGAGCAAGAGCGAGAGCGAGCGAAAGCTGGAGGGAGACAAACGTTTGGGGCGCTTCTCATTTAGGATTTAGTTACATTTTCTATACCAAGCTGCATTCCGAAGCGAAGGCGCGCGTCTGCACAAACGGAAACAACACCAACAAAAAACGGCAAATTAATTATTATTAAGAAACGAAAAAAATGAAAATAGAAACCATTTTAGTTATATTTTTATTCGACTTTATACAGCTTGTTTAATGTCAGTTATAAAATATATATTGTGTATACAAAAAGTAGTCGTATTTAAAGCAATTCATGTTGAATTCAAGGCGTTTCGGTTAAGTGTTTGCTGCTCTACCCTTGCAGGGGTATATACATATGTATAAGTACTATGTGACGAGTGTTGTGTAACGCTCCAAAGGAGACAAAATCACATGCCTGATCAGCATTAAAAGCTGCTTCTCAGTTCTATTAGAATACGGCAATAGTCGGAATCGGATATATATTAATTAGCTGTCGAATTTATCGAATATTTTGTTGTTATTCAAAAAGTAGTTTGTGCTTCAAGATCTTTCCTTAAAGCTTCCAATATTTTGACAAAAACTGTTTAAAGTCAGACCAATTAAGCGAAAAATAAATTTAAGCTTTAAGAACTGCTCTACTTTTAAAGTAACCCGGTCAAGCTCTCGGATTTCTAATATTTGAGCAAAGAATTTGATATCAAGCCCAACTGCAAGAGCATTTAAACTTCGGCTTGCCGAAGTAACAAATGTAACATTTTATACAGGTGTTAAGAGTTTGGTAAATATTAAGTGCCCGAAGTATAACTTATAAAATCTTAAGCGTTAGAGTTAAAGCGGCAATAATTGTATTTGAATTAGGTTTGTTTGTTTTAGTGTAGGCGGCTTTTGATTAATTGTTTGGAGCGCGGCCAGCCGACGTTGGGTTTTGCATTTGCTTTTATTTAACAACTAACAACAACAATAACAAAATAATTTTCATTCATTTTTTTTACATGGAATACTTTCTCATAGGCACATTACAATACTTGGTTACACGTTTAAAGCTTTGGTTTGTCAATTCAGCCATTTGCTATTTGGCTATTTTCACCGGCAAAGAGTTTTAATTTTAAACTGTCCGCCATGTTTAGGCAAATACATTAACGACCCTGCTTATGGCCAGCTAATTCTGGCTATTTTCAACATTGGACTTTTCATTTTAAGCTGACCGCCATTTCTATTTTGTCAAAGTACACAAACGACCCTGCTTATGGCCAGCAATTTCTGGCTTTCAACATTGGATGCAGCTACTTTTTTCTTTTTTTTAGTGGCACTTGGCAACACTGTTCTGGGGCACTTTGGGCTTTGTTGTTGTAGTTAAAATTGTTGTTGTTGCTGGCGGCCTTTTTTAATTCTGCTGCGGGCAAAGCATTAGGTTGAGGTTCCGCCGCGTCAGAACTTTGCGCAGAGCTTGCAGCGTTTTCATGCAGATGACGACACAACAGCCATTGGCCACGCCCTCGGCGGGACTCTTGCACGTGCAGGAGCTGCTCTTGAGAGCGGCGCTGCCGCTGATGACCGCAGGCGGCGGCTGCGCCTTGACCGAGCAGCAGCTAGCGCTGGCCGCAGGAGGCGTGCTGCAGCAACCGCCGGCAACTGGAGGTGCGGGCTTATTGCTCGAGCAGCAGCCGCTGGCAGCTGCTGGAGGTGCCGCCGGAGCAGGAGCGGGAGCACAACAGGAGCCTCCTGTTGCGGCGCAGCCACAGCCGCCGGAAGCTGCAGGCGCCGCTGGCTTGGGAGCGCCGCAGCCGCCGCTCATTGATGCCAGATTCTGGAGAAGCAAAGCAACATCCTCGATGTTCTGATTCATCTCCGCTTCGCGTTTACTCACTTTTTTGCTGGCGGCGCTGCCGCAGATGCGCTTCCCATGGGAGCTGGCCGTTGTTGTCGTCGTAATTGGCTTAGGCTTCGGCGTAGAGGAGGAGGAGGACGAGGCGCCGCCGCAATCGCCGCCATGACAGCTCTTCGTCTGATCACACTTGCAGTTGGTGCAATTGCAGATGCCCGCATCTGCTGTGATCTGCTTGAGCGTCGGCTTATTGTCTCGGATGTCCAGCTCGACGAGGCCGGAGGCATCGTTGGGCACCTGCGAGGCCTGATGCAGCGTCGCTTGGAGCAGGGCGCTGTTGTTGTCAATGGTCATGAGTATATCGTTGAGCAGTGATTCCGTCTCCATGTCCTCATCGTTGTCGTAGCTATCGTCCCTGAGCAGCTCCTCAATGTTCTGCGGATTCAGCTCGAGCGTGGGCAGCCCGGAGCTGGCCACGTTTGTCGCGTCCACGTTTGTACCGTTCAGCATTTCGACGTCCAGCGGCGCTGCTAGCTCCTCCATATTGCCGCTGACGGCGCTGCCAAAGTTCGCCTTCAGGTCCACAAAGCTGGGCATTTCGGTGGGAAGCGCCACGCAGGCATCGGTCAACGGTGCGCTGGCCATAAGAGGTTTTGAGACAAGCACGCCGGCATCAATCCAGGGACTGGGCAGCTCCTCCTCGGCGGCATAGGATAACGGATATGCCTGGGATGTCTCTGGTAGCATGAACACATTCGACAGCTGTTGCAGGACGACGCCGCTGTCGTTGCTCGTGTTCTCCGAGCTCTGGCTACCAGGATTAAGCAGCACCATGTCCGTCTTTTGTAGCTCCTGCTCCAGTTGCTGTTCCTGTTCCCGATGCAGCTGCTGTTCCTGCTCCCGCTGTAATTTCTGTGCCCGCTTTGACTTCTTCTTGGTCTTGTTGAGATGCGTCTTCTTGTGTGACTTAAGGCTGTGCGAGGTGCTGAACGACTTCTGACAGCTATCCTCCTGGCAGGGATACGGCTTCTCGCCAGTGTGCGTACGCCGATGCGTTTTCAAGTGATGCGACGCCGTAAAGGCCTTGCCGCAATCGTCCTCCGGGCACTTGTACGGACGCTCCTGCGTGTGGGTGCGCATATGCTTCTTCAGGTCGCTGAGCGTCGTGAAGCACTTCTGGCACATTTCGCAATTGAACGTCTCGCCATTGTGCAGACGTAAATGGGCGTGCAATCTGATCAATCAAACAATACAAACATTGATTAGCCCCAATATCTATAATGTCTATATTTAGCTACTTGCCTGTATCGCGTGTTAAAGGCCTTATCACAGCCAGACACCTCGCACTCGTAGGGCTTTACCTTGGTGTGGACGCGCACATGGATTTTTAGGCTATACGAGGTGAGAAATGCCTTGTTGCAGCCCTCCTCCGTGCACTTGAAGCTGTAGTCTCCTGCAAATTAAAACAAACACATGCCTAATCAGACCAAATTACGTTTATTTCATTTAATAACTATCTACTCTTTTTAAAGTTTACCCGCCCAGTCAACGGCAACAGCGCACAAAGTAAGCGCAAAGCGCTGCCAGTGTTGGGCAAGCATGGTATTTTAATACAAGAAGGTTGGCTAATTTGTAGGTGTGACCATTTAACGTTTCCCAAATCGAAATTATATAAACCAGATTAGAGATAAGAAGAAATACAAAACTGTATTTGCAGTCTTATTTCTTGCTAAATTATAAGCTTAAGCATGCAAACTATGCTTATTCAATCTTTCTCAAATAATTCTAGCGCTTAAAATTGATCCAAACCAATTGAGAAATGAATTTACAGTTCAAAATAATATATTTCTAGCACTCGAATAATTATTGATTTACCAGCAAAAAATTTATATTATATTAAAATTTATTTCTATTTACTTTTTTGTTTCGAATTGACGTGACGTCATGCTTCTTCATTGCGTGCATAACACGCCTGTCTATGTGCAGTGCCAGTGTTGCCTAACACTGCAACAACGAACAAATGTTTGCGTTCGTCCGTCGCGAAGCGCACGCACGCATACAATTGTTTTTTAAAACGCTTTTTAAAAATATATAAAACAATGTCGGACATCGAGGAGAAATTAATTAAAAGTGTGAAGCATCAGGCATGCTTGTATAATAAATCAAATTCTGGTTTTCGCAATCGCCAAAAAAGAGATAGAGCATGGGCACAAGTCTCTAATGAATGTGGACTGCCAGGCAAGTACGCACACACACATGCATTTTTACATGTGTGTGTACGTGAGCCCGGCAAATAAATTGCAAGCATTTTGTTTTGTTTATAGTTAAACAAAGCCAATGTCGCTGGAAAACACTGCGCGATCGTTTCGTGCGCGAATGCCACAAATGCAGCGATTCACAAATGGATTCCAGCCACTGGCGTTACTTCAAGCAGCTGCACTTCCTGCTGGAGCATATCAAACCTCGCAGCTGCGGGTAAGACTTGCGGCAAGGAACTTATATCTGCACCTCTTATATGTATATATGTATATATATTGTACAATTGCAGTAGCCTGGATGACCAACAACTAGAATCAGAAGTCGATCTATCACTTAACAATGACGAAACAAACCGCAGCTACTCCAGCGATCAGCACTGCAAGAGCGAGGCCAACGGGGAGGATCCGCTGAGCGAGGCATCGTCCAGCACACAGCAACAACCGTCGCCGCCGCTGGGTCTAGATCAGGCACAGGAGGAGTTTGTCAGGGTGATGGGATTACTGGAGACCGTCTTGGCGCAGAAGCTCAACGAGCAGTCGCCGACGGATGGGCCTCAAGCGGATCCTTTCTACAAATACCTCGAGAGCATTCTGAGTCGCGTGGAGGCAACCGCACGCGCAGATATCCAATTGGAAATACTCAATTTTGCAAATCAGTTGGTGAAGAATGCAAAAACACATGTTGCCAGTTAATATATAGTGTTATAGGAAAAGCCTGCTAGATACCCTGTACGCCCCACTAGCTTAAGGATAAATCATATTAGTATCAACTGGAGATGGACGCCGATTCGTATCGATATTAAGACCTCAGGGAACTATCGATAATAAGAAACGAATCTACGTGTTCGCATTCAGTTTCGAACTTAGCATCTTTAGTTTGCATCAATTTCGAGATATGCCCTAATTTGTATCGATATCAAGAACCCATGGAAGCTATCGATATCGATTTTCGGATTACATTTCGAATTTGTTATGACATACATATATTTACATATATATTAGTTTTCTAATAGTTTATATACATAATTAGAACTATAATTGTTGTCGATCATAATCCGAAACTCACCTGTGTGTGTTTTTAAATGCGTGCGCAGATTCCCGATGGTGCTGTAGCTGCGGTAACAGTTCTCATAGTTGCATTTATAGCGGCTCAGAGCTTCGTCCGAGCTCTGCAAGGTCGAAGAATCCGATCGAAGAATAGACAATAAATATTAGTCAAATGAGCCAATTGGGTTCGATCGAGATTGAGTAAAAGAACTATGTACAAAGTCGTCTAGGTCGTTAGGTATTATGTTTAATGTACTTCGTAAGTCGGATAATAAATATTAGTACAAGAACTAAGTGCATGCAGTGTGTGCGTGTGTGTGAGTGTGAGGAATTTTTGTAGTTGGATGAGTTTTTTATGGTGTTTCGGTTGTGTTTTTTAAGGTGTCGAAGGGTTCGGCTAAAACTACGCACCAAGTTGACTGTTTGTAAATGCGAAACAAATTTGGTTAACATAACTGTGAATTAGACGCCTAGCGGTTGATTGGATGGGCGGGGCATTGGGAGCGCCCGCCCCTGCCCCGCCCGCTGTCTATAGCTCTAGGATTAACGAGGCTTTTGTTTTTTGTTTTTTTTTTTGCTACAAGCGGCGTTATAAAAACGTTAAAATTAGTTAAACACAAATTTAGCGACTGTTTGTGTGATTTTTTTTTTAAATATATATTTGGCGTGGGCGTGGCTTTGCTTGGAATGGGGGCTGAGTACCTCGTACGCCATCGCCATCAGCTGATCCTCGTCGGGGTCCTTGTGCAGTGCGCCCGGATGGATGCAGTGTACCAAGTCATCCTCCTCATCTGGCTCAGTTTGATCTTCGATAAAGCTGCAAGATCGTTCGTTCGGTTATATCTCTCTCTCTCTATCTCACTCTCTCAGCTTCGTTCAATTTGTGTCAGTGGGCCGTTAAATAGATGTATTTACATATATATATATATCTATACTCAAATCAATAACTGTACACATACACACATACATACAGTAATCTATCGCTTATAAGAACTAGAAGAAAAGCAGAAAACTGAACTGTTTGCCTTCAGGCTGTGATTTAATGAATAGTTGTCATATTTTTCTCAAATTTTAAGGTATTCATATATATTTACGCGCCTGATCTACTGAAAATATTGTTAGCTATACATATTTTCATATATAAAATGTGCGCCAGATTTGATCTTCACCCAATATATGCATTTATGAAATATGATTAGATAAATGCAATAATTGGGGCCGAAGTTGTTTATGCTTTGGTTTTCAATCCAATAAATGTATACATAAGACTTTCAAGTATCAAAATCGAAATCTATTAGATGTATATAAATTTGATTTGTTAAAATCGAAAATATTTCTTCAAAAATGTAAATAAAACTGGAATATCTATCGTAAATAAAGTCGTAAATATGACTAAATTCCATTCATGAACTCTTGCCTGGAAACGCAGCGTTCTTATTTGCGAGCAATCACTGTACTTGCAAATTTGTTATATGTATGCATATATGTTTACATGTATGTATTTGTATGTGTGTGCTAATTAGTGAGGTTAAGTTGCAGCCAGCACAAAAAAAAAATCCATTAATAAACAGTTGACAACCAGCAAAGCAGAAACATCAGTCAAAACAAACAACAAAAACATAACAGAAACAAATAACAAAAAGAAATACAACGGATTTGCTGAGCTGGAGACGCCTTAAGGCTTTTATAATAAGCTGATTAATTCATATTTAATATTGTCATGGTCAAACACGACGTCGCCGAAACTATAAAGGAAAATTTGAAAGAAAACATACACACTCGCCGAAAACAACAACAAAAATATTGAATTTTTCAAAAATAATGTGAGTGGGCGTGAGCACGCCCCAACTGACGGGCAGAGGGCGCGCGCGCGCGCGCGTTCTTCTTGACTGCGACTGAGAGCAGGCCCCTGCTCCCTCCCGCTGCTCACCCCACCCTGCCAGTTCACACTCAACTACAAACACACGCTGTCCCTGTCACGGACACAACAACCGTAAGCTTTCCCCGCCCCCGCCCCCGCCAAGCGGCCCTAATCTCAAGTATCGCGCGAGTGCTGAAAAATGAGAAATATGATTGAGGTGAACACTCATAGTGATAAAAATAGCGCGACGTAGACGTAGAGGGTCGGACAGAGCGGACAGCACAAAAAGAAATTATATTCAAAAATGATTATTATTGTACTAAAAATGCGAAGCAACTACAAAGCTGCGGCTAACCACGTCATTAAATATCATTTAAATTGTGTTTATGAATACAGACTAATTGGAAGTGGTCAAATTGCATCTGTACCCAGCTGGATGTGGTGAAATTGGACAAATAATATTGTATGATTAATTTATTCAACAAACAAATCAAAATGAAGTCTAGATTAGCGATAGTTTTAATATACCGCAGGTGAAGTTTATTAAGACAAGGGAATAAAAGTAAATAATTCAATTGTTATCTATCCAATCAGAACTCGTGTTGTACTTTAACAGTGTACTTGAATCCAATTGGAAACATTGATTCCGTTATAATTGCTTACTTTACAAATCCTATCCCGTATGAAGTGTTAAACAGGAATACAAAAAGTTAACACATATCCAATTAGAACAAATACTGCAGTTTATCCGCTAACACAAGTTGTATTGGATAAGAAGCCATTTCAATTTTAAATTAGAGAAACAAACAAATATTTACAACTAAAAATAAGTTAAAGGTACATTAAAACGGGAATTTCCCAAGCGAAGCCAATAAAGTTCTGTCAAAGTTATGGAAAATTACAAATAACAAGCTAAACATACGAACTCCAATCAGAAACAACGACTTAACTTCCAATGGGAGCTGATAACATGTTGTGTGAATGATTAACTCAAAAGATAATGCTATAAAAATGAAAACAAATTGAAAACTCGTTTTAAATACATAAAATGTGGAGTAGAAATAGATATATTGTGTATATAAAGTGCTCCACTTGATGGAATATTCTTGATTAGAATTTCACAATGTTCAGTCTAATTGGAAATCGTCTAATTTACAGCTAGTGTGAATGAATATGAGAAAAAATATCGCTTTTTTGTTGTTGTTGCTGTTGTTGTTCTTACACATCAAGTATATGTATATGCATGTGTATACATAATTATATATATCTATGTGTGTGTATTTTGTAGTGGGGGGAATATCTAAATGCGTTCATCGGCATAATTATTTTTAGACCAAACAAACAATTTGGATACAATCATCGGGCAGCAGAAGACGGAGTGCAGTAGCAGCAGCCGCAACCGCAGCAACGGTAGAGCAACAAAAACCGTTATATTTCCAAGCATCGAGTACATACTCATATATGTACATATATGTATGTATTGGTATGCAGCAGAGGTGGGTGATCACCGGCGAACACAAATCAGGCAATTAGCAGACAACATGCAAGCATTTCGGACACTTAACGAACGTGCGTTGTAATAAGTGGACATTGGAATTGCTGAAATTTGCAAGAGGAAAAGAAAAACCTGCTTTTTACGGCCGAATTTCGGGTCTAATTAGTTTTGGGTAGCCAAGACAAAAATGAAAAAGGGAAAGAATATAAGACAAGGAGAGCAACAATGTATATGTATATGGGCTGGCACGTCACATTAGAGCAGACGATAGAAACATGCAGCAGAACATTTGTGTGGGCAGTGGAAAATTTAGTCATGGGCATTATAGCCATGGGCGGGGGTCAGCAACAGACCGAACAGACAGGGCCAAAGTGCAAACACCTGGCAACATTTAAATTAACCAAAATGCACCAGAAGTATCGATAAGCATTCTTAACGAAAGCACGTACAACAAGTAATGTTTAAATTAACAGTAAAAGCTATAAGCAATAAGCAATAACAAAGGTATCGATAAGCATTGACAACAATAGCAGTGTTGCGAAGCATGCAATGGGATCTGCCAGTGCTTACTACCTCGTCCCGAGAGTGAAATATGCAGTAGTAGTGGTAGCAGTAGGAGTTGGTGTTGAGTTGTTGTTGTTGTCGCTGCCAGTTGTTGTTGTTGTTGTTGGTGGTGGTAGTTCTTCGCTTGCCGGTATCATGCTGAAGGACACCACTGTTGGAGGCTGCACCTGAACGAGCTTTTGATTTTGAAACTGATATTCCAGAGTAAAGCAAATGTCATCCAGATTGTATGTGCCTACGGCTGCTGCGTTTGTTGTTGTTGTTGTGTGCTGTGATGAATTTATGGGCATGGCTATGGGTGTGGGTGTGGGTGTGGCTGTGCATGATGCTGTGTTTGAGGTGGTGTTGGTGTTGGTGCTGGTTAGCAACAGGGGTGCACTTGCGAGCGGTCTCAGTGTGAACACCGCCGCGTCGTCAGCTATGTCAACTATTTTGTCGTTGTCTGTAAGCGTCGTCTGTGCCGGCACCTCCTGCAGCAACGTGTACGTTGTTGTTGTTGTTGTTGCCGCTGCCGCTAGCTCATCAACGTCCGCCTCAAGTTCTAAACTTATGCCTAATGGTTGCAGCACCTGTTGCTCCCCAGCCGTGTGACTGTAAATGCTGCTGCTACTGCTGCTGCTGCTGGCGCTGCCGCTGCCACCGTCCGCTTCCAGCTTGGGCGCCAGCAGCGATGCCAGCAGCGCCTTGTCCTCAAAGCCATCAAAGTCCAGCTGCAGCGTTGACGACGTGATAGGCGGCGAGCCCGTTAGCGAAGTGCGCGTTGAGTTTGTATCATAATCCCTGCTGTCTGATAAGGAATTTCCATGATTGGACGACTTCCAGCTGTGCTCGAAGTACTGTTGTTGTTGTTGCTGTTGCTGCTCGTCGTTGCTTGCATCCATTTTGTACTTATTCTAGTATATCACACACACACACGCACGCTTCTCACTGATAGACATGTATTTTACGCATGCAGTTTTATATTATTTTTTACTTATATCACTGCGCAATGCCGATACATATATACATATGTATTACAAAAGAAATTAGAAGATTTATAAAGAGCAACACAGCGGCGATCCGAACAAAATAATCACGTCCACGCAGCGCAACAACAAAGATAAGACTAGCGATGGTAGTGGGAGTGTAAGATTTAAATCGATATATCGATGATGTCACTAGTGATGATGGTTTTTAACAGAAAGATCTCATTAGGCTCTTACGGGCATTCCCTTAAATGACTTTAAATTATTATTTTGTATACGATGGTAGAAAAAATCTGTAAAATTAAAATTATACGCTTTATAATAGTTGGTTAATTGAACAAAAGCAAAAATGCCTATGCTTACTTATTTAGGTGAGTTAAAATATCCATCTATAACCTGATGAAGAAAAGGGAACTGGTTAGCAATTCATAAGGGATTAAGGTGTGACAGATATCAGTACAAATAACCAAAACACTAATGAATATTATAAAGTATGTATATAAAATTAAGAGTCATATAGTATATGACAAGGTCAAATCAAATGTTCGCGCCTTACGTGTGTGTTAAAAGTATCGATATCGATACCACAATTAGTTCGGTCACACTGCGCGCAGAGGCAAAGGCAGTACATATACAAAATTCATTGATTTTGTCAACGTAAAACATACAGCGCATAGCTGCACAGGCAGAGCATATAAAGTGAAGATAGTTAACTAAATTAGGAACGCAGCTGGAACCAGGCACAAAATGCACGACTGGCAAGCCAAATACAGAGAACTGTGAAGACACGCCAAGCAGAAACCAGCAAGAGTTTCGCTGCTCTGCTGAACAAAAATTCCCAATAAGAAAGAAGTGCACAAGAAAAAGAGCATACGGTGTAAAAGGAAAAAGCAAGCAATAAAACAAAAAAAAACAGCGAAGCAAAAATTTCAACAATATAAAAGCAAATCAAAACATGACAATCCTTGTACTAGATTAATTATTGTGGCAATTGTGGCGCACCAGCGGCCGGCCGTAAAATGCCAAGGAACACTTGCAGGCCAAGTGAATGTGTAGCTAACGGTAATGGCAACAACAACAACAACAGCAGCAGCGACAAGGCTAACGGTAACCATGATGACTGCGGCACAGCAGCGGCGGGCAGCAGCGGGAGCGGCAGCAGCAGCGGCTGCATCGTCAAGCAGGAGCTGGACGCGGCGCCGCCCGTTAGCCACAGAAAATCGGAGCGTCGAAAAATCGCACGCGATATTTTTCTGGTCTTCGAGGAGCAACCGGCGCGACGACGACGCGGACGGGGCGGGGCGCGCGGCACGCGGGCCAAGCAAAAATTTGGCCACCTAAAAGTGGCCAATACGCCGCGCATCAACAAGAATCTGTTGCGTGACATCAAAACGGAACCAAAGTGCAGCGCGGCGGCAGCAAAGCCAACAGAGCCGGAGTTGGAGTTGGAGTTGGAGCCGGAGTTGGAGCCAGAGCCGGAGCAGGAGTTGGAGCGGGAGCCGGAGAAGGCGGCGATGCCGGAGCCGTTACCGGAGAGGCCCAAGGCCAAGCTGGCCGCCGTAAAACTTGAAACCAAAACAGCATCAAATGCAACAGGAGCAACTGCAGAAGCAGAAACTATTTCTCCAACGCAGCAGCTGCTCCCGGCAGCAACTCCGACTCCAGCAACTCCCGCCACGCCCAGCGTAAATCCCATCTTCCTGTGGGTCAAGCAGGACGATACGCGCATTGTGGAGGTGCGCTGCGAGGATTACGACAAGCGCAATCGCATACGCCTTACGAAGACAACAAATGGCTGGCGTTCCATGCCGCGCACCGATGCCTCCTCCAGTCGCATTGTCAAGTTCTTCCACAGCACGGCGTCGGCGCCCTTGCTCAAGGTCAAGCGCGAGCAGCTCCAGCAACAGCAATCTATAGAGCACGAACAGCAGCCGGAGGAGCAGGAGGACGACTCTACGGATCAGCAGCAGGAGGAGTGGACTGTAGTGGAGCAGCAGCAGCGCGAGGAGGAGGAGCAGGAGCAGACCAACAATCTGGCGGCTGTCATTGAGCATGTTGTTGTTGTGCCTGCCCAGCAGCAGGAGGAGCAGCACCCGGCCACGCCCACACCCTCAGCGGATGCCTGTTTCGATGCGCTGCTCGACAGCGAGACGAATGCCTCGACCCGGGCCACCAAGACTAGCACCAGCAATCCCAATACGCCCACATATCAGAGCTCCCGCTCACGTTCCCGCTCCCGCTCACGTTCCCGCACGGCCACGCCCACGGCTGCGCCCACGCCTGCGCCACTGGAGCTGCAGCTGTGCCCCAAGACAGGCCTGTTTCTGCCCAAAGGAGCAGCTGCCGCCGCTGTCGCTTTGGCTGCACCTCAGGAGCAGGAGATGGAGCTGGCGCCGGAGCCGGAGCCGGCCAAGCCGCTGGCGGCGCACAGCAGCAGCAGCTGCGTGGATCAGGCGAATCTCGAGGCGAATAGCAAGCACTTGAAGGATCTGCTCGACGATGCCGACGATCTGCTGCAGAACTGCAGTAGCGACAATGGCAGCAGCGGCGCCGAGCTCCTGGATTCGCTGGTGCAGCGCAGCTGCGAGGACAACCTGATGCAGGATACCAGACAGCAGCCGGAGGTGGAGCTGCAGCTGGCCGGTAAGCTGGTGCCCGGCATGGGCATGGGCATGGACAGCAGCGATGCAGGGCCCAAGTGCCTGTCCTTTAATGAGGCCGGCGAGATCGAGGGAATCAACGGCGAGCTCTTCCTGGGCATCGACAGCTTCGACAAGCAGCCCGAGCCGGAAACGGAAGCGGAGACGGAGGCGGAAGCGGACGCCGTGGCAACTGTGCAGCCGGAGCTGGTCGCCGTGCCGGATGAGTCGCCCAAGGATTTGAGCTACAAGAAGCGCGAGGAGGTGTGTCCGCCGTCGGAGTCGCGCAGCCAGTGTGCGGTCACCTCCAGCTCGGATATTCTGAAATCCAAGTCGCCGGAACCGGAGTTGCTGCAGCTGCCGGCGACCAGCATACCCGCCGAGGTGGAGACCACCTCGGAGACGATCAAGCATCTGATCCTCGAACAGTTTCTCAAATTGAATGGGAACACGCAGCACCAGCAGCAGCTGCAGCAGCAGCAGGCGGAGCCCATGGATCTGGGCAAGGCGGCGGGTCGCGCCGTGGAGAAGCTGCACACGGTCGTCATCGATGACGAGGAGGAGGAGGCGACGGCGGCGACGGAACCGACGGAGCCATTAAAAAAGCGCTCGAAACCCATCAAAATGGACAAGGATCCGGATGCACTGACCCAGCTAAAGATGCTGATCAGCAACCCGCAGTGGAAGGTGCCCGATCCCATACTCGTGCCAAAGGATCGCCTCGGCGCGGTGCTCGCATCGCCGGCACGCGAAATCCCGCTGCTGCTGACGACAAGGCCAGAGCTGCGTCTGCCGGAGGCCTTTGCCTATCCGGAGATCATACAGAATCCCAATATATTGGTCGTCACCATGGAGCAGCTGGAGGCCATACTCAAGAACGATTCAGAGCAGTCCAAGCCCAGCCTCTGCCAGCCCGTGCTTGCCTCCGCCTCCGTTGCCGCCTCGGTCGCAGCCTCCGCCTCGCCCTGCTCCCTGCCTCCGCTGCAGCCGAGCAGCAAGGCGGCCGTCAGCGTGAGTCCTAGTCCTAGCCTGATGAAGCATCTGCCAGCTGCAGCCAAGGCAACGCCACCGCCCCCGCCTTTGCCGCTGCCCGTTAAGACGGCCACGCCCAGTTTGGCCGCTGCAGTGCCTCAATCCTCGCCAGCAGCCGACTCGAGTATGTCGCAGGAACTAAATGCGACCACGCTGGCGCTGCTGCAGCAAATGCTCTGGCTGCCCTACTTTGGCCAGCTGTCGCAGGAGTTCTTCAAGACCCTCAAAGATCCCCTTGGATTGCAGCGCAAGTTCATGAGCAACCTGCTCCCGCTGTACAACAGCCAGTTCGGGCTGCAGCATCTAGACGAGCTGTACAAGCATTGCCTCAAGCAGAAGCCCGCCAGCGAGGAGCAGGCGACGCCGGCGACGACGACGGCCAAGCAACCGGCGGCGGCGGCGGCAACAACGGCTTTTAATGGCTTCACCAATCCCATGGAGCTGGCCTTTATGCAGAAGCTGCTCCAGCAGCAGCAGGCGTCTCAGTTGCCCAAGGCCTCCCCGCAGCAACATCTGCACCTTGAGCATAAGCGCGCCAGACGCGATACGGATGCCACGCCCCTGCATATACCCGACTTTAACAAGCAGCTGCCCAAAGTGACGCCTCCGCCGGCTGCTCCTCCAGCTGCTCCGGTTCCGGCTGCAGCTGCTCCAGCTCCAGCGGCTGCTGCTGCTCCTCAAGAACACAAGCCGCGCCTTACGTGCAAATCGCTGTCGAATCTGCTGGAACCGGAAAGCAATATGGTGCCGCTGCTGCAGGTGCCCTACGATGCAGTGCGTCGCAATTCCCTCTACAAGCAGCAGGAGCCGGGCAAGGAGACGAACAACGGACGCACGCTGCGCAGCAGCAAGGCCTGCATCAACTACCAGCCCATGGAGCAGGCCAAGCAAACCCAATCCCAGCAGCAACAGTTGCAGCTGCAACAACAGCAACAGTTGCAGCTGCAGCAGCAGCAACAGTTGCAGCGGAAGCGCGGCAACATGTTGGCGCACGAGGTGCAGCAGCAGCAGCATTTGGCAGAGGCAGCGGCCGCCGCAGCCGCTGGCCTGGATGCCAACTCGGCATTGTGGCATCCGCTCTTCGGCAGGTCAGTCAAACAGTTCCTAATCCTGAGCTTTAATTGTAATCCTCCTTCTTCCTCTTACCGACAGCAATCCGAAGCAGGGCTATAATAGCCCCTGGCAATGGACGACGGTGACGGCCACCGGCGAATGACAGTCAAGCCGGGCTCACAAGGAGCCAGCGCCAACGGCAGCCAACAGCTACGAGGAGCAGCAGCAGCAGCTGGACTACAACAGCAGCAACGGTTGCAGCTATCACCCAGCAGCAACAGTTGCCAAGCAGCAGCCCGCAGCAGCAACGGCTGCCGTCAGCAACAATCAAAATAATCACAGCAACAAATTTTGTTATCCGGAGAATATGTTCCAAGGCAATCAGCTGCTCAACTCAGGTTACATGGCGGAGCAGGGCTACTGGCAGCAACACCAACAGCAACACCACCAACAGCAACACCAACAGCAACACCAACAGCAACACCAACAGCAGCAACAACAGCAGCAACACAAGCAACAGCAGCAACATTGGAGCAGCAGCAACAACAACAGCAGCAGCAGCGGCAGCGGCAGCTATGCGAATAACTATGCCGCGGCGGCAGCTGCCTCGATGTACATGCAACACTTTAATCCCTACATGCAGCAGAAGGCGGCGCTGCTCGCCGAGAAGGCGGCAGCAGCAGCATCCGCAGTGCACGGCAGCAACAGCAGCAGCGGTGGAAGCGGCAGCAGCAACAAGCACGGACGCTATGCGGCCGACTACGGGTGAGGTGGTGTCGGGTAGCACAGCTGAGACGTCCTGAAGCTGGAGCGGAGCGAGGCGCGTTCATTTAACCAAATCGCATATTAACATAGATCATATAGGAATAATAACTACGTGCATAATAAGCTATATACCCGGCGCAATGGAGGCCGGAACGTATAGGCCATTTTAACGCAAGGAATTGCCAAGGAACTGCGTTTCCTTTAATTAATTATATAAATTAATATACAACAAAAAGCAACAACAATTAATTAACAACTGCAACAACAAGGTAAACGGCAAGCAACAATAATTATAAAGAAAAACAAAAATGAGTAAAAAAAAAAACACAATTAGTAAAAATTTGTTATTGGTAGTTTGTTAAAAAAGAAAAGTAAATTAAAAAAGAAAAACAAAAAAAAAACATGTAGATGAGGCAAATGGAAGCAACAACAACAGAAACAAAAAGAAAACCTAATTATTGTATTATTGTTAACCCAAGCTGCGTTATATTATTATTATTATGATTATTATTATTATTATGATTATTAACTCGTGTGTGTGTGTGTGTATATAGCGTTTTTATCTAGATGTATTACACTTGGTAGAGCCCCAATCCAATAAGACCCATAGCCCCCTACCCTACCCCCTACCCCCACATAACCCTAAGCCCCCTCCCGAGTCCTTCACAACGCAGCGCTAAAAAGGCAAACAAATTTTGTATTCATTCCGCATAAGCAAAGCTACAGAGGAAGGTTATTTTTTTCTTGGTTTACCCTATTATTATTATTATTAATTATTAATATATTATGCTTATTATTTATATGTGAACCGAATCCCTTAAAAATGTGCAATCTTACATAAATGTATTTATGTTTTAGCAACAAAACAAAACACAACACAAGAATCACAAAGAAAAACAAAAAACAAAAAACTTATAACGACAAATGGCAAATGAAAAACAATGAAAAATAAAGAAAAACCTTTTAGAGAATTTCGCTGATAAAGGCAACAGAATAGCAAAAAAAAAACAAACGTTTAAGCTGCCTTTTTTAATGGTTTGGACTGTGTTTTAAGTCTGTTCAAATATATACTTTAGTTTTTAGTTTTTAGAATATACAATTTACTTATTTATTGGATCGTTCGGGCCGTAAAGACTTTCGGAAAGATATTCCGGGTTATATTTCAATCTCCTTCCAATATTGTCTATCCAATATTGTCTGCCCGATGTGGTTGGATATATCCAATAGCTGGAATAGCCACGTTTTTAGGGGCCTTGGAGCCTGAGTTTATATTCAAAGTTTTTCATTTTGAAAGTATTTTGGAAAATGTTAAAGTTAAAGTTCCCTTCGGGGTACAAAGTATTAGAAATTCCGGATTGAACTTCAGAAATCCAAAGAAATCTATTTTCTTCTAGCTTTCTATATCTAAAAATGGGCATAGATAATCGAATAACCTGTTGATTTTGGTCTTCTAACTAGAATTTCTAGCTTAAGATCTGGAATCGCAATGAAATTGTTATATCAATTAGTCGGAAAGAGATCTATGGAATTGTCTCCAGACATGTGCCCGACTTGAGTGTAGATAATATAGAAAATCGAAAAACCTAATGAAAGAAACTAAAAGTTAATTAAAGAGAATTTGTCGAATTGTCAGATTCAGATACGAAAATGAAACAGAAAATAGTTATATCAATTAGTCGGCAAGATATCTATGGAATTTTATAGACTCGCGACATGTGCCCGACATAATAGATGGAAACTTGAGTTCTGATAAAATCCAAGTAAATAGTGTTAAAGATATGAAGAGGAGAATCGTAGAACGTTCCAATTATTGATTATCTATATAAAACATGAGCTAGATATATTAAAGCTTTCATTAGCTTTGCGTAAAGTTGTCTACCAAGATTTTTAGTACGCACTTTTGTATAAATATATATGCATATATTTTCATTTCGGTGTATAGATAGATATATATATAAATGTTAATTATTATTTTGTATAAATACGCAACTCTTCACTTACAAACAAGATTATTGATTTAGTTTAAAGTTTAGTTCAAACCACATCTAATTAAAAAAGTTTCTTTTTCGTTTTCGTTTTCATTTAGTTTCATTTGTTTTTTTGTTTGTTTGTTTTCTTTTTAAGCATTTGAAATGCGCGCGTGCGAATGTTGTTTCAGCTAAAAAATAGTGTGTGCTCTTTGTGCTCCCAGCCGTGATGTGCCCAGCCCCTTTCCCCCGGGGAGAAAGTCGTCGTCGTCTTCGTCGTCGTCTATTCGATCTGGCGATGCGCCTCCTGTAGGCGTCCGACAACGCCCTGATAGAACTTGATCTGCTCGGCAATGAAGGCCTTCAGTGTTTGCTTTAGATGCGTATCCCGTTCGCTCTTGAAATGGGTTAGCTCGGCGAGCACCGTATAGGAGACGACATCTGTGCGCCTGTTCACATCCTGTAGCTGGGCATTGCTCATCTTGCCCTCGGCGGTGGACCGCTCGCAGTCCTTTCGCTTCTGTATTGCGCCCTTGTGCGTCGAGAAGATGTCCGGAAAGCAGTTCAAGACGCCTCTGCAAGAGATTTGGAATTTAGTTGGGATCACAGATAAATGCCCGCATCTCACTCACCTGTAGATGTGCAGCCGATCGGAAAGCGGTATCCAGTCGTGCTTGGACTGATCGCCAAACATTTGACCGATGCCAATGTAAATGCCACCAATTCGGCCCACGCTCTCCGAGAGCGGCACGCCGTTGCGGGTGGGCGCGCGCCGTTCGTCGATGGACAGCGATTTGGCCAGATCGGAAAGGCCGTCGCCGATGCGCTGGAATTCCTTTTTGCTTTGGGTCAGCGAACGTTTGGCCATGTCGTTGGAAATGTTATTCAGATTGCGAATGGCCATGTCCATGCTGTGTATGAACTGTGTGCCGGTCTCCAGCTGTGCGTCCACCTTGGAGTGCAGCAGATTCTTGTCTGGCGGCGATATGGCCAGGCAATAGTTGACGCCCATATACGGATCCCGTTCGGCTTTCCGTTTGCCCGACTTCCAGATCTTTTCGTCCGTGCATGTCAGAAAATGATACCACACCTCGCACTTCGATATGACCGGATGCCGACAGACCCAGTCGACGAACTCCTGCAACTGCACGCGTCGATGCTCCACAAATTGCTCCTCATAGCGTCCGGAGATCTGCTTGTCCGGCAGCGGCGGCACCGGTATCAAACAGAACTTGTCCGCCAGTCTCTCGTGCAGCCAATCGAAGTGCTTGTATCGACGCGACACCTGTGTATTCCGTAATTGACATCGCCAGATTAGATACAAATTCAATTTCAAAATGAGTCTTAAGAACTGAGTCATTCGCGAAAGCGGCAATAAAACATTCGTCAGCACAAAGTAATTGGATGGCAGTTGGTCAGCGGCGGCGGCGATGGCGATGGTTGCCCCCTACGCTTGCCCCCAATTGAACTCACAACTTCAACTGCAACTCTCATCATTTCATTAACACTACGCAACAAAATATTGCACCCTTGTCAATCAATGTATTAACAATATGTATATTTATAACATTATTGAGGATTTTTATGTGAATTAATTATATGACTGCAAAATTGGGTTTGAAAATAACCTAAACCTAACTAGCAACAAGATGATTGAGACTTCTGCGCATAACCACAAAAACTCGACTATTGTTTGCTGATCAAGAATATATATGTATATACCTAATTGACGAAGTGGTTTACCTCAAATCGTTACACATTTCGTGACAAAATTTAAATATCAAACCCTCTGCAAAGGTCTAATATTATTATTATTATTTCAACCAAAGCGAGATTTGTAACGTATTCTAATTGGAAATGTATAAACACAGCAAATGGGATATTTGTTAGCTATAAACACAGCAACTTGTTGCGCAGTGTTATCAGCAGGCCACACATACACATGCACATACACATGCAAATATGTAATTGCAGGGCCTATGCAAGTGTGCGTGTGCGATTCGTTGATCGGGAGTAAATAACTGTAAATAGTGGCCATACTCACAGAGATATTATTAAAGCTAGGCGTCAGCTGGTAGGCAATGAATGTTTTCATGCCCTTGAATTTGGACTCCTTTTTGGGACTGGCCACAATGACGGAGTAGGGTGAATGATTCTGCGTCCATTGGTATATGGAGTCCTCCAGTTGCGTGATATATGCCAGCTCACATTCGGGTATCTTTTCCTTGTTGCTGGACAGGCCGAGTATATACGAATCTGAACTTTTGGCGAACATGCCCTTTTTAATGGTGGCCGCACTGGCACTAGCCGCTGTGGAGCTGAGTGAGATGCCATCTTCGCTGGGCGCAACAGGTAGATGCCTGTTGTCGTAGTCGCTGGCGGAATGCGTGAGGCCGCCCGTTCGTGCCGCTGCTCCGGATTTGCCACCTGCTGGCGCTATCTCTGAATATGTTTCGTTGTCCTCGCTGTCCGTCCAAATGCTGTCGTTGTCGTCATCGGCCGTTTGATCATACCTGGGCGCAGGTGGCATATCAAATGGATCGAGAGGCGGACCAGCAGCTGAGTTGCTTGTCTCAGCCCCGCTGGTGAATTGACGGGCCTCCGCGGCGGACATCACCTCCACGTAAGCCGCTGGAAAGAGCCCAATTTGGCCTCGACTGTTTTTGCCCTCCCACCAACCTTCGCCCACATCGCTCCTTGTTACAGTTAGAATGTCGCCGGTGACGATCGATAGTTCTGATGAGCCTGGCTCACCAGAAAAATCGTACATAGCGCGTACGTAAGATGTCATTTTGGTTATTGCACGATATTAACGCGTTTTTTTTTATCTAAATCCGCTCCCATAAAGCAATTGAAAAAGCCAGTGTCTGAGTCAGTGTGTGTGACTAGTGTGACCGTTGCGTGATTTACAGTGTATGCGCAATCGGCTATCGATAGGCAACTACACACATTTGTTATCGTGCTATCGTTATGAGAGCAACCTTGAGCAGTCAGCACAAAAAAATCTGTCCGTGATTCGTTCGATTGGATTTTTATTAATCATTCGCTTATTGCGCGTTGCCGATTTTGTTGGTAAGTAAAGTGAACAGCTTAATTGCTTTTTAAACATATGCAATAAAACTAGCAACTATTAAATCATATGCATATGCACATATGCAATTTGTTGCCTTACTTCTGGTTTTGCTTTCTTATTGTGGTCTTCACCGACTTTTTTTTTGACAGCAGAATTGACTAACACGTCAAACGAAACCCCACAGTTCTCGAAAAAATACGAAGAAGTAAACAAGATAAGCGGATCCCGTGCAATTTACCATTAAAAACGTAAAAATGCAGCTGCAGGCCAAATATTTGCTAATCTGTCTGTTCGTCGGACTGTTTGCCTCGCACCGTTGTCAAGCGGTGGCGGGTGGCGGAGAAGAAGGTAAGAAGAGTGCCACAACGAATTTCATTCAGCTATGAGCTTGTATGCGTGTTTGTGTGTGTGTGGTCGGTTTGGTGCCTGCACTGAACAACAAATTTATAAATGCATGTGTATATGTATGACTGTATTGGAATCTTAAATGCCACACTCGTCTGCGTATATATGTGTGTGCTTGTGTGTGTGTGCATGTATTTAGGTGTGGAGCGTAATTGAAGAAGATTTCAATATAAAGAACTTTCTATTGAGCCAAGTTGAATTACCTTATAACTTTTTGCACGTGTGTCTGTGCGTGTGTGTGTGTGTGTGTATATTTTTTTTTTTTAGGAAATGGAGCTGCAGTCACGACTACGACTACCGAGGCGGCCACCACTGTAACCGTGCCACCGGCAGCCGATGACAAGAATACAACAAGCACCGAGATGCCGACAACAACAACAACTGTGCAGCCAACAACTACTCCAAATACAACAACCACTGTAGCACCAATAACAACAACAAGCACGGAGCCAACAACAACTTCATCGACTCCGAAACCAACACCGCCGCCCATCACAACAACACCAACTCCAGCACCAATCACCACGAGCAGCAGCACCACGCCGGCACCAAATACAACCACAACCGTGGCGCCATCCACAAGCACAACTACGCAGCCGTCGACAACGACCACGGCCAAGCCGACGCCGGTGCCTTGCGGACATTTCGATGGTTCGTCGTTTATAGGCGGTATTGTGCTCACCTTGGGTCTGCTGGCCATCGGACTGGTGGCCTACAAGTTCTACAAGGCACGCAATGAGCGCAATTACCACACTCTTTGAGCCGCCAATGCTTTTACGTCGGCATTTAATGCAGCAGCCGGTGCAACAGCCGTGAACAATCCCGCCACGGATGCCGAACGTGTGCGCTTTGTTCAGCCATTAATTCCGTTGCGCTCGCCGCCAGCGCAGCCGCCACCACCACCACCACCCGCAGCTCCAGCAACTGCAAAAGCATCCTCCTCCTCAACTGATCCTCAATATCAACAACAGCTCTTGGCCGGCGAGGCAACTCAACACTCAACTATTCAAAATAATTCACCCTCGGCCAGAGACCGGCTGCTGCACACGTAATTTAACACTCGGGGTACAATTGTAATACAAGAAAAAGAAACTATCCAAAGAGCCCCGCGATAAACTCTATGAAAACGAAATCTTCAAATCTTTGCCCCAGCTGCCTCCTCCCAAGCACACACACTCACACTTCATCGTGTCCGGCTATCATTCTTCCCCTATCAGCTATATATACATATACGTGCATATAAATATGAAATATAATATATTAATTTCATATGGCTTTTTGCGAAAAACATGAGTCACGGTTTTTGCTGCAGTCTTTAATCAGCAAACTTTAAGCGGATGTTCAACGCCTTATTAAATCGGAATGCCCTTCAGCTTGAAACTCGGCGAGGGATAATGAAAATAAGAATGAAATATAATAATATATATGATATATAAATGTATATGTATTTATATTGCAAATAGTTTATGTACTACAATACACAGCAAATAATGTGAGACTGTCGAAGAAACTGTCGCGGTACTGAAGTGTGGCGGAGAGCAAGATAGAAATCGGTAAATCGGATATAATGCAAGCGCGCCGATATAGATTTTGATTGTATTTACAAAAGAAAACGAAAAACTAACAATTTAAATAATAACTAAAACTTATTTAGGGTAAACAAGAGCTCGTCGTAAACATAAACTCGTCAAATTTATTCCGCTTTCAAACAAACAAACAAAAACACATTTGCATTTTTGAATATATATATATATACATATTTAAAGCTGATTACCTTTCTGATATTTGCCACACACACACACACACATATATATATATGTATATATATATATACATCTATAAATGTCCGTGTCAAAGTTGTTGTCATTATTGCAAGCGCGAACAAAAACAAAAAAAAAATCGATAGATGCACAGCAAATTTTTCATAAGAACAAAACCCGCAAGCGAATGTGTTTGTCCGCTTGGGAGTCCCCCTTTCTCAATCCCAGGCAGACGTAACATACATACATATATATACGGATATCAGCAGCTCCATTGGAACCAAATGAAATGAATTGAATACTGTGAGTTATATAATATATCTTATTATATATGCGAATGTTGAATATTTTGTATTTGAAACATGAAACATGAACAACACATATGAATTATCTAGCCCACACTTATTGTTGGACCTAATCGAACCTCCCCCCTAATCCCCTGCACCAATTAATCTCATAATTACATCTACATATATATATATATATATATATATATATATTAAAATATATATATATATATATAGGCTTAGTGAACAAAACTTATTGTATATCCAGTAAAACTCGAAACGGCTTATTAAAGAAATACCTAAAGCTATGTTTGTATTGTATATCGTGTACGATAATAAATATTTTAAAACTTTACTTTCGCTCTTTAGACTTTATAAGAGTTTAGAGTATAGAGTATATACATATATTTTCCTGATCAGTGTCAACAGCCGAGCTGATATGGCCTCATGGCTAGGGCCTTGTTGTGTGTAAACAAGTTTCTCATATTCAAAGCTTCATTTAATGTAACTCGGACAAGTTTCGGTGGAAAGGTCGGATCAGAGTACTATATAATGGAGCTTAGTGATAATTGTTATTATATATATATAGTATATAGCTGTCATAGGAACAATCGAAGTTGAAGTATAACGATGTTTTTAAAGTCAAGATATCTTTAATGATGACCCCTGCATGTAAGCAAAATCTTATTAATATCGGACTTCTCTAACATATAGCATTATGGGAATAATCTGTCGAAATGTGAGATTGACCTATGTAAGTATAAAGCCATGTTCCATGACATCTTTCTATCTTATTTCCAAGATAACACATTAAGCGCACACAAACCTTCTACATTTTTGTTCCTCAAAACTTGATATATTTAACATTTTAATCAGATCTTAAACAAGCTTAGTTACATATTAGTTAGACGTTATACTAAATAGTTTTTAGGCCAACAACTAGTTAATCTGATTTTGCGGCTCGCTTCGCTTTCTTGGGCTTGTCCACTTTGGGTTCTTGGCCGCCAGCCGCTTTGCGCTTCAAATCCTTTTTCGAGCGCTGCTTTTTCTGCTGCGTATTGAAGCGCAGGTTGAGCTTGGTGCCGCCAATGCTCAGATCCAGCTTGATGGCATTGCGTGCATCCATGGTCGTGGGCAGGGTGACGGTTGCCGCGCTGAAGTCGCGGAATTTTCCTTTGCCCGGCTTGATTTGTATGTCGACGGCATTTTCGAAGAGCTTGCGCACCTGGGCCACGGAGGTGGACTTGGGCAGATTGGTGATCACCACGGATGATGTGAATGTCTCCTTGCGCTGCACCTGTTTGGTGGCCCGTTTCAGCAGGTTTTTCGTTTTCTTCTTCTCCAGGGATTGCTGCTTGCGCGCCACAAGCTCATTGACAAACTCCTCGGAATCGGTTTTGGGCAGTGACACAAATAAGCCCTTAAAGGCGGCATCGCTTTCAATTGATTTTTTAATGTCCTCCAGTGCTTGGTTGCGATCTTCTCGGGATTTGAATTCCACCAGGCAAAAGCGCGCGTGCTTTTGACGGGGCTTCGCTGCCTTTGCGATTAGAGAATGCAGAGATTTAACCTTTGTCTCGAATTCCTGGTCATTTAGGGGTAGCTTCTGTGGAAAGCGTACATAGAGACGCGTGCCCTTTAGCTGTTCATATTTGTTGTGTATTTTTTCCTCAATTATTTCGGCTCTCGTCTTTGTCGTAGTCTTTGTATCCGCAGTTTCTTCTTCGTCCGCTTCTGAATCATCGTCATCGGATTCTGTTGCGCTGCCTGCCAAATCCAATTCGCTTTCATTTTCCGATTCTGCGGATTCGTCTGCAATACTTTCGTCATCGTCTGTTATAGTTTCTTCCGGCCTTTTTGTCATTTTTGATGAAATTAATTTGTTTATACCGCTGTCGTCGCACGTGCTAGAACCAGAGTTGTCACCAGCCGTTGCCGTGGTCTTATCAACAGGGCTGCAGAAAATATCGCACGAGCCAGCTGTTGCATTGCATATCGAAAATGTGCGATAGCTCGTCAATCGATACATTCGATTAGTTGTGCAGGTGCATTTTTTAGAGACAAGTCTTATCTGTCTATCTGTTATTTATTTTTTGGAAAAAGCATTCAACAAAATTTATAATGGGTTTGCTGAATAACATTACGGGATGGTTCACATCCGAAACGTCGAGGAATAAAAATTCTGCCCTGGCGGCAGGATTACTGGTATGTGTCCAGGTATAAAGCTCGCCTTAATGCGCAATGCCTTATTCTCTGCTCCTGCTGCCAGTTCTTCACAGGGTGGTGGATATTAATCGATGCGATGGCCGGAGATTCCCACTATCAAATAACGACAGGACATGTATTTATAGGCATCTTTGGTACCATCAGCTTCTGCATGATAAACACGGTCAAAGGCGAACATGTAAGCTAACCACTTTATATATATATAAGAAAATATATATATATATGTTTACATGCACAAAGAAAATGAGTCATTTTTGTTGTTTTGCAGATATCTGAAGATAACACATCGGAGTCGGGCGCGAGGATCGCCAAAATATGGTTGCTCATTGGCTTTGTGATTGGATTCGCGTCAATTATCGCCGCCATTTGGGTAATGGTCGATGACTTTGTTAACAATGGTAAATGAGAAGCTAAGCTCAAGAGTTTGTCAAATAATAATTAAATTTGTGGTTTGTTTTTCAGAGAAAAAGGACACAAGTTTGGGCGTCGCGTTGCTTCTACAAAATGTCTTCATACTCTTTGGCAGCCTGGTGTACAAGTTCGGCCGGAACGAGGAGGATTGGAATGAGTGAAGCGTCAGGATTGGGACGTACTGCTTTTAGAAAAAAACAAAACAAAATATACACACACACATAATTGTATTTCATGTAGACTACTCAAAGAATTGCAAGCTACGCGCTTCGTCATTGCAATATGCGTTTAGAAAAACCAACAAGCAAACAAATAATCTCATATTAATATTAAACGACGAGTCACTCGCACACTTTCAAGTGTAGTTTATTGCAGGCACAGATCAGGACGCCAACGAGCAGCAGGCCCAACTGCGGCCCTTCGCTGCGTCGAGCATATCTATAAGTATAACAAATTGTACAATTGACGGAACTTGACTAAAGCTACTCGGTTAAACTAAAGAGCATACGCGTCAATGGGACACTCGTTTTCGTTCTGGAGGCACCATTGCGGCTGCAGGGCCTCGGCCCCGATGCCATTCTCGACGAGTCGCTCGCGATGCAGCAGCAAACGGGACTCGGCCTGCCGCCAGCCCTCGCTGGGATTCGACCACAAACGCTCGGCCAGAGCGCTGGCGCGTGGCCAGAATCGATTGTCCAATGTATATTCATCGATTTGCTCCGACCAAATGGCAGCCTCGGAGCCGAGCACATGATGCTCATAGTCGCCAGCGATTTTGGTCAGATTATTCTGATAGACCTTCTGCCAGCCAATGTAGGGGGAGCACCAGTTGTTGCCATCGGTCACCCAACCGCCACCGCCGCAGTCCAGGTACAAGGCATCATAGTTGGAAACTATGATACGATAGCCGCGCTTCAGTATCTTCTTGATCACTTTGTCTTCGCCCGTCGTCCAGATTTGTATAATATAGCGCAGCGGATTCAAGTAATCGTCAATGTAGGGCTCATTGGTAAGCGTGCTCGTCCAGAGTATTATCGGTGTGTGCGAGCCGTTGGCCACGCGATCCACACGGCGTAGTGCTTCTGTCTGATAGTGGCCCCACAGGCGCATGAAATCCGCCTCTGCCAGCCCCCAGCCGCGCTGCGTCATCCAATTGCGTATGGAGGCGCTGCTGTTCCAGCAAGCGACCGACACCTCGTCGCCGCCCATGTGGAAAACATCTGGATTATGCAGCTTGAACATATCGCTGAATATATCCTCCAGCACATCGTACATCTCATCGACAGTGGGATCCAGCTGGCCGCACGGCGGCTCCACACAATACTTGTTCCACGGCTGGGCATTGAAGCAGGCGGTCATGTTCTTATGCTGCCAGCCCTCGCCCACATGCGCCGGACTGTCAAACTCGGGCATGACTCGTATGCCACGCACGCGACCATATTCCACCTGATAAAAGAGCACAATTAGCTAAGTCGATTGGCAACGGCAGCAGGTGCACTCAACTATATCCTCCACATCGCTGTGGGTGTAGACCTTGCTGGGCGTATAGGCGCCCAGCTTGGACAGCTCCGGGCGCTTGCTCACTTCGAGGGGAAAGCTATGCGAGTCCGTGATATGCCAATGGAAGGTGTTCAGCTTAACCATGGCCATGCCATCTGCAAGGAGGATCTTGTGAGATAAGTGTTAACCTTCAATTGGAATCCCACCTACCCAACGTGCGCTTGATAGCCTTGACGGAAAAGTAGTTACGCGACGTGTCTAGCAGCAGGCCGCGCCATTTGTAGACTGGCGCATCGTTAATGGATGCATTGGCCGCCACCTGAATCTCGCGGCGTATGTCGTCGTAGACAATCAGCTGGTTGAGCGTCTCCAGGCCGTGTCGTGCGCCAAAGAAATTACGAGCTGTGATGTTGGCTGTGACCTGGCCCGCACTATTCGAGCCAATGTTCAGCTCGTAGCTTTCGTCTGTGTCCAGCTGGAGACGCGCCGGAACTCCGTTGTCGGCCGTGTTAAGAACAATGTTCAATTGGTAACCGCCCTCTTTGAGGCTCTTGCGATTGGGTATCTTGGCCTCTAACAAGTCCAACCAACGCTGCTCCGTTGCCTGCCAGAGTTTGTCCTTTTTGTCCGCGCCAGCCAAGTGGAATTGAATCGTGGCTACGTCAACCTGACGCGTTAGCGGCTCCAGCTGCACAGCACCCGTGGGCTTGGGCCAGAGTGTGCCAATGTCGCTGCCACAGAAGAGCCTGCAAACTGGCAGGCTGATTGCCCGGGCAAAGTTCTCCTCGCTCAGCTCGACCTTGCGGCACAGACCATTGCTGCACTCGTAACCGTATATCAAATCGCTGTAAATAAACCAGTTAACATGTAATTAATACTGCTAATTAATTTTATTTATTATAATTGTAATTGCCCTGACTTACTCGGCTCCCAGAGCAGCGCCAGGTGCTGGCGTCCAGCCAAAGGCCAGCAGCAGAGCGATTGCCAGTGCTGCACAACGCATTTTTCTCAACTGGGTGAAACTGCGAACGCGCAGCGAATTGCCAAGTTGATTAAAACAAAAAACAACAGCAAAAATGGGAAATAAGTAAAACGGGTTTCTCAGTTGCCGTTGGAAGTGAACTTTCTCCTGCCTCGCGTGCGCCGCAAACAACCGTTGCAGTTGGTTCTTCGGCGTCGACTGAAGTATTTGTTTTGTTTCGCGGCCAATTTATCGGTTCGCCAGCACTTAAAATCGATTGCGATTGCTGTTATTGCCCCCTCTTCCAACCCTTCCCCCATACACACACACACCCACTCACCCACACATACACGAATGTACTGTTATGCGTTGTTATGTCGAGTGGAGATTACATACTTTTGCTTTTAACTATAGTTCTTGTTCGACAAGTCGTATTTTTAAATGCAAAAACCGCGGGCCGATAACATTTGGCTTGTAAATCATAGCGAAAGTTCTATAAGGCTAATATAATTTAGCGATTTAGCAGTATCTTTTAAAGTACATATGTATATTAATGTACATATCAATTAATTAATCGCATTTTCGTTTATAAAATTGTTTTCCTGAGTAGGTAAAAAAATGCCATTTGGCCAGGTATCTGTTGATGTGCATACATGCTTTTTCATTCAAAAGGCCACTCTACGTTATTATTTAAGAGCACCAATAAATTGGTTTGCTTTTAATCTTAAGTGTACGTTTTTATTTATGTATATAACTTTGATGCCTTATCTAAGAAGTTTAGGAAAGTTATCTATTATGTGGGATTCGCGCCCTTTTGCGTTAAGGTGTTGTCCTCGTAAGTTTCCAAAACATCTGCCAAATGCTCGTTGTCCCGGGGCTTCTTGAACTGTCGCTTTTTGTTGGCCGCCTTTTTGCGCTTGGGAACGGGCTTTTTGAGGCCATGATCTTGCATCGAACGTATGCCTGGAATTATAAATAAATGCAATAAGTTTGTGTATTGGATTGTAAGATTATTGTGTCACCTTGTTTTTCAAGGTATTCATCGATTTTGGCATCGTCCATTGCATCAACCGTTGCGGAACGCCAAAGCTTCTGAAATTCATCATCCACCTAAGAGAATATAAAAAGAGGATAAGATAATACAACCTATGGAAAATAGTAATCTTCGCGATGCTCACAGAAAAATTTGCGGTTCTATCATTGTAAAACAATATCTTCTTCTTATCTATGGGACGTATGATGAATAGAATTTCGGCAGCACGGTTTTTCAAGACCTTCTCACAGTGCGGCAGCGATTCCTGCACATCCTCCAGCAATATGCCGCCGAGACCCTTTAAATCGTGCTGTTTCAGCAATCGCATCAGGCTCTTGCCATCCTTTATCTTGTACACAGGCTTAAAGCTGAACTTTGTGCCGTCGGGCGTGACATCGATCTTGGGATTGTTATGGAGCGCTTCACCAGATAGCCACTGCAACGAGGAGGAGCAGCGATTAGGGCGCTGCAGAGAAAAGGTTTACCGTCCATACATTCTTCACAGATTGTCCAATATCCAACTGATTGGTTTCATCGAGGATCTCTTCAATGCTTAGGGGATGGTCATCGCCATCCTGGTGACGGGTGCGCATAAACTTTACTATTTTGGCCAACACCCCGAAGCGATACTGAGAGCTGCCTGACATCGTTTTGTATCTGCAGGAAGGAGCCATAATGTGTGGGAGGCTTCGATGTGTAGCTAAATTGAACTTACGTGGATGCATCAAGTTTTGGCGCCGTTGGTGGTCGCATTTTCTTCTGGGCATCATCTCTGCTTGGTGGTGGAGGTGCTTTTTCTGTTCTGGTTTTCTTCTCCACGCTGCGAATACAAAAACCCATTTTAGGAGCCTTCTAACCGCATGCAGAGTAGGACACTTACGTGGGCGTTGCCATGGCCCGTTTCTTGAACGCTTCGCGTTCGCGAAGTAGAGCGGGATCCATTTTTGCTTAGATTTTACTAAACCGAACTTTGGAAATAAAATGTTTTACACAAATTTACAAAAACCCAAACAAAACGCTACAACTGTCAGCGTTTCCCAGCGAACAGCTGTTGAGTGATTTTTCAGGGCTACCCAATAGGACTTATCGTTAGCCTCCGATAGAGTAACCGCTCAATCGATACTTTCATGTCGATAGACCGCCAAATCGTAGTTTGCGCGCCTAACATCGATTTCAAAAAACTTATCGGATCCCTCTAGACGGGCAGCTGTCAAAATACAATTACATTAAAAATAAAAAAGCCATTTATTTATTTATTTCATTTATTAATATCGCTTTAAGGGCTTTACATAGAGTTGTCTATTAATTTTATTAGGCCATAATTGATTGGATTTCTTTGCGAAAATCTACAATCCGTAAGATTTGCATTTTATAATATATATATATTCTTATCTTTGTCGGAATACGTTAGTAAATTGTACAAAGAGTTCGTTTATGTATAAAGTTGCTTGTTTTTGAGTAACGGTAATGCGATTAATACGATAGTCCCGTTAGTGGTTGGTTTTAACAATCATTTGCAGTTTTGTTGGCTCCGTTTATGTCTGGTCTATTTATATTTATATATATATATAAATATCTATATCATACGGGTACTCAGTACTACGGCGCACTTGAACAGGTCAATTGTACGGTTGGTTTTGGTTGGTTGGTTGGTTGGTTGTTTGGTTGGTTGGTTGGTTGTTTGGTTGGTTGGTTGGTATTTCTTGGTATTTCCGTATTCCGTGTCTGTTTCACTCTGTGTGGTTCTGGTTCTGGTACTGGTTGATTCCGTAGTGTTTTTTTATGGGCGGTTCTTGCGTCAGTTGAACTGTTTTTTTTTTTAATTTTTGTTTTCTTGTTATTTTGAAAGTAAACTACTCGTACATAATGTTCTCTGTTAAGTACAATGTTGTCAGTGGGTCTGTGGAAATAGAAAGATAAAAATTGTTTTGCTTATTATGTACGTGGTCGATGGCAGGATCGTCAAATCGATGAATGCGCGCTCAGTTTTAGTACAGAGATCGGTAGTAACTAATTGTAATAGAGCAGTCTGAACATATATTTTGTGTGTGTGTGTGTGTAAGTGTGTTTGTGTGTGTGTGTGTGTGGGGTTTGGTATAAAAGCAATCACTTTTCGATTTTACACTAACAACTAACAACTTACCTCGGACCAGGTGAATACTCCAACTATGGCTACATTAATGCATATAGATACACAGAATCAATATTATATTGTTATACTTACACTCAATTCCGGCGCAGTCGCTTTCTGCCGCTGTCATCACCATCTGAGCCGCTTCGCTCCTCAGCTTCCATAACCTGCACAACAAATTGCCAATTGTTTATAATCTTACATTATGTTTTGGATATTTCTCATACCTTAATTTTGGTTCCACAGATTTCTGCACCATTTAAGACACCGATTGCCTTTTGGGCACTCTCGCGTTCCGAGTACTTGACGTATCCACAGTTCTTGTTTGGTAGCAAATACACATCGATAAGCCCCTTCCAGCAGGAGAATATGTTCTTCAGTATTGAGTGGGGCAGATTCTGAAATTGTATGCAAATAACAAATGAGCATCGGGCTGCCTACAATTGGAATACGGATTTTTATCAACCCACCGCTGAGAGTACAATGAAGAGACGCTGGGCAACTTGGGCATCAGGCGATGCCAATGGCTGCGTTGGCGGCAACGGCACATTGCAAATGGCATCCTTTTTGGTGCGCTCTGAAATGGAAGCAGGTTAAGAGAGGCAAACAAATATCTTAGCAACCGATTCTTACTGTCAATGAAAGATGTGTCCATACGAGCTGAGCTCATGCCGTTGACCTTAACAATTATGCGCTCGCCCATGGGATATTCGAGGCCATGCAGCTTGTCTCTATGGAAATCGAATAGGCATTTATTAAAAGTAAATTAATGTTAATAAAAAACGTGTGTTACTTGGCATAAATTGCAGCTTCGGGATTATCGTAGACAACAACAGCCTCATTTGTGCGCGGACCATCTAAAACCAAGCGTTGTAAAACAGAGAAATTCTAGAATATTATCATCGCTGCTTACGTTCTCGCATAATTTGACAATAGTCCAGGCCGGGTATTATGTCAAATAGGCGCCACAGCTGATCCTGATTAACGCAATTGCTGACCGTCACCTCCAAGCATGTGGGCTGTGGCACAGGCACATTTTGCATGCGCAGAAAGGCGGACATGTCGCTGTTGACTGATGTATTCCAATCGTTGCTGAAGCTGCCGGCACCACTTCCGCCGCCCCCGCCACCATTATAGGTGGAGCCGCTGCCGCCACGTCCCGAAGGGTAGACGGGGCTGTCATCGGCGAGGCGTCCATACTGATCCCGTTGTGTGCGCGTCGAGCCCTTGGGTTCGGCAAACACCGCCTTATATTTGGCTGAACAGTTTTCAAATGCCACAGCAGCATAGTAGAACCTAAAAGAGCGGCATTATTATTACTGTTTTTAATTTATAGAACATAATGTGTTGAATCTTTACAATGTAAAAACATAACGGAATAAAAAAGAGTCGTTTGTGACGTTCGTGCTTGTTTATTGTGTTCAGTGTTGCGAACTGCTGCTTTAAGAATGGATGCTGAATCTTCTAAAAAAATGGCTGATGTGCCCAATTGTAAGTAAACTGGGTTTTTAACACTTATCAGGGATATGCAAAATAAGGTAACTCCGTTAAATGTTTAAACAGTGTTTCTGCAAATACCCGGATTAAGCTGTATCCGCAATATTCTATTCGTATTCGTACTGTATAGTTATCTATGAATAATGCAATACATACTTTGTAAAGCGAACGTAGCCGAAACCCTTGGGGCTGCCATTGTTCTTCTCCCGGACAATGGTCACGTTCTCTACCTCACCCCATTGGGCAAATTCATCGCGTATGTCATCCTCAGTGGCGGTCTTTGGAATCACAATAAATAATCGCACATATTTCTCCTGTTCATTTTCCGACTTGTTCGAACCCTGATTACGACTGCAAAATGTTGACAAAGCGAAATTAATATTTTTCTGCTGACCTCAGCCAGAAATTATGCCAGGTCACTTACTTTGCGGCAACCAGCACCTTAAGGGTTCTGTCAGTTTTTCCAATGGTCTTTCCGTTCATCTGTTCCTGTGCCTTGGCGGCATCAGAGGTTTTTGAGAACTTTACATAGGCGATGCCCTTATTTTCCTGTGTATGCTTATCCTTAACTACCCATATATCTTCAATTTCGCCGTAGGGTGCGAAAGCCTCGCGAAAATCTTCTTCGGTGTGTGCTTTGTTACATATTATGAACAGCCGCGACATGGGTGGGTCGTCGTCATTCGAATAATCTTGGCCGCGTCCACCGCCACGGGATTGAGAGCGATAATCCGACATATTTCTGTTATAAATCAAATTAAATTTTCCTACACTTCTACTTTTTCGCGTTTTTGTTTTGCTGGCCAGACGCCGAATACAAAATGGCAGAATACTCAGAGAAGTATTTGTGTATACTACTGAATAAATAATCGAACGGATTTATCGATTTGCACCGGTGATATCTTTTATTTTTTAGTTAAGAATTTCGCCTTTTTCCAACACTGGTGCCATGGAAATGTTTTTGTCTGAAATTTTAGGTAGGCGACCAGATGCTCTCTTAATCCTGGATTACCTGCTGCGCAGCCGTTACGTTTTGCAACAATTTACCACTACCTGTGTAGAAATTCCACATAAAAGCAACCCACTGGTAACAATGCTGTTAGTTGCCATAAGACGTTCAAAATGAAATCAATGGAAAGAGCTGTCATGCGGATGCTGGCGATGCTGATATACATCCAGCTTATACGTGGCGATATGTCTAAGATGTCTAAAAAGTCGCATGTAGAGGACTTTGAGGGCGTAACAGCGTTATTCGAGGCACTAACATCGTCACCAAACGACGGTTACACGTATGACTGGCGTGTGCACACCTTTTCAATAAGCAGCAACAACATTGACGAGGAGCATGTGATGCGCAATTGTACGGTTTTGTATCTGGACCAGTGCACATCTTGGAATAAGTGCAGACAAACTTGCCAAAAGACAGGTGCAGCCAGCTACAGGTGGTTTCATGACGGATGCTGCGAATGTGTTGGTGGGCATTGCTTAGGCTACGGCATAAACGAGAGCCGTTGTAGCCACTGCCCCGAACCTGGATGTGATAGTGACGATTAAAAGCAGATTAAACATACATATACTTGTATATATATATATAGCTATTAGTATTAGAGCTAAGTTTATTGTTCTGTTAAACAAGCAAAATAAAGGGGTATGCTGCAGGGTTCCAATAAACGAAATTGTTTTGTGTTCGACGGCTCGATATATTCGCCTATCGATATATCGGGGTGTCGCGCATCTCTATTTCATTTCAGCTCCACGTTGTTTGGGTCGCTGGACAATTTTAAACTGTGAGATACGCTAAAAACACAAATGGGTCGCAAATTCCAAAAGAAAAAGAAGGTTGAGCAGCTGGAGATTGTACCGCTCGATGAGAATCCACCGCTACCCTCACAAAGACCATCAGACGAGGTCGTTCCAAAGAAGGTAAGCACCTGTGACGGCAACACACAAAAAGCAGCATTTCTCATCCACATTTTTTGTTATCTACCCAGGAAAAATGGATAAATAAACAGCGAGTCTTGGTGTTTGCGGCACGTGGTATAAGCCATCGCGACAGACATCTGATGCGCGACATCAAAACTCTAATGCCGCATCATCGTCCCGAATCGAAAATGGAGCGCTCCAAGACGTTGGCCGTGGTCAACGAGATGTGCGAAATGAAGCACTGCAACAAGGCCATGTTGTTTGAGGGTCGCCGCAAACGGGATTTGTACATGTGGTTGTCCAATACGGTCGGTGCCACCGGGCCGTCAGCCAAATTTCTCATTGAGAACATCCACACGATGGCAGAGTTGAAGCTAACCGGCAATTGCTTGCGCGGCTCACGGCCGTTGCTCTCCTTTGATGCCAAATTCGATGAGCTGCCCCACCTGAAACTGCTCAAAGAGCTTTTTGTGCAGACATTTGCTGTGCCCAACCATCATCCAAAGAGCCAGCCGTTCATTGATCACGTTTACACATTCACATACCTGGATAATCGCATCTGGTTTAGGAATTTCCAAATTCTATCCGAAGATGGTGGCCTGTCGGAGGTGGGTCCACGTTATGTGATGAATCCAGTCAAGATTTTCGACGGCTCGTTTACGGGCAAAACCATTTGGGAGAATCCCGATTACGTTAGTCCCTCCAAGCAGAGACAGATGCTCAAGAAGGCCGCCAAGGACAGATATGTGAACCGCGTGGAACAAAAGGTGCAGCAGGAGGCAACGCGTCCAGTCAAGGCATACGAAGGCCTCGAGAATGAAGAGCTGTTCGAAGACGAAGATCCACTAGAAACGGCCAGACTCCTGGCGCTGAAGGCCAAAAAGAAGGCCGAGGAAAAGAAAACGCCCAAAGCGGCGCTCACCAAACGGATTAAGGACAAACAAATGCAGGTCGTGAAGCAGGTGATCGAGCAGCGCAAGGCACGGGTGAAACGTGTGAAAAAAGTTTAAAATGTTTTATTTCGCGTTACATTTACGAATAAATACAAATACATATAAAAAATGAATACATATAATAAATACGTTTACAATTGTGCGTTTGCCTAGTCCTTCACATGGACCTCTTTGAATATCCAAATTCAGCACTGGGCTTCTTTATGTTATCCATGATATATATATATATATAAGTTTTATGTTTTTTTCACTACGTTTTGTACGTTGAGTTACATATTTTGTTCACTCGGAGGGCACGCGGGCAGAGTCCAACACCTGGCATATTGGATCTTTATGAGTTTCTTAGTTTTCATGGGAGCACGGATTAGATATATATATGTATATAGAAGAGTAAGCGTCTTTGTTGGCTGGAATATTACTCCGCCATTGGGGAGACTTCGGCATCGGTTGGCGGCAATCGCGTAATGCTAAACGGCTGCTTATTGATGGGCATCATCTCGACCACCTGGATGGGCGGCTCCTCGCCGGGCTGCAGAGGCTCCTCGCCAACCAGTTTGGCCAAATTGCTTTGGGCCCAGCGGCCGGCACGGCCATTAATGGTCTTGTCTTCGCAAACGCACAGGAAGAGCGTATCGACCACCATCTAAAAGCAAGTCGGAAGTTGATTAGCTTTTGGTAAATTTAACAATTGGTAATTTAAACCTCGAAGAGTGAGAGCACAATGTGGGCTATGAAGAAAGCGAAGATAATGATCAAGATGACGGGCGCCATATAGAAGTTCAGACCAGGCCTGTCCTTCAGCATAAAGATGCCCAGGAGACCCGAGAGGGCGGCAACCACAACTTTGCCCAGGAACAGAATAAAGTCGCCGATGCTGTTAATTGTCGCCACCTGCAGCACGTTGGTGGCCATCGCGTTCCAGGCCTGAAAGAGAAGATGCGTTTAAATGCAATTGATTATAGGTAATTAAAGCTAGCACATACAATGCCAGCGGCTGGGCAGAAGTTAATGGACTCAATGGCCACCACTGTGTAGGCATTGTGATTGAGGAAACGTATAAACTTCTCGAGCAGCCAAAAGCCGCAGATGCAGCACTTCAAGCAGCAGGCGGCGCACTCCGAGCCCTTGTCCTCGCCCTTCTTGAGCCTGTCGAGAATAATAATATTTACTACAAAATCAGCAGAAATGGCAAACAGGACAAAACTCACTTGGCATACAGATAGGTCAGGATGAGACGCGGTATTTTGAATATTGTTATGACAAAGGAGCCCTTGGCCACAGTGCCCAGGTGATATTTAATTAGTTTACCAATTGCATAAACAGTTGGCGTCGTCGTCGGCTTGCCGAAGTACCAAAAGGCCACCGCGGCGGCCAGCGCGAATTGCTGGCAGGCAAAGATAAACTCAACCGTCCAAATCAGTCCGACCACATAGATCCAGAACATGCTCCGCAAAGTAGTCGCATCTGCATACTCTATACGCGTAATCGCTGTGTCAGGTGAGAAGAAACAAGAATTAATTCATTGTACGAACAATATTTGCAATAAATCTGCAGAAGAAATTATATACACAAGTCATATAGTACACAATTAAGAAGGCATACAAGTTTTATATATAAATATATATATGTGTGTGTTTCTGTGTGTGTTTGTATGTGTGTCTGTATGTGCGCTTGTGTATGCATGTTTGTATGTATGCATTTATGTAAATATGTATGCATGCATGCTTGTTTTCTAATACCAAACGCAGCCCAAGCTTAGTTGTCGCTGTCCTGCAAATTTAAATAAAACGAATTTCTGCCAAGTGCTCTCCTCCTCGATTCTCAAGAACTCAAGTAGGCTCTGCCGTTTTCTGGCTAAACCCGTAGTGTAGTGCATTTTTTTTGGCCTTTTTTTTTTTTTTTTTGGTGTTTTTTGTGTGTGCGTGTGTGTACATATATATGTACGTATGTATGTACGTACATATGTATGTATGTATGTCTGTACTTATGCATGTATGTACGTATGCATGTGTGTATGTATGTACGTGCGTATGTATGTACGTACGTATGTATGTATGTACGTATGTATGTATGCATGTATGTATGTATGTGTATGTATGTATGTACGTGTGTGTGTGTGTGTGTGTGTATGTATGTATGTATGTATGTATGTATGTATGTGTGTATGTATGTATGTATGTATGTATGTATGCGTATGTATGTGTACAAATTAGATAAAACTGAATGTGCACCTTCATCATATAAGGTAAGACAAACATTTTTCCATATAGAGATCTAGTATTTTATACAAAGAATGAATGTGTATCTTCGGCATGCCGAAGATTTAATACCCTTTCAACTGGCACTTAAGCATATTTTCGACAATTAGATATGTTAGTGTATGTACAAAGAGTTTAAAGAAAAGAAGAATTCCGAATTGGGTGATTAGATAAGGATGAAGGATGATATATCACTTACACATTAACATAACCAGTGTTATTTTTTATCAACAACCAACAACCAAAAATAAAAAAATACATTCAGGATTAATAATTGAAGTAAGTCCTGGGCAACGCATCACAGTTAATAATTATAATCTAAATGTTTTATCGTTGATTTAGAGTCTGGCAGAGCTATTGGGTATAAAAGTTAGGCTCTGCAGAGCTTCAACAGAATGTTTAAGGCTCGCTTAGGTCAGCAAGGAGCTTAGTTAAAGACCTTAGACTGGTTGCTTACTTCTCTCATCGCCTCCGGGAGCTGTCTGATTGAGCAGCATCGCCGCCGCATTGGCTGGGAGCGTCGGATGCACGGCATTGCTGTGAAACGGCGCGATGGGGCTCTGATCGGGCGTGGTGGCGGTCACAAGACAAATGACGACAACAACCCAAAAGGCCAAGAATGCAATCAAGACCAGGAATGCCAAAAGGGGGGCTATCAGAAGGCCCGGCAAATTCATCATGCAAACGCCAGCCTCCTCGAAGAGCGCAGCCAAGCCGGAAAGTTTGTTTTTAAGGAAATAAATCACCACCAGCAGAATGACCTGCAATCCAACATACATCACAATATACCCCATTAATTGAGAAATTTTGTCGAGGACTCACCATGGTGATGGTGGCCAGTACGGCGAGCGTGAGCACAGCCTGCTGATTGCGCAGGAACTCCTCCAGCTGTGAGTATTGCGTGTTGCCCGTCTTGTTGCGTATGCCATAGTAGGCATACCAGAGCGCGCCAGTCAGTCCGACGCTGGCCACAATTACCAGCACGCAAATGAGCCAGGACACAATGCGCGACAGCCAATGCATCATGGTCACCAGAGCAATCGAGATGACTGCGCAAAGATAACATTAATAATCTAGAGTTTATGTGAATTGTGTAGACATACGCAGGGAAATGCCGCAGACAATGGCTATTATATGCCAGGTGGAATAGATGTCGCCCAGGAACTGTTGCGCCACATCCCAATTGTTGAGCATTTTGTACATTTCCTTCACCTCCTTGCTGGACTGCTTGGGCACACAGCGATGCAGCACGGGCGAGCTAGAAGATAAAAGGAGTTAGCCAAGCTTCAAAAGAATGTGCAGCACAGTTACCTCTCGAGGACGGGCAAATTAGGACATGGGCCGAGGGTGTCGAAGATTTTGTCATCCTTAGTCAGGCCCGGCCTGTCGAGCTGATCCATATTATAGTCATATTTGCAGAATTGGGCGCCGGTTTCCGTATAGTACTGCTTCAGCTCCCTTGGCTGGCTGAGCGTGCGCTTGGGACAGCTTTTAACGCAGATCTTTAAGGCCTTTTTCAGCTCCTTTACGTCAAAGTAAAACAATTCCGGCTTGTCAATCGTATTCATGCCCGACAAAGGAAAGTTCTGAAAGCGTTCATTGTGCTGAACCCCGCAGGTGTTCCCAAAGGAGTCATAGCCATTGATCAGACGCAGCGGGTTGCCAAAAACGAACGAAAATATCGCAATGACAATCTGCAAGCAAAACAAACATAATGACAAATGATCTAATCTATATGCAAATATCTATTATAATTCTAGGTAATTGCCACTGTCCGAGTTGGGCCAACGCCCACACTTCTTGCGGCATTCTCCACACGACATGGGAATAGCGTGTCCTAAACCAATTTAAAGTATAATAAGGAACTTTAATAGATACATGTATGTATATGCATGGACAAAGCCGCCGCCCAACCACATAATTCATCATGGCCAGCTTTACATTAATAAAATTAGCAATTCCCGCTCATATGACGGCGATGACGACACACGCTTCAGTCCCCCTCCACCTCTCCCTCCCTCCATCAAGTGTATCATAGTCTGATTAATCTGCGCAGCTTTCACTTTCTTGCAGCATACATGAACAAATGCTGCCTGCAGACATTTATCCAATTTATACACAACTCTAAAACTTATTTGCTCAACATATTTACCAGAAATAGCCAAAACAATATGTAAATAGCCAGCCAGAAGACGTCCGTGCAGGAGCGGTATTTGGGTCTATTTCGATTATTTGAGGCTTCGCCTTCGCCATCCTTGCTCTCAGCACAGCCCATGTTCGAATTTCGCTTTATATATAATTCTTAATATTAATTTAACTTATATTTGTTGAGCCAAACAATCTTTTGTTTTCTTTTTTCTTCACAACCAAAACCGCGACTAGTCTGACCTGCCAGGGCTGGAGAAGTCAACAACGATATCGTTATGCAAATATCGATGCGCAATATGCAAAATAATCGATAACTATGTGGGTGATTCGAAAATATCGAAAATAACTTAACGGCATTTCAAACACTCAGTTTCAATTGTTGACGCATAATTTATTCAAAGATCGAGTTGATTAAACTTGTTGACTAATATGTAACTTATTTCTTACTCGTAAGCTTAATAAATGTTAACAAATTGTTACTTAGTTTTCATAACCTGAAGCTGACGAAAATAATTTACTGTGTGTTTAATAAAAAATTGAAATTCGTATACATTAAATAAAAAAATCCTAACTTACGTTTGGCAAATTGCTTACAAACTTTGCCAAATACTACAGAAATTGTCATTCCAAAATTGTTCGCATTCTAGGCAACTGCTAATGAACAATTTTCGAACAAGATTTTGTACGCGCCAATTTCTAATACTAAATTAAATTGCTCTTAAATTTCCTACTTATCAATAATTACTTTAAAGACGCATTTTTAAATCCACATGTCATCAATTCTGCTTCTCATTCTTCACTTAATCTCAGTTGTTTTTTTATTTTTGAACCGTGACCTTTATGCCACCCTTAACAATCGCCTCCGCCGGCGGCTGTCCAAATCTCCGGCTCTGATTGGAGTTTCCAGTTTTCCGGCGTATGCTACTGCTCCCATTGGATCGGGGTTTGGTGGCGTCGGGCACCGGCTCGCTTTGACTTTGGCTGCGCTGCGACTCCGGCTCAAAATCGTCGGAGATTGGCTTGTAGGTGCGTATGCCGGAATTGGAGCGCACGGGCAGCAGCGTGACCAAACGATGTGGACTCGGTTCCGTGGACGTTGCCTCGGCAAACTGGGAGGTCTTCAGCAGCTCCTCGTACTTGAGTGGATCCACCACCTCGACCTCCGCCTCGCCGACCACAGGAATCGCAGCACCAAGCACTTCAGTGGACCCATCTTCCATAAAACTAGACATAGGCCGGATAAACGGTTCACGCTGCTGCAGCGGTAGCTCGACAAAGTTCTTGACACTGGACTCCATTATGGGCAGGGCTGTGGTGGTCGTCGTAGTTATAGGTTTCGCCTTGGTCTCATTCCGTTGGCCGTGCTTCAGTTTGTTTTGAGAGAAGGGCGGAAACTTCATTGGCGCGCTCGGAGTAATGCCCAGCTTGGAGGCGAGCGTGTCAAAGATGAGGGATATGTCCTGTATATTGCTGGCATTGTTGATCCGGGTCTTGATGTCGTGCAGCGTAAAGTTCTCCGTCTTCTCAACGTCCTCGGAGACCCAAGCCTGCAGCGTCTTATTGAAAACTTTGCGCATATTGCCGCCATAACCGAAATTAACCGGCGCGGAGCTGTTCACGAACTCCCATTTGGAGTGCGAAGGAAACAAGTTGGAGTCGTCCAGCATGGTCGGCCGCTCGGTGTTCGGACGTATGCGATTCTTCTTGGTGGAGCTAGGCGCAGTCGTGGTTGTTGTCGTTGTGCTTGTCGTGGTGCTGGTCGTCGTGGAGCTGGTCGTGGAGGAGGGAGCATTGCGCTGCAGGATAAGCTCCTTGAGATTCATAAAGTTTGGCTTGGGCTGGGCAACATTGGGAGCCAAATCCGCGTCCGCCTGCGCCTCCTCGGGCTCTATGCGTGATTCAATTCTCTCCGGCTCTGGCTCCGGCGTCGTGGTGCCATTTTCCTCCTTGGGCAGATTCAGCAGCTCCATGAAGAACTCGCCAATCGTATCAGCGAGCGCAGAGTTTTCAGTGGGCTTCTGGCCGAGCACAGTGGGTGCATTCGTGCTGGTATCCAGCTGGATCTTCAGGGGTGTCGTCGAGCCTGAGACTGTCGTGGTGCCCAGCTTGGACGTCGTGGTTTCCAGCCTGGCCTCCTGATTGGTGGCATTCTCCTGCTTCTTGGCAATGACCCCGCCGCCCAGATGCTCGAATTTCCCGCTGTTGCCCTCAATGTTGAACTGAAGCTTATTCATGCCGCCCAGCGTGGGATTCATGGGCCTAAAGGGCGGCACGATCACATCATCGATCAGGGGCACCGGCAACGGATGCGGCTCGACGAGCGCTCCGCCCAAGCGCTCGATATTCTCGGTGCCCGGCATGAAGACGGGACTGCCGAAGTTGTGATAGAAGAGCATATCCGGCTCCTGCTGCGGCTGCGGCTGGCTGGGCATGTCCAGTTTGCCGTCCGGCTTGCGAAATCCGGACATGGACATAAACGGATCCATGGTCACACCCATGGCTGGCATGGCAGCCGCTGGCGGTGTCGGATTATCAGCTATAAACGGCAGCTCCAGCTCATCGATGCGACGCTGTGGCAAGTGGTTGACTGTCGGAGTAGGCGTGGGCGCGCCTCCCAGTCCAGGCAACGTTTTTGTGGGAAAAGCCGGCGGGGGTCCCGGCAACAGTTCGGGCACCTCGCGATGTATGGGCCGCCAGGGTTGTGTGTCCAGTATCGGGAATGTGGTGAATAGATTCGCATCCAATTTGGGCAGCACAACGGTCGAGGAGGCAGGGTAAGCGAATGTCCCCGGCGTGGTGGTCACCGGAGGAGCCAATGTGGTGGTTGTCGAGGTGGTTGTGGGCTTGGATGTAGTCGTGGTTGTTGTGGTCGTGGAGGGTGTTGTGGTTGTCCTTGTGGTTGTTGTGGATGCTGTCGTGGTTGTCGAGGGTGTTGTTGAGGTTCTCCTTGTCGTGGTTGTCGTGGGCTTCCTTGTGGTCGACTTGGTTGTGGTCGACTTAGTTGTGGTTGCCTTGGTTGTGCTCTGCCTGGTGGTGCTTATGGGGCTCTGCGGCGTTATGGTGGTCAGCTTGTCCACGCTGGGCTTCTTGGGCTTGACGCGGAGCGAGTAGGGCGTCACCGCTATGGACTTGGGCGGCAGGCTGCTGCTGCTGCCGCTGTTGGTGCTTTGATAGGAACGCGTGGGCGATGTCTTTTTGCGTGCGATGTCTGCGTCCGTTTTGGTTATTTCAAAGGAACCCTCGAAGGAGCCCTGGATGACGGGCGCGTTCTCCACATCAATGTCCGGCTCATCATCTGGCGAATGCGGTCGGACCGCCGGACTGCGTGGCTTGGGCGTGCTCAGCGCGGAAGGTTTTGTTTGGAGTTGTCCACCTGGTGGAGTGCCCTTCTTCATCAGACGCTTCTCCAGCTGCGTTTGGCTGGTGGGCACGGTTTGCTGCGAGTGTGGGAAGATGTGTTTAGTCAAGGAGCTCATGTGTTACTAGTTGCCTCTGCCCGTGCTTACCGCTTCCTTTAGTATAGCTGCAGAGCGCACCACCTGCTCATCCAGGATGCGTTTGATCTCCAGGGATTCGGTGTCCAGGCGTAGCGAGCGATAGAGCGATTTGCTGGCGGATGTCTCTAGAAATAGTGACTCCTTGATGTACTCCTCTACGCTGAGTATGTTCCTGCAAAGGAATAAGCAAATGGATTAGCAACTGGCTCGGAATTTGGTTGCCAAGATCTTACTGCGGCAGCTTGCGCACGTCCAGGAACAGGCGAAAGGAGACCTTTATCAAGGGGCCCTCCCCGAAGCCCCAGACATCCGTGCGGAGCGGCTGCAGTCCGTTGTCGGTCAGGGCGCGCTCGACGAACCGCTTGTAGAACTCGATCTTCTGCTTGTAGGTCGTCGTGTGGTTGTACTTCAGCCCGGTCGAGTACAGATCCCCCTTGGCAATGCGAAAGGAACCCTCGAAGCCCAGTATAGCTGCAAGCAAGGAAGATGGATCTAACTCCGATCTTACTCTCATATATATATTGGCTCATATACTCACGATCCTCCAGCGTGGCCTTGATCGAGCTGAAGTAGAAGGCCAACCCAGCTATGGAGATCACGGCCAGCAGCACGATAAACGCGGCCGTCGTTAAGATAATCGAGAAGGATCGATTCTTTGGATAATGCGCATGCGTCTTGGTCGAGAACGTCGACGGCGCTATATTCCGTCCGTCCCGCCAAATGCCCCACGTATTATAGCCATATTGACTGTTGAGGCTGTGCTCGTTCGTGTAGGAAGGTTGCTTGTTCATGTGGTAATAGGCGCCCAGCTGGGAGCGACGGCCCAGCGTGTTCTGATAATTATATTCGGAGGTGTTCTGCGTGGATAAAAGGGAATTTGTTTGATGAGTTTTATTTGTGATATATGTGAAAGTTTTAAAAAGCGGCAAGTCTTAAGCCGAAGCGATTCGAAGTCCACGCAAAGTCAACCTTAATGAAACTGGAACCCAAACCCAAACTATCTTCTCAGACATCCAGCGTCAGAAAAACAAACGTAGTTCCAACTATATTTATTCAAGTCTAGTTACTGGATACCAATTTTTGGTAAGTTGAATAAATACTTTGTTCTATTTAAGCTCACTTTTATACGATTTATACTTTATTCACCTCTATTAAGATGCCAAATAGATCTAGAAGCTAAACCATGATCAAAAAGCCAAACCTCTTCGAAATCGGATGAGTTTTTACCGAGTTATTGAATCGAACCTAACGTTAAGACAAGGAACTAGTTCAAACGGCGAACCGAATTAGCGATATTTTTATGGGCTTCCAGCCCTGGTTTCTGTGCGCATTAATGCTTTTTTGAAACCCTTTTCTAGGTTAAGTCATTTTCTGAGCGACAAATAAGTTTTAGAGTTCGATTCACAGCTAGAAAATGTGGATTGCCCTTCGAGCAGGGTATTCTATGGAATTGAAAGTGTGTTTCTAAAGCGTGTCAGAGTCTTGGTGTTTGGGTATGCCACCGAAAAACAATTAATCGCAACTAATTAGATAATTATCTAAGCACTTGGCTAATGAGTTGAGGGCAATGCGAAACTTTCTCAAATGCCGCAAGACCCTTCTGTATACTTTCTTTCTACAAATCGTTTTGCTTTAGCCTTGATTAGATTTGTTTGGCTAAATTCTAACGGTTTGTGGGACTTGGCATCGTGTGATTCTTTATCAAAATTAATTATCATTAGCTAATGAATGTCGTCATCAGCGAATTACGCATTTAATTTCTAATTCCGTCAGTCATTGCACTTTGGAAATGAAGGCCCCCTTTGGAACCTTTCACAGAGCTTGGGAACTTTGACGGGTTGATATCTTGTCGCTATACCCTGTATACTATATCAAAAATGTGTTTAAAGTGTGTCTACAATTTCCGGAATTCCCTCTTGCTTTACATATGTCGGAAATGGCTGGATCTGACCACTTTATTATACAGCTGCCATAGGAACAATCGGTCGAAAAGTGGGTGCATTATGAAAAGGTTCGGTCTGCAAGGGTATTAGATCTTCGGCTTGCCTAAAAAAGCCCTCCTTTCTTTAACTAACCTTAATAAGTAAGCAATTGTGTATTTTACGCTGTGTACAGGGTATCTGCTAGCTGATCGCACATGTATTGTACGTTGCGTACAGGGTATCTGCTAGCTGATCGCACCTGTCCTCTGTCTATGTTTTTCTTCTTTTGGCTTTTGTATTTTATATTCCACAATTGCCCTTTAACAGTCATTAGCTGTGGGGCATATGCAGCTTGTCTTTGGTCTACCAATCTGTTAAGCTTCTCTCTCTTCTCTTCTCTCTTCGCTCTCTTTCATTTTCTTACCCCCCCCCCCTCCCCTCTGCTCTCTTAGTTGTTAGCTGGCCAGGTAATTGACAACCTGTTGTCGCAACAGCTGTTTTTCCAGGCCTGGCCTAAGCCGAATTCTTGTTAGTTTCTTTCTCCCTCTTCGCGTGCTCTTCGAGCTATTCTGTTCTGTGGGTTCTGTTCGGTGGGTTCTCTAGAGGTTCTCTAGAGAGAAAGTCATTCACCTTTTGCGTTCTCGCTTCTTGAAATTGTTTGACTTAATAACTAACTTGGTATCTGTCTGTGGCCGAGGTTTTCTGGAATAGGCAATGCAAACAGCTTCATCTGAAATTCGACAAGCCTAAACAAATATGCAGCCGAGTTCTTTTATACTTGTGGGTTTATGTAATTCCTTATCAAAAGTTCTTTATGTCTCGCTCAATTTAGATATTTAACCCAGATTCTCGTTTAAAAAGAAGCTCTTGTCATGTAAATTAGCTTCTAATATTATTCACAGTCGAGTTGTATAACAGTTAAAAGTCGTCTCACAATGATATATGGACTAGATATAGATAGGATGGGTTGGTTGATTGATTATACGAACCATTTGCCGACATGTCTGCGTTCGATATATATCGCTGACGCCGGACAAGCTCTGGAAGTATTTCTTGGTGCCGTAGACTGTGTCCATCTTGGATTATTTATCTGGACTCTCTGTAGTTCTTGGGTTGCTCTATAAGAAAAGAAAAGAAATAACGGTTATTTACAGTGTTGGGCAGCAGAGTTGTCTCAAGTGAACCAGTCGTTCCATGAACTGAACCAGCAGCTGCTTCGGGTCCTTAGTCTAGTTCATTTGTCTCAATTGAACCAATCGTTCCATGAACTGAACCAGCAACTGCGTCGAGCCTTATACTAGTTCGTTTATAATTATTTTCTATATTTGCCAAATACTTCACTTTCATTAAAAAGCGGCATTTGCTTTCTTTTGGTCGAAACTTTAAGCTGATTGCTTCATCAAACTTCCGGTGGCCAAAAAACCGGCTGATCCTGTTAATCCGGCCTATGAAAATTCTCACTTTTCGCCAGGCAAAGGAAAACCAACAAAAAAAAAAAAAGAATGACAGAAAATTGTTATGCACCAACTTGTCAACCGGTTTCAGTTTAAACCAAACGAAGCGAAGCCCCCAACAAAAATGCTTTCTATGTGAATGAAGAGTTGTTTGGCTTTATTTTGAATTTTCTCAATTATATTCTGTCTTAATTGGCAAATGTTCCATGTCGAGTGGACGCTCGTTAAAAGCGAAAGCTATTCCGAAAATATGAAAATAAAAAATTTTGTTACCTGAGCCCAAATCTAATTAGAGAACTCCGAACTCGAGCTACAAATTCGAAACAATTGTGTTGGAATTTTCACTCATCTTGAGCTTGGGAAATAAATACAACAAATACACAAAAAACGCAGAACCCTCAACACAGCCGAGTGGCTTTTTACCAAGTACAAGCCGAAGATCAGCCAAAGAAACCAGTTCTGGGTCTCGGCCTGGCTTGGCTTGGCTTGGCTTGGCTGGGCAGGGTTATTGCTCGTGCCACCAAGTCATATACATGCCTCGTATTTATATTGCCCCTATGTATAATCAAAGCTTACACACACTCATCTAGAGAAACCTGTGTAAAAATAGATGCCAGCCAGCGAGCACTAAAAAAAATGATGGTCTTATGAGTTTTGAGCTCGTCTCTGAACTGTCAAAAGTAAAAGTTCTGCCTTGGAATGCGCTGATGATGATCGTTGTTGTTGCTGTTGCTGTTGGCTCAGAGTTCAATGTTGTCGCTTGATGGAATCTTCAGGTGAAACTAATTGGTTTTGCTTTTTTCAGATACATACTAAAAGATAATATTGAAAGAGTCATCAGCTTCAGAAAATTAATTAAATTTAAGGTTAATTTTTGAAACGAATCGGCTTGAATTCAATCTTTTTTTTGACTCAGAGTTATAAAAAAAATATTTAATTAACTTTGGGGAAGTCCCTCAAATAAATTCGACATGGGAAACCAGGTTCACGAACCAAGACTTTATCTTTGAACCGTGAGCCGAACTAGTTCGTATTCTTTTGGATTTCCTGGTATCAGGTAACGTACAGCTTTAGCCTAAATCTTGTTCGACTTTAATTTGCTTATGGCAAATGATTTAGTTAGTAAATAAAACGGCACATTTTCCGCATGAGGTAAACAAAGAAATTAACATAATGCGCGGATAAAAACCAGCGCCAAAACCGCGCGGCCAAGCAGAAAAAGCTTCCAAAGTACACGCGCAGTATAAGTACAATTAATGTGAACACAGACAACGACACACGTCTACGTATACGTATACGTATACGTATAAGAACCATCATGAGTGTGGCCAGACTGACTGACAGGCAGGCAGGCAGGCAGACAGACAGGCAGTTAACTGTAGACACACACATGCATTTGTATGTGTGCATGTAAGTGCTGCCAGAAAAACGCCTGGCGAGCCATTGCCATTGCCATGGGTTGACGTTGACCCAGTTGTGCATGCGCGGTGCGGCGCGGCGCGAAGCGGGCGACAGCCGAGAGCCAAAAACAGTCAAGAGTCAGCGCTTGAGGCGCAGGCCCAGACCCCAAAACTGGAAACCTGACCGTTTGCGCGAGTGTGCGTGTGTGTATGTGTGTGTTTATGGAGAAAGAACAAATTGAATTACATGTACATATGTATGTATGTATGTAAGTGCGTGAAGAAAAAAATAGCTAAAAAAGAGACGACACTCAGACGCACTCACACTCACAGCACAATTCGGCGGCATTAAGACGTTGTCAGCGTCGTCCACGCATAAGTTGATTAAATTTCTCGCATTAGCCGATTTTCTCCCATTGGTGAAATTGTTTAAGCAATGCAACAACAACAACAGCAAAACCTAAGAATGATTGATGAGAATTTGGTCAGCCGAATGTCTAACGGAAGCCATGCAACCTGTTTGGTCCACATAACTATTGTTGAATTGTTGAGATGGCGGCGGGCGGCAGGCGTCAAAATGCGCGCTGGCATTAACATGTGAAACGATTTTTCGACCAGATTATAATCAAGCACATCCACTTTCAATAATAATGGCCACACAAAGTGTCAGCGCCGAAGAAAGTGAAATGTGAACAACATTTGGACATTTCGAAATGTTTATCAACAAAAATAAATGAAATAAAATACAGTAACTGTAAAACATGCCAGCGAAATGGAAAGTTTATTTCGAAGCGCAACGCGCATCTTCGTTAAAACTAGAAGATCGAAGAAAAAACCATTCCAACAATGCAACAAAAGTCGTCAACTCAAATTTCCCAAATTTGAAAGTATTTATTTATTTGTTTTTTTCGTTTTCGCACAGCAGATTGTTTGAGATGTCATAATTATTCGCTGATTTATTGGCTTAGATTGGAGGAACTTGAAAATTGGACAAAATTTATGCAATCCATTGATTGGCTGAGTTGAGGTAAAAGTAGGCAGCTGGCAGTAATGAACGCACTCATGAATGAAAATAATTGTATAATAGTATAATAAGTAATTGCTGAGACGCATACATGAATATGCAATATGCAACAGTTTGCAATTTCATAATCATTCTAACGGCGTCCTCGTGAGCGCCTTACTAGAGCAGAACAGCAACAACAGCAGCAACAGCAAAACGCAGCGGCAAGAGCCCGCAGCGAGCATTGCCAGCGATCATAAACGTTGAGAGGTGGCAACGCCGAACGCGGAACCTGGCAAAAGTGCATTTCATTGGCAGATAGATGACAAACGAACGGAAAGCGACGACACTGCGGCAACCTCTGCACGCGAATGGGAATTACATAGTGTTTGCCTGATAACTAGAGGGTGGACGGGGGGATAGCCATTAAATGCATAAACCGTTACGCTTTAACCGGCGACCAAACTAAATATGTAATTAAAGGCAAACAAATCTGACGGCGCCGCGCGTTCCCAGCCCAAAAACCATGTGTGTGTGTGCGTGTGCATGTCAGCATGTGTGTGTAAGTGTGTGTACGGAGTGGAACAGAATTTGGCTGCGCGGGAATTTGAAATGTAGCTAAAATGTGGAGTCACCCTGTGTGTATGTATCTAATGTAGTTGTTGTCATTTGCAACCGCTACACTGACTGCTAACAGTATTGGCAGCACGAATGAGTGCTAAGCGGTTTTTAATTAATTAAAATTTGTATACAATTTGTAGAGTCACCTTGTTAAGGTATTTAATGTAGTTGTTGCTGAACGTTAAACTGAAAGCTAACAACGTTTATGTTCGAGCTTAGGTAAGTGCGAAACGGTTTTTTATAGTGCTGTGTAAGGCAGTTTTAACCGTTGACGGCTTTTGTCAGTGCTGCCAGTCAAATAGTTATTTTTAGTGTTTATTAACTAAACTGAAGTTGGGGAAACTTTGCGGCAGCTGTGATATCTTCTCAGCTGAAATGCAAATAGGAAGCGCCGAGTGTGTTTAGTATGCAGCAAGACAGCTCGAAGATAAGAACAGGAGAGTTCCAAGTGCAATTAGTGCCACGATCAAAATGCACGACACGCAGATGAGCGAATGCATTTCATTTTCTTTTTTTTTCTCTGCCTTCTTTTACTTCTTCTGTAGTCTTCTTCTCTTTGTTTCTGTCTATGTGCCTGGAAATTCCAACAAAGTGCATTTGCTTTACCGCAACGAACTCGGTCGCTTTGGGGTCGCCTTTTCTCTCTCTCTGGAAAAGTGCGGCCCATTAGCTGCGATTTTACATCATTTGAATGCAATTTAGCTGCAGTTTAGCGTTATGTTCTATTTCTCCCGCAACGCAATCCCGTCGATTCCGAGCAGTCTGTCATTTTGAGTCCAAAGCCGACATTATCTGCATTTGCCAAGATGTCCGATGTCCGAGAATCGTGCGCCACAGTTGAACGACGAGGAGGCGGGCGCAAAGAGTTGGGTAATTCGGGCCAGCTTGGGGCTCATAATGATGTTGGATTTCTGACCAATTTGCGATTCTACACGGGCCAGCTCTCAGATCGTGTGGGCGGGCGCGGGGCGAAGTTCAAAGTCGGCCAAAAAGCCGCGCGCTTAACGAGGCGAAAGTGTAAATATGTATATATGTAGAATTTTGCCCAAAAACGAAATCAGCCACGAAAATAAACATTAAAAAAAAATGCATAAAGCGAATCATAAAAAATGTACATAATTTATAATCGACGCCAAGTTTGCGCCTCACAATTTTTCTATTAGTATTTCTCTTTTGATCCACTTCCGGCGCGAAATGAAAACTATTTTTCGGCGAGTGCGAAACGAGTGAAAATGAAAATTAACGGCAGAAATGTCGCCAATCGAGGGGCGTGTGCACGCCATGTCCATGGAAATGCTTGTGCATGTCAGGCGAAAACAATTTTCGTGTTGATTTTGGCCTGAGTCTTGGACGTGTTGATTAGCTGATTCATGTATGGCCAAATCTTTCGCCAGCACTTTCACATTTTTATCTCTTATCCCATTGATTTTGTAGCCCAATTAATGAGTCAGTTTTAAGATCTATTGGGGTCGCACGCAGCACTTCCTCCGTTTTCGGCCAAATGGAAACAATTTCCGCTGCGGCTTGTGCTTAATTGTCAGATGCAAAACGTTCTGAATATGCCCGATACAATCACCTCCGGTCGCCCGCTTCGAATCGCATAAAAGTTATAATAACAAGAAGAAGAATGAAGAATGAAGCTTGCCAACGGATCCGGCGCTGGTCAATTGGCCCAGTTCGCAAATGTGGTAATTGCGCACGGTTAGCGACATTCAAAGCCAAATACACAAAGAACAACGTTTGTCTCCTCCCCCCCTCTCTCTCTCTCTTTCTCTTCTCCTCTCTCTCTCTCTCCTCTTTTTCCTCATTGTTTTCCGTTCTTAAAGACATCACCTGTTGGCCAGTTGGCATTCCGCCGAGTTTTGGGTGAAGTTCTTTTGTCTTGCCGCCTTTTTTATAACATGAAAGCCGTTTTCTCATTTTCTAATTTTCTTGGGCCCGTCTTTTATGGCCAGTTTCATTTGAACAAACCATCATTTTTAGCTTGGGCTTTGTTTTTATCGTTTTTATTGCACTTGAAAACGAGCAAAATAAAAAGAGAAACATTTTTTCTGCTATTTCTTTTGGCTTGGGGGTCGGCAAAATGCAACCAGTTTTGTACCTTCAGCCTTAAGTGCGACCACTTTTTCTAGTTTAATGCATGTCCAACTAGTTTAAGGCCAGGGGAGAGACCAACTACGCAGTCGGAGGAACTTGGCAGCAAATGCAAAATATGTCTTAGATATATACATACTATATGATGGGGCTTGTCTTACCAAAAGGTGATTTCTGTAGAGTCCAAATTGGGTCCAGAATTGCGTTCCATTTGACTTAGATGTATGTCTTAAATGCCCAATAAGTATTCATTTGTTGGTGCTAATATCTATTTTGTAACTGTTGTAAATCACATAAAATGATTTTATAAGATTTTTCAACTGATTTTTAACGGTAAGAATTTTGCACAATGAACGGTTTACAAAGAGACCGCAAACATTTTCCAACACAACTGAACGCGCCCGAAGCTGAACGAAAACTGAATCGAATTGGATCTGCAATCACAGCTACACTCACTTCCAAAGAGAAGTGAAGATGCGCAGCAAAGAGAAATGAACAGTTGCGCAAGCGCATTAATCGACTCTCACTCTCCCCATCTCTCACTTGCTTTTCTTCTTTCAATCAGGTTGGCAGGCCCAAGCGGAGCCTCTGCGGCGCCAAAATCAATTCTTAACATAATAATAAACATTAATTGTAAACATAAACAATACATTGGAAACGAATACAATTTATTTATACATTTTGGTGAACATGGTTTAAACAACAACAGATTTTTAGCCGTAATGTGTGCCAGTTGGTTGTGCATTTATCCGTCTGCTAGCTGGTTGTCCCACGACTTGGCAATCATGGCGAGGGCATGACGCTTTAGTTTTGGGCCAATCAATGGATTCATTTGGGCCATGTAGCAGCAGAGCCAGAAGAGCCAGCAGCAGGCCGCCGTCAGCATCAGAATGCAACGTATTAGATTCTGATGTGGACCCTTTGGGGTCATAATGGGCATACCGATGCCCACGGCTCCCCAGACGGCCGTGAAAAACAATACTGGAAAGAATGCAGCGCCCATATTTGGCTTGAGAATGATATCACTTCGTTTTTTTTTTAGTTGCAAAGTTGCACAATTTAACCAATTTTTAAAATACACTTAAATCGAGGTAAGATTTTGCTTCCAATAAGAATTATATTCGTAAAATCAATAAAAAGGCGATAACGAAATTACATTTGTTATCGATACCTATAGTCGAAAATACTAACTACTCGATACAATAGGTTATTACTTGAGGTTGTGGTGGTGGCTGAGGCTGTGGTGCGTCGCAGCTGGAATTTGTTTTTAATTAATTTTTACGCCTACCCCAATTATTTTTACATATCAGGTAAGTTAATTGTTAACAAGCGGTGAAAATAGTGGCTGCATCTCTAATTGTTGCTGACAAAAGTCTGTTTTGGGTTCGCTGTTGACCTTGGCTGTTTGTGTTATCGTTAAGTTATCGAAATAGCTGGTGCACAATTTAAAATTATTTTCTAGATGATTAACTGGACTAACAATGAGTTTGTATGCACGGAGGTTGGCTGTGGTAGGGTTTTTAACACAAGATGGACGCTAAAGCGACACTCCGCGACGCATCGACAAGGTTCAAATACTACGCATGATTGCAAACAATGCAATAAAAACTTTTCCCGCAAAGATTCCTTGGATCGTCACAATCAGTAAGTTATCTGATTCCTGTTACAATATTCTTTAAATATTGTGCTTTATATTAGAATGTGTCACAGCAACATACTCTTAATGTATATGTGCTCGGAGGAAGGCTGCGGCAAGCTTTTTAGTCTTAAATCTACGCTCCATCGTCACAAATCATCGCATACGGAATGCTACAACTGCGAAGAGTGCGGCAGCAGCTTTACACGCAAGGACAATTTAACTAGACACAAAACGTAATACATTTTATTTGTTTTTATTGCTTTGGATATTAACTTTTCTTACAGAATTCATTCAAAGAAACTGTCCAATAATTGCGAGGAGTTCGGCCAACCGGCTGATAATTCATCTATAGAGAATACCCCCAATCTGCTGGAGACAGAGACAATTGCATGCAAAGGAGGAGGCGATCACACATATGCACTCTTAACTAGTTAATTCCGGCAGTATATCGAAAATCGGAATCAATAGTGATGCAATACTGCGCACCCAATTTATCGATAGTTATAACATTTTTGTATCGCACTAATAAAGTAAGAAAAAATTGGCTTTTGTATAATTAAACGCGAGTGCATAGAAATTTGGCAAAATGACGATGCGACCAGATGATCACCGCAGAAAATGGGACAAGAACGAGTATCAAAAACTGGCCCAAGAGCGCCTGCTCAACCAAACTGCACCAAAGGACGAAGGTAATACGCCCTCCACTGACATCGCAGGAAATCCATTTATAAACCGTTTTCTATTTCTATTCCACAGAGCCAGTGCAGCGGGAGAACCTGAAGAGACGCGACTACAAGGTTGATCTGGACAGCAAATTGGGAAAAAGCGTTGTGATAAACAAAAACACACCTACCTCACAATCGGGCGGCTACTATTGCAATGTTTGCGACTGTGTTGTCAAGGATTCCATCAACTTTCTGGATCACATCAATGGCAAGAAGCACCAGCGCAATCTGGGCATGTCGATGAAGGTGGAGCGCAGCACCGTTGACCAGGTGAAGGATCGCTTTCAGCAGAACAAACAGAAAATGGCCGAAAAGCAAAAAGACTACGAGCTGGAGAAGAGACTGCGCGAGGCCAAAGAGGAGGAGGATCGCTACAAGGAGCACAGAAAAGAGAAGAGAAAAGAACGCAAACGCAAGGCCGAGGAGACCGACGAGTTTCCGACTGGCCTGCCCGACGATATGGCCGCGATAATGGGCTTCTCCGGGTTCGGCGGCTCCAAGAAAAACTCATAGGCCTACGGTTAAGCTGTTTAATTATTATCTAGAATATAGAAATAGAAACATTTTTCTACCAACGAAACCCGTTTACTGGGCTAATCGCTGTGACTGTGATTGGTTTGCGACATTTATTTCATTATATATATGTATATATATATATATTTATATGTATAAGACAATTTTACACCAATTATTGTATTGTACAACAGCTCGATCAAGTAATAATTTAATAAGCAGAACAGACTTGAACCATTTTCTTTTCACTAATTCTTAACTTAAAAAAGACCCAAAAAACACACACACGAATACCATTTTTTGTGACTGCCAACCCAATCATAAATATATTGAGAGGGGCCTTAAGTAAATACGAATCCATGCTCGATGGGTATGTCCCAGGGAATGCTAAAGAACTCGCCCGGCAGCTGTGTGCAATGGGACGAGTTGTAATCGCGTAAATGCTTGCGCAGCTGAAAATCATCAACAAAAATGTCAATATGCAATAAAATAATTATAACTTAATTGCCAACTTACCAAAAAGATGGCCATTTGGCTGCGCATCTCATCATTGTAGTCGGCTCCAATGAGCATGGGAAATGATTTGCCCTCGTCTGAGGCATAGGTTATAAGGCGTGACATGCACAGCTTCTCCTCGGCAACGGTGTAGCTGTATGATTCCAATTGTTTGGCGAGCAGACTCTTGGATAGCGACAACTGTGTGGAGCCAAACAAGTTGGGATAACGATGCTTGAGCACCGACAGCGCCAGATAATTGCCTCGATTTGTATCGATGCGATTGTCCCTAAGGAAAAGGATAATACAATTTATTTAAGCAAGAAAATCGGAGCAGGAAACACGGCTTACTCGGCAATTATCTCATCCTCTGTACGGCGTATCAGGAGTAATGGTCCATTGTATTTCTTTGCCAGCTCGGCATTATTCAGATTGCAATATTTACGTATGGCCACGCGAACAATGCCGCCCAGGCTGGCGGGCATGCGCGGCTGGGCCAGGTAGAGCACATCATCGAAGGTGGCGTCCAAGACCACTCCCTTGACTTCGGGATATATGGAGGCGGCCCACAGGGTGCTGTAGCCGCCAATGCTCCAGCCATACAGGATGACATCCTCGACGGCAAAGCCCAGATGATTGATGGCAAATCGGACAACCGCATCGATGGCATTTTTATCCTGTTCCGGATGCGGCTGACCCGTGCTGCCGGCAAAGCCCGGATGATTCCAGCCGAGCACCGAGTATTTCAATGCAATCGGTGTAGCCATGATGCCCACCTCATAGAAGCCGGCGTTGCCCTCGGAGCAGATGACCAGCGTCTTGCCGTTGCCGACATTGTCGTTGCGATTGTCAATGAAGAGCGTATCGATTTCGTTGGAATCAATTGTTTTCACCTTATAGCGTATGCCATTGTCCTCTTCAATAAGCTTGGCACGTCCCGCGATCAAGGCGGGTCCTGCAAGAGACAAGGATTAATTGGTATACGGCTGCACTTAGCAGGCACATACTCATGAATTTCTGCAGCAGCTTCACGGAGCCGGGATAGATCATGGACATGCCAAAGGTGTGTATGGCCACGTAGGCGATCAGCTCGCAGGGCAGTGTGGCAATGCTCAGGCTGTCGCGTCGGATGGCCGTAGTGGTTGGCTTCTTGGCATCGCTGTGGAGGAAAACGGGAGTTGGTTTGGCGCCAGCTTAGACGGCCTGCGGCGTGCCACACTCACCCCGCCAAGGCTTTCACATCGAAGTCCACGGGCCAGGCCGAGAAGTCAATGTCGAAGCGACGCAGTGCATCCGAGGAACGGTTGACTTTCGCCACCGTCAACGCATTTATCATGCTAGTATAGGCGCGCGACTGGCGGCGACCAACGCCGCGCATAAACAGCGATATGATGACTATGAGACCCACACTGGTGGTGAGCTTGGCCAGCGTCGGCATCGAATCGGCCACAAAGTAGCCGCGTCTATAGAGGAATGTGAAGATCAGCGGCGACGTGTAATAGCTGACAGACCAAACCACCGACAGCTGCAACAAAATAATCCACATTAGTTTAATTATGCCAATCACACACACACACAAACACATAAACACACTCAATACCCACCGTCGACAAGATTTGTTCACCAAACTTTTCAGCTGGGCCGGGCTCATACATTTTCCGCTGCAATGACAAATTGGTTTGGGGGCGAGTTTCATATTACCACACGGTGTGTGTCTAACATACCTGTGGCTCGTGCACACCTCTGTACTCCATGTACAGCTTTGGCCCAAATATGTAATTTAAGAAACTCATCTTGAAATTGGTTTTGCGTCTGGAAAATATTTTGATTTTTTTTTCTATTTTATTGAATTGTGAAAGTTAGGGCCACTCGAACGCAATTTCAATATGAACTGGTTCTTTTTGCTTGCTAGAGATGGGCGCGTGTTAGGTTACGTTTTGGTATGCAAAATATTGAAATTTATTCTACTTCGTCGTGCGACTTTTTATTTACAAATGATATTTTAGATTTATTCATAACAGCAGGGTGACTGTTACAGCAAAGATTGTGACAAATTAAACTTGTTTATTTGTATCTGACTACGGATTACGTTTTGAACAGTAGTGTTGAGTAATCAGATAAAGTGTGCCATGCCAAATTTCGCTCCAGTTCGATTATGTTGCATCCCTGGTTTGTGCAATTCGCAGCAGTCGATTTCAGCGCAACTTAAACCGGCAAAAAAGAAAATGGAAAAGTTTAATAAAGCGCAGGCTAAAAACTTAGCAGCCGCACAGAAGCTAGTGAATGCGTACGCCTCCAGCTCGGAGGATGAAGGCGAACTAGATGAAAAGCACATACTCGGTAAACAACAATTGAAGCTGTGACGTGTCGTCGACCTTATCTTCTCCTCCTTCAGATCTTCTATACAAGCATTACCAGCCCTCAAAGGAGGCATCAAGTAAGGACAATGTGAATCGCACTGCCACATTCCTGGAGAATACGCTGCACTCGGGCGCAGCAACGTGCCTGATATGCATTGGCAGCATTCGACGCGTGGAGTCCATTTGGTCGTGCAGGAGCTGCTATTGCTTCTTCCATCTGAATTGCATCCAGCGTTGGGCCAATGACAGCGTCATGCAGATGAAGGTCAAGGCTGAGCAGCAGCAGCAGCAGCAGACGGGCCACTACAATCATCTGGGCGAGTATGTGCCGCCCAAGCGTCCCAAATCTTTGCACTGGTGCTGTCCACAGTGTCGCCGGGACTATCAGCCCGCGGATCGACCCACACAGTACGAATGCTTCTGCGGCAAGGAGCAGAATCCGCAGCCGCAGGCGTTCCTGGTGCCGCACTCCTGTGGCGAGATCTGCGCCAAGCTGCTGCAGCCCAAATGTGGCCACGACTGCAAGCTGCTCTGCCATCCCGGTCCGTGCCCGCCTTGCGCCCAGCTCGCGCAGAGCTCCTGCTTGTGCGGCAAGTCGCCGGCGCGCAGCGTGCGCTGCATTGACAAGAACTGGCAGTGCCAGCAAAAGGTGGACTTTAGTTTGCCAACTTGACTTCTGCTCCCCAATCTGAATCTAAATCGGAATCTCTTTCTTTTCCAGTGCCAAGCGCTTTTATCCTGCGGCAAGCACAAGTGCAACCAGCGCTGCCATCGCCCTGGTCAGTGCCCGCCCTGCAGCAGCAAGAGCTCACAGCCCTGCGAATGCAAGCGCGAGGAAAAGGTCGTCAACTGCGCGGAGCCCAAATGGAAGTGCAACAATGTAAGTAAAAGTCGGAGATTCCCTCTGTGTACTCTTCTAATGGGTACAGGCTATTACAACAGACTGATAAGATATAAATAACTTCAGTTATCTTTCTTTCTTTTAGATATGCGGCGCTCCTTTTGCTTGTGGTCTGCATACGTGCGACAAGGTGTGCCACGCTGGCCCTTGTGGCGGCGGCGAGTGTCCTCTGGGCGTTCGCAGCTGTCCCTGCGGCAAGACCGTAAGCAATAAAATACCTTAATAATTAATGTATATACTAATTGACCAATCCTTTGCAGACCAGAACTGGCGGCTGCAGCGAGGCGGTGGAAACATGCGGCGACACCTGCCAGAAGCTGTTGTCCTGCGGCAAGCATAGCTGTGCGCAGCGCTGCCATCGCGGCGCCTGCAACTTGGTGAGCGATGCCATAATTCAATTAAATATGCTAGATATATAATTAAAGCCTTTGCAGTGCCTGGTGCGCACCAAGAAGAAGTGCCGCTGCGGCCTGCACGAGAAGGAGCTGCCCTGCTCCAAGGAGTTCAACTGCGAAACCAAATGCAAGCAGATGCGCGACTGTGGCAAGCATGCCTGTAATCGCAAGGTACAGCCCACACTTTCATACCCTGTAAAGACAAAATATATGAGGGCTTGATCTTGATATTTATGACACATTTAAATCCCATCATTAAGCCTTTTAAATTCCATAAACTACAGTCGGCATTAATAGACGGCACCTCATACATTTGATCGCTGATTACAGGGTATTTTCTAGTCTTTACCAACTCTGTACACTCTCTTGTTTTCTTTTTCCAGTGCTGCGGCGACCAGTGTCCGCCCTGCGAGAAGATTTGCGGCAAGCAGCTGAGCTGCAACAAGCACAAGTGCCAATCGGTCTGCCACAATGGGCCCTGTTATCCCTGCAAGCTGGAATCTCAGGTGAACTGCCGCTGCGGCAAGACGCGTCGCAGCGTGCCCTGCGGCCGGGAGAAGAGCGCGCGCATTGTCTGCCAGGAGCTGTGCCGGTTCGTAGCCAAATGTACATATTATTTGCTTATGCTAATCTCAAGCCATTTGCCATTTGCCTGCAGCATCACGTCCAAATGTCATCATGCCATCAAGCATCGCTGCCACAAGGGCGAGTGTCCGCCGTGCGTGCAGCCATGTGGCTTGCCCAACGATACCAGCGGCTGTGGACACATGTGTAAGGCGCGCTGCCACGCAGCACTGCGTGTGCCCAAGCCAGCGGATGCGCCGCGTGCGCAGCAGCACAAGGTAGGCCTCCCGATATTGCCCAGAAATTCCAACTTAATGGCCCTTTCTTTGCTTCCAGTATGAATACCGTGCGCTGCCGCATCCGCGCTGTGAGGAGGGCGTCCGCGTTGGGTGCATTGGCGGCCACGAGCTGGCCACTTGGCCCTGCTGGAACTCGAAGCCGACGTCCTGTCAGCGCAAATGTGCGCGTCAATTGAAATGTGGCAATCATCAATGCCAACTGGTCTGCCATGCGGTGCCCCAGCCCCAGGACATGCACCAGCAGACGGGCTGCGCCAACTGCGAAGAAGGCTGCGCGATACCCCGTCCCCCTGGCTGCACGCATGCCTGCAACAAAGGCTGCCATGTGCCGCCTTGTGCTCCGTGCAGCTTTGTCATCAAAAGCAAATGCCACTGCGGCCTCAACCAGGTCATGTACAAGTGCAGCGAGTACTTCAATCAGGAGGAGGGCAGTGTGCAGCAGGCGCTGGAGCGCCAACAAAAACTTGGCAGCTGCGGCAATCGTTGTCTCAAAAATGTGCGTATTCCTTTTGCCACAAGGTGTCGCACACACCTAATGATCTCCAATCTTTATACACACAGTTCGATTGCGGTCATCGCTGCATAACCGTCTGCCATCCCGGCCCATGTCCCAATCCGGAGCTGTGCCGCAAGAAGGTCCGCATCCATTGCGCCTGCAAGCGGCTCAAATTGGAGATAGCCTGCGACAAGCATCGTGCGGGGCAAACGGAATTGAAATGCGATGCAAACTGTCTGGCCGAGCTGTCTAAGGCGAAGGCCACGGAACAGCAGCAGTTGGAACGTAAATTGAAGCAGGAACAGGAAAGGAATCGCCTGGAGCTAGAAAAATACGAGCAAAAGTTCGGCAAGCGCAAACACAAAGAGCGCAAAGCTTTGGATGTGCAGCCGACCAGCTACCACATTGATTGGCAACGTTGGGGCATCTATGCTCTGGCCCTGCTTGCCGTAATGGGCGCATTGGGCGTGGCATACTATGCGGATAGCTAAACACCAATAATGGACCAATAACAAATACCAAAAAAATGATATTCGAATTTTATAATAGAGTCTACATAACCATAAACGACTGATAACTGTTGACGCGTGTCTTTTGCGTATTGTCTCGGCCTGGCCAAGGATTTTAAGCCTTCTTCGTCTTCTGCTTGTAAACGCAGGCGGCGGCAAATACGCTCGAGCTGAGGAACGTGGAAATCAGGAAATTCGAAAGCAGCATCCAATCTTGCGACTGCACAAAAACCGTATAGATGCGGGCTAAAACATAAACAAGTTAAGATTGATTTTGTTAAATCAGTTCGGTATATTACATACTCATGTTTGTGAAGGCGGACAGGGCCCACGTGGTGCGGCTCACGGAGCTGGCATCCTTTGTGCGCAATATGGCCAAAAGCTGCAGCACTTTGCTGGTGGCTCCAATGGGCGTGCAGAAGGGCTGTCAAGAAAATTGGACGTTAAATTGAAATGGCAAATTATAAATGCGGAAATCTTTTCGCAGGTGTTCGTTCAAGGCAGCGTTTACTGTAGTTTTTACATAATATACCCGCGAGAGCATTGTACGTATAAAAATAGAAGCAGCACAAATATTATACAACAAACAAACACATGACCTTCGCCAATGATGACCAGTTCAGATCAGTTCCGAGCTCCTCATTATGCTCAGCTCCAATGGCAATGAAAACAAAAGCACAATTAATTAGAGTAAAACGAGTTTGAGCCATGCTCGTTATCTGGTCGAAACACATTCTAATCAATTTCGCAGCTGTTCTATTGACTATTGACTACGTTTGTGGGCAAGATAAAGGTTTCTTACTCACCACCAGGAACGTTAGGACGATAATGGGAAAGAGCTTTAGATAGATAAGCGTTGCGATGGTCACGTAGAAGACGGCAAAGATTTGTGTACGCTTTCCCAGCATGTCCTGATATTTGAAGACATAGTAGATGAGCACATATTCCTGCAGCAGCAGCACAGGATACTCCATGTAGGATAGAAAATCATAGCCTGCAGTGTAATTGTAGGACATCATAACGGTATAGCTGAACAGTTCCAGGCATAGGCCAAGTACGCTGATTCCTGTCAATAAGAGCGAGAGCAAGGAATCGGATGAGTGGGCGTTAATAACAGTTGGGGGGCTGGTTCTTACCTTTAGACGATTGGTTTTCGCGTATCGTGTTTATTTGCGGCACTTTGATGACCAGGCAGGAGGAGACTGTTATTAAACTCAACAGATCCGCAATTATAAGCACTATTCCCTTATCCAGGTAGTCGGACACAATGTCCCCAAAGCCCGCGGACGCAGCCGTTGTATCCATTGCAGCAGCCAAACTAATATTAATTGGCCTTTTGGCTTGATTTAAACCCAAGCAATCGATTGCGGGCGGGCCTGTGTATCGATATGCAGATAAGCACTTCATTATTCCAAGCAAAGTCTTCAATCAGTATAATATACGGACGCTCGGTTTTTTGTTGGTCATTCAGTCAGTTTGGCATGTTTCACTCAGTTAAAAACATTTTTTTAAAAATAATAAATACAGTTGCCAAAAACATATGTTATCGAATAGCATCACTCGATGCTTTCGATGCGGCTGCTGCTCCAACCATCGATACCTTAGCGTTGCGGGCAACGTATCGATGCTTTGTCTCGATACTTTGGTGCTGCTGACATACAGTGGCAGCGCAGCTCAAGTCATTTAGTTATTTTTCTGTCTGAATTTAAGAATTTTTGTTTTTGTTTGTCAGAATAATACTAAAACGGTTAATACAATATAATAATTCTGGAGAGCTGACGGCGCATTGAAGAAAACGGCAGAGAAACGTACGTTGTAAATTCAATTAAACGTGTGCTCGGTGGCAAATGCTTCTTGTGCATAGGCAAGTGTGTGTATATGTGTGTGTGCGTGAACTAAACGCAAAAAGTGTAAAACGGATGAAATAGTTAAACAATTAAGATCAAATGCAATTGCATGCCGCAAGTGTATACCGAATATATGAATTTTGTTGTTCAAAGTGCAAAATAAAGCTATCTAGGGGTAAAGTAAGCTCATTTTCTTATGCATGTCGTGACATTTGTTCTGTATGTGTGCATGCGTGCGTGTGTGTGTGTATATATGCATACGACATCCGACGTAGTCGCTTTTGTATGTGTACAACAATGTTCACATTTTTTCTTTTGTTGCTTGCTCCACGAATTATGGGGCTGGCTCTCGCTTAGTGCAGGTGCAGAAAAGTGGGGTTAGGGCCAATACAAATCAGTTATTTTCTTTTTTCATATTAACTTTAAGGATTTTTTTCTTTGAACACCCATTTCCCCAATTCCCATGGTCATTTGGCTATGTATCGTACATAGAATAAAAAAACTATTTGTGCCTTGAAAACGACATTAATGGATGACAAGCGAGGGTCGGGGCATTCATTCTCGCTTTAGTCCTGTGTCTTGTCGCGGTCGCAGCACAGGTAACACGAATGCCGTGTGAAAGCGGACACAAAATGAAGCAAAACTGAGACCGAAAACGTGGACGGAGACCCTTAAACCTTCTGAGGAGGTCAACAGCCATTTTTGAGAAGGGGAGGGTTTAGACGGCATAAAGCAGCGACATTCTCGTGCACATCTGATCTGCTTTGCGCGTGATGCAACACAGGATCTACGCATACATACACGTGTTTGCGCCTGTGTGCGTGTGTGCGGAGAAAATTCCTATGCGGATCGGCCTTTGTTGTTCGACTGCTGTGTTCATGCAGCCCGCGGCCTGCAGTGATCCCTTTTTCGTTGTATGTACGCGTGTGTACGTGTGTGTTTGTGTGCGTTGAATTGATGCTGTGCGCGAGAGCGAGCGAGTGAGAGGGCGAGTCTGAGACTGATGGTCGACGCTGTGTTGCTGTGTTGCGAGCTAGCGAGCGAGAGAGAGAGAGGGAGGGAGAGCAGAGAGCGCAAACAGATAGCGGCTTAAATTGCAAGGTGTACGCTATCGTTGTCTTTGCTGCTGCTGCTGTAATTGTTGTTGTTGTTGGTGGTGGTGTGTATCTTTATTGCTTCTTCTTCCGTCCGTTACTTTTGCTCTTGTCATCGCATGCCTTTACCTTTTCAGCCAGGCCTGCCTGGGCTACTGATCTGTGTGAGTATATATGTATGTGTGGGAATGTGTTTGTATGTTTGTTGTAATACCCGTTTCATCTTCTTTGCCCATTCTACTTCGCGCCGTTTTAGCTTCTTCCGCCGATGCACTTTTGTGATTTCCTTTGCCAGTTTTTGATTGTTGAGACGACGGCTGCTGCGGCGGCTGCTTTAGTTGTTGTTGTTGCTGTTGGTGCTGCTTTACAAACATTTTTCCCACTGCTTTTCTTTTCTTTTGATTTTTGATATTTTTTTTTTTCGCAATTCTCAGTCTCATCTTCATCAGGCGAACTTGGTAGGCAGCTAGAGAGAGAGAGACAACAGACAGCAGAAAACTGCCTGCACACGATCTCTCATCGTGCTTATTACTTTTGCCGTTTGCTCCTTAGCCCATGCTTCGCGTTGCGTGGGAATTTTTACAGAGCGTCGCAGTCGCTGTCGCAGCCAACAGCGGCTCGTTCCTAGCGGGTTTTTTTTGCTGGTAGAAAAAAAAGGATAGCTTACAAGTTTAACTGCGACGCCTTAAATTAATTCATGTAAGTTGAAGATTAGTCATAATTTCCGCAGGATATTGTTTAATTATGTGTTTAATGAATGCATGAGCAAAGGACTTCAGGATTGTCCTCGATCCAAGGATATTTAGTTAAATAAAAGTAGGTACAGCTTTCGCTTGTGCAATTCCCGTGAGAACTCCTAGTGGACACTTTTATTATATTATCTTTCAAATGTGCCCTATTTACCAAAGCACTTTAAAATGTCTGGATTCCATGTGCCATGTTGGATTTGAACCAGCGACCGTATCGTTTGTGCAATTCGCGCCACAGTGTGTACTCCCAAAGGACACTATGTCTATGGGTTTTATGTTCTATGTTGGATTGGAACCGGCGACCGCGCGCTTGTTACTCCAATCCTTAAATAACTGGGGTAAACAGGCCCAAGATTTAAATTTGTGACTTCACACACTTTTAAGGCTGCCTTTTTACACGTTTTCTCTTAAAAACTTTGAACAGCATTTCTCCCATATTCGACCCGAAAGGTAGCTTTTCATTATTTTCAGTGAGCAGGAATTCCATTATAAATGTAGCTTTCGAGTTTGAATAAAACCATGTAGACGTTGATTTTAATGCCCAAAAAACTAGAATTAAAGCCAATTTTTTGTTAACTTGCAGGCGAGGAAGGAGCAGCAGTGCACGCAGAGATTGACTTCCCGCCGCGCATAGTGATAGTATTATGGAAAAAGGATGTTCAGTTGCTAGCAGTAATTGTAAAAGTGCCGAGGACGTCGCTCAGCAGGAGAGGAGCAGCCGAACTGGGAGCCAACTAAAGCCGCTAACACCTCAAGAAGCATCACAGCCACATCCACAGCCAAAGCCAAGCACTAGCCAAGCGAGATTAGAGGAGCGAAGCGTAACAGCAGCAACTGAATCTATGTCCAAGTTGAGGGAAGACGTGGAGGACTGTGTCTCTTCAAATTCGCAACATGGCTTTGCCGTTGTGCTCGATGATGAGTCCAGTACCGAGACGGGCGTCCTGGAAACGTACGAGATAAGCTCTTCCAATTCGTTGCCCACTAGCACGGGGGGCGGAGCTGCATCGATGGTGGACGTTGTGCCCGTCGACGATAGCTCCTCGACAGATACGCTCAATGGCAATGAGAACAACGGACGCAGGCGCAGCGAGGATGATGCCGGCTCCGAGGAGCGCAATGTTTTCTTCAATGTCAACGATACAGAGCCGCCCGTTGTATGCCTTATAAACGATGAGGATGATTTCGATGAGGAGGAAATTGTCGAGGAGGAGGAGGAGGACGACGACGACGACGAGGTGCGCTCCATGCCCACAGACTGCCCTAATACATCACAGATCGATGGCAGCACCGCTGACGGCATCATCACAACAGCCGATGGCTCCAAAATATTCCTGGAGACACCTGTTGTGGACGAACCGCAATCACATACTCATGCCATCGCCACGACCGGCAATCCGGCTGCCCCATCCGAGCTGCTCGCAGGCAAACCGAAGCGGCTCAGCGATGAATTCGAGGCGGAGGAGCAAAACGCGCCGCCCCGAGGAGTTAAGTCTGAAACGGAATGCGGCAGCGGCAGCAACGGACACGGACAGGCTGATGTGGCCAGCAGCTCGCTGCACGACAGACAAATGTCCGTACGGCTAAAGCAGATGAGCCTGACGGCCAGCGCCGAGGCGTCGGCAGCCGCCAGCTCGACCACGAGCAGCTCGAGCACCTTGAGCCAGGCGGACATTGACTCCATGGATCGCATCGAGCGTAGCGACTTTGAGACCGAACAGCGACTCACCGGCGGCATTATACTCGGCACAAGTTCGCTGATAAGCAAAAATCGCCTCAATCTAAGTCTGATCAATCGTGCCGCGGCTGCAGCAGCAGCAGCAGCTGGAGCTGGAGCAGGTGCAGCAACAGCTGGAGCTGGAGCTGGCGGCGGCGGCGGCAGCGATGATTGGCCCAGCAGCAGCCAAGCGCGCGCCTTCTCCTCGGACAGCAAGGTAAATAGCATCACGAATTGGGAAGAAGTAGATGGGATTTTGTATTCCTGGGCAGTCGAGTCTTTAGCTAGCTACAGATAACTATCATGGAGGCGTCTTCGATCAGGACGAGCTGAGTAGATGCAGCCAATTCCATCTGTATTCCTGGGAGTGTAAATAGTCGAGTCTAGACATAGCATTCCCTGCTTTATACTTGCCTTATAAGGATGAGCTAGCTACTATGAAGCAGACGTATTCGATCCCTGATCCCTAATCTCTAATGTCCTTCTGTATTCCTGGGCTGTATAAACAGTCAAGTCCAGACTCAGCTAGCTACAGCTAACTATCTAGGAGATCTCTAATGTCCTTCTGTATTCCTGGGCTGTATAAACAGTCAAGTCCAGACTCAGCTAGCTACAGCTAACTATCTAGGAGACGTCTTCGTCTTGATCAGGACCTTACCTTATCGGAATACTGCTCTTGAGCATACTTCAGTGCCCCCTTTAGGGAATCCTATTTTAAAATATCTAATGGAGTCTCCTTCTTCCAGTGCACGTACAAGGATCTATCGACGACGCCGACGAGCAGCCGCAAGTACACGAACAGCCGACTGAGCAAGTCCACTGCCAAACTTAATTTGGGCTCAACACTGGATTATGCAATTGCCGCCTGCCCGCAGCACAGTTCCAGTTCCACCAATTCCAAGCTGCCCTTTGTGGTTCTGGTCAAGTCCAGCGTTAACAGCGCCAGCAGCAGCAGCAGCAGCAATGCGTCCACTTCCACTTCCAGCAATCGCACAGATGTCTACACGAACACCAACTCGAATGACAACCTGAACGCCTCCTCGACAAGCTGTCAGCAGCAGACGGACAAGGATACGGCAGCGCCTTTGGCCACATCTTTCAGCTCGGTGGGCTCACAGACGAGTCAGGAGAGTGGCTGCAGTCGCACCAGCGTGCTAGCCAAGACGCTGGACGTGGATGCCCAGCCCTCGACCTCGGCCACATCGACCACATCCTCGGCACGTTGCCATTACGCAGCGGCCACTGTGAAGGCGGCCACAAGGCAGGTGAATGCCAGCGCCCAGACACAAGAACGTTTTCTGGCACGCAGCGGATTGGCAGCTGGCGGCAACAACAACAATCGTCCTCGTCGCCGCATTGAAGCCACACGGAACAGCGCCAATGATGCCATTGTCCTGGGCATTGTTGTCGAGGAGAATCCCAACAATAATGAGGCTGGCGGAGGGGGCGTTGTCGAGCCGGGTGACTTTAGTGCCGAGGAACCGTGGGGTAATTGCGATGAGGAGAACAACTGTTCCGATTTGGAAGAGATTTGCACATGCCAAAACAGCATCCTGGCCGGCAGTCGCAGCGGCAGCAATGCCAGTCTAAGTGAAGCCCTCGAAATGGACGCCATGGACAGTTATCACGAAGAAGCCGTCGCCAGTTCCGACTGTGTCCAGCAGCAGCAGCAGCAGCAACAACAGCAGCATCAACAGCAGCGAAAGCGTAAATACAACGAGGGGCGTCTGCTGGATGGCGACTACTCCATGAGCATAACTGGCAGCGGGGGTGGCGGAGTTGGCGGTGGCATGGGCAGCAGCAATGCCGGAGCGGGCGATAATAGCCGTAAGCGGATTGCCTATGATTTTGCCTCAATACCGCTCTCCTCAACGCAGCAGCCCTTAGGCAATGCCGTGATGCTCACAATGACGCCCACAACGGGCCTGGTGGGCAGCTCCCCGGCGCTGGGTCGGCGTACGCCGCGTGCCCTGATGCCGACACGCGACAATCCGCCGCCGGAGCTGCAGCATTGGCTGGCGCAATTCCAGCGCTGGTCCCATGCCGAAAGGCTGTTGGCCGTGGATCGTCTGATCGATCATTGCGATCCCTCGCAGGTGCGTCACATGATGAAGGTAATCGAGCCGCAATTCCAACGCGATTTTATATCGTTGCTGCCGCGCGAGCTGGCCCTGTTTGTGCTCTCATATCTGGAGCCAAAGGATTTGCTACGCGCCGCACAGACCTGCCGCAGCTGGCGCTTCCTCTGCGACGACAATTTGCTGTGGAAGGAGAAGTGCCGCAAGGCGCAGATCCTGACCGAGACGCGCAGCGATCGGCCCAAGCGTGGACGCGACGGCAATATGCCGCCCATTGCGTCACCCTGGAAGGCGGCGTACATGCGACAGCACATCATCGAGATGAACTGGCGTTCGCGGCCCGTCCGCAAGCCCAAGGTGCTCAAGGGTCATGACGATCATGTCATCACCTGCCTGCAGTTCTCCGGCAATCGCATTGTGTCCGGCTCCGATGACAATACGCTTAAAGTTTGGTCTGCCGTCAATGGCAAGGTAAGCTGCAAGTTGATCCCCGGCGAGGAATCTCAACTAATCTCCATCTTTGTTTACTCTTTAGTGCCTGCGCACCTTGGTGGGTCACACGGGCGGCGTTTGGTCCTCGCAAATGTCCGGTAATATCATAATTTCCGGCAGCACAGATCGCACGCTCAAGGTGTGGGACATGGAGAGCGGCAGCTGCGTCCACACGCTCCAGGGGCACACCTCAACGGTGCGCTGCATGCATCTGCATGGCAACAAGTAAGCGAAGTCGCCAATTGGAGCACTAATGGCAACTAATCCCGATCTTCTTGTTAACCAGGGTGGTCAGCGGCTCGCGGGATGCTACGCTGCGTGTGTGGGACATTGAGCTGGGCACGTGTCTGCATGTGCTGGTAGGTCATCTGGCGGCGGTTCGGTGTGTGCAATACGATGGCAAGCTGATCGTGTCCGGCGCCTACGATTACATGGTCAAGATCTGGCATCCAGAGCGACAGGAGTGCCTGCACACGCTGCAGGGACATACCAATCGCGTCTACTCCTTGCAGGTACAGTCAATGGCCAGGTCATGCTCTACAGAGCTTTGCTAATCCCCCTTACTGTTGCAGTTTGATGGCCTTCATGTGGTCTCCGGCTCGCTGGATACCTCGATACGTGTCTGGGACGTGGAGACGGGCAATTGCAAGCACACGTTGATGGGCCACCAAAGCCTCACCTCGGGCATGGAGCTGCGCCAGAACATACTCGTCTCTGGCAATGCCGACTCCACCGTCAAGGTCTGGGACATAACAACGGGACAGTGCCTGCAGACGCTATCGGGTTTGTTTGCTTTGCAGTTTGTTCGACTCGATTGCTTAATTAATTGATCGACTCTTTAATCCTGGCCAGGTCCCAATAAGCATCAGTCCGCGGTCACCTGCCTGCAGTTCAATTCGCGCTTTGTGGTGACCAGCTCCGATGACGGCACCGTCAAGTTGTGGGACGTCAAAACGGGCGACTTTATACGCAATCTTGTCGCACTCGACTCCGGCGGTTCCGGCGGCGTAGTCTGGCGCATTAGGTACTTACATATGCTTACATAGTCTTAGCATGCAGAGCTAGTCTATTCTAAATACCTATACCTATCTGTAAATACCTCTACTAACTGTAAACTGACTTTAGTCACGAATTCAATATTGAAGACTGTTCCCACTATCTTCAACTGTTATTGCGCTGTTAACAGAGTATTACAGAGTCGGTTTGGTATTGGTTTATACATTTTCCTATGCTATATTTAAGCATTTTGCTTTTTCCAAACGTTTTTTTCATTAATTTTTTTCTATTTTCAAACACAGGGCGAACGACACGAAGCTGATATGCGCCGTGGGCTCACGCAATGGCACGGAGGAGACAAAGCTAATGGTATTGGACTTCGACGTGGAGGGCGCTTGTGTCAAGTGCTCATAGGAACAGTGCCAGGAACAGTTCCAGTTGCAGTTCCATTTGCAACCTGCCTGCAAAAGATGGCGCCAGCTGCTCTATGTTATGATAAACGCGAATGCCGCGATAGCCGCTAAAACGCTTTAGCTCGTAATGGGAACGAGCAGCCGGAGGCGATATCACACACACACACATACATCCACACACACACCCATATATATATATATATATATATATACCCACACACACAAACACATACACACGCACACACACTTACAAAGAGGACGCGTCTATCTGTCATGCATAATCAGAATGTTATCGTCGCTTGCCTTGCCAACAAATGCAGCTGCTCACACACACACATACACACACACACACACAAACACACACACACATGGGAGCTGAGAGTTGTGAGTGTTAAAAGTTTTCAACGTTATCATTTGTTTCAATTGCGTTGCTTTTATATAGCCAAAATTTGTTTTCCACAAAATAGCATAATTTTTGCTTCTTAGTTCTTATTGATTATGAATACGTGCATACATATACACATCTTTATATATATATATATATCTATATATATGCGTATATATATATCGCATTGAAAGTCGAATACTTAGGGTACATATTGTGTAATATGTAATATTAACTATATACGTATTATGCATATACAACATTTACATACATGCATACATATTTTGTTCCGTATCGAATGAACCGAAAAACGTTTTATGAAAAAACAGCTTTATCTATATATTGATTAAAATTGTAAATTGTTTAAATGATTGATTAATTAATTCATTATGATAATGTTAATATTGCAGTTAGAGCATTTTGGTGTCCACTTGAGTTGTCGTTTCTGTTTCTATATATATTCTGTGGTTTCGTTCGATCTGTTTTGTTTACACACACATACGCACGTGCGCGCGCACTCACACACATACATGCGTAACTACACACACGTATGCAATTGAGCGTATATGTATTTGATTTAAACAAGTTCTTGTTAAAATGCTTCCGTTCAAGTTGTATGTTGGTATATGCTTAAAATTATTGAGAAAAGAAAAATCGAAATAATTTCAATTTCTTTTTTTTTTATGTTTGCCTGCTTATTAGTTGGGCCAGAGCCGTATATAGAGATTTAAGTATTTCGTGGTACTCAATTCGGAGGGGGCAGCTCACACGCACTCACATATACAAAACAAACACATACACACACACACACACAAAAGCATTAAGCGAACATATATTTTAATTATAGACTGATTTATTAGTAATTGAAATTAATCTACAAATTTAAGCATAAATCTGAATAAACGCAGGAATAATAATTAAACCAAGAGTTAAATAAAAAAAATGCATGTGCATGTGATTTTATGTTTGTTTTCTATCCTTTTTTGTGATAAACAAACGAAATACTTGAAAATAACAAAAACAACAACAAAAAAAAAACACATCGATAACGGCCAATAGAACGATAATTGAATATACGGTATATTTGTACTCACAACGCGGCGCACAAATGTATTTGGCCGGTTGGTGAGAAAGAAGATAGCTCTAAACAATAATTGAAATACTTTATGGCATAATTATCGTAACAATAAATGAAGTAAATCTTTAACTCCTTTGTAAAGTTTTGTTCGGCTTTTCAATTGAAATATTCAAAACAATTGTAGTCAGAGATTTAAGTTATTTTTAATGGTAATTCACATTCGTTTTAGTTCAACTCATTTCATTGCGTGCAAGGGCAAGTAACTGTAAGTGGTCAACTGCTCTCTCGCGCTCTCATCAGCTGCCGAAGGTTATCGATCGGGCTATCGAATGGTAAGGTCTTACGTCACAATTCTTGCGAAAGTTGATGAAGCCCTGAATAAAGCAGTTATTTTTCTTATGAATTTTTTCAGGGTATGCGTAGTGATACTCCAGGTGAACTAGCACGCAAAATTCTGCATACTTTCCGGGGCAGCAGCAAGCAGTTCATTTGCCGGAAAATCACACACACACACAGGGACAACATCGAATGCTTTAATGCATGAAGATATTTATCTTATGAAGAGAAAGCAGCAGCAACTTTTGCGGATGGGTAAACAAGGGATGCACATTTTGGACCATTTTTGCCTATTGCGCAAGTATTTAGTGCTTTAGGTTGACCAGGAATATATTAAAGATAATTTAGTAAGGATATAGGGGGGGTATTTTGAAAATATCGGCCTTTGCCGATATAGTTATCGATAATTTCTTTGAATGTTGAATACGACAATCGATTGGTATTCGAAAAACTAACTTCGAAACTCCGACCGGTCGTTGCTGGTGAATATTTTCGATCGGTTTGGGCTTATTAATTACTTCGTTTTATGTAAATAACTAAACAACGTGAATATAATGGACTTCTTTTATTGTGTTCTTTAGCTTAAAACAAATCAATTCATTCATGATTCAACTTATAAATGAGTCAATTGACTGAGTATAATACATAATTTTAACTGGATAGAAAAACACCTGGATAATGTTTTATGGTGCGAGTATATAATCTTTTACATTTTGGACTTCTTGCTGCTGTGTCCCTCGATGCCCAAATTGCAGCGCGAGGCAACATCCTGCACAGAGGTCAGCCCCGTGGTGCTGGTCGGCAGCGGGCCGCCAAATGCCGAGGCCGACAAATTGCCATTGCTGGGACGCTTGCGCGGCGGCGAATGGACGGGTGACTTTTGCTTGAGGCACTCGACATCATCGAATACCACCTGGGCACCGCCGCCGCAGGTGGGAATCACATTGCCCTTGTACAGTTTCGTCTCGACATCGCCATCGGTGTCCGCCTCCTGGGAGACGAGACAGTATTTGTTGGCCCCATGTCCGGTTAGCTCCTTCATGTCGGTCAATTTGGTGACCGACTTGCGATTCTTTAGATACGGCTGCATAATGGTGCCCAGCGGCACAGGATTCGCAGCGCGATGCTCGAGCCACTTGTCGCCGGCGGAGCGGGATCTCCGATGCCTATTATTGGCCGCTGCCAAGCCCTGTTAAGCGAAGAGGACAAGATCAGTTGCATTCTCGGAAGGATTGGTTAAGTGTTTAACTTACATGCCGCGGCGTGCAGTAGATGTCCGTGCGCGTCGTTGCCGGCGCGGAGGACTCTGTGCGTGTTGTGAAGCCGCCGCGTTCCTTGTCGTTCAGCAGATTCTCTGAGCTCTGGGAACGCGGCAGACTGGGCACGTCCTCCGACTGCAGAATGTTCGAGACCAGACGCAGCTTCTCGTCCTTGATGCGCATGCGCTCCTGCATCTTGGCGCGCTGTTCGCGCAGCTTAATGTCGAACTCGCGTTTATTTTTATCGGATTCAACGGCCAACTTTGAGTTGAACTTCTTCTTCTGCTTCTCCTTCTCCTGTTCCTTTTGCGTGAGCAGATAATCCTGCTCGCTCAGCTTCTGGGTGAGCTCCTGGATCTGCCGCTCTCGCTTGCTCACCGTATTGTTGAGCACATCGATGGAGCTCTCGTGTATGCGCACCTTGTTCTCCAGCGCGGCGCTGCGCTCGCGCTCCTGCTTGTAGACGGCCTTTAGGGAGGCCAGCTCCGTGCGCAGCTGCAGATTGTCACGGTCCAGATTCATCAGCAGCTGACGGAAATTGTCACCTGGCACAAACAGAGATTGGTAAATGAACAAGGGATGTTGATAAAACTGTAGCTACATTTAATGTCCATGTTGGCGCGCAGCTTGCGCCGCTTCTCGATGCGCTGCTCCAGATACTGCATCAGCTCCTGTATCTTGCACTCCGTCTCGGGACTGTCCATCTGATAGTTGGGAAAATCTGGCCCCAGGCTGTACACCAGGCCCACGTCCAGCTCCAGCTGCTTGGCCTCGGGTATGCCCAGTTCATTCAGATTGTTGACTGCGATCTTAAACAGTTTATTGGCCTTGCGGCGGCCGGGCGTCAAGCCCAGATCTGGTTTCATTGGCGTGGCACGCGCTATTTGCACCTCCTGCGTCATCTCGGCGAACTTCATGACTTGCTGCGAAACGGACAAGATGTTAGATAATCTTTTGCAAGCCTTGCAGCGGGATTCATTTTACCATATTCTCGTCGTAGTCCTCGATGCGAGGATTGACGCACACAATCATAGACACCTGGCCCTCGCCATCAAAGTAGTTCTTGAACATGTGCGTGATCTTCGAGTCGCGATACGGTATCTTCTTGGCCGCCCCGTTCCCAGCCAGCTGTTGGTTCTCGCGCAGATATTCCAGGCAGGTGCGCAGCGTCATCAGCGAGTTGTTTATGTTGCCCGCCTCGCGCAGACGGACGCCCGTGTTCTTGGTGCGCGAGGAGCGCTCACTGCCCGCTAAATCCACCAGCGACAGCTGGCTAACGGTGATCGTGTGCTTGTCCTGGACTACATGCTCGCCCTGGCAATCGGTGGGCGCTTGCACCAGGCGAATGTTGAACACGGAATGGCTGCGACTCGACTCGGCGTTGAGTATTGTGTTGCCCATCCGCTTGCGCTTCTGGCCCATTTGGAATACCTCCAGAGCTTCCTCCACCGTCTTGACCTCCACCTCGGTGACGCCGTGCACAAACATCTGATGATTGGCATCCTCGCGTATGATCTTACACTGCAAGGACCTGCATTCTCTCGAAGATTAGCAACTAATAATGTTTAATTAAAGAGATGCGACTTACTTCTGTACGCCCGTGTCCTCGAGCAGATCGTAGACACTGTTGTTGTACATCTCCACGTAGGTGATGAACACTGAGTACATGTTGTCCTCGTCCAGCACCGACAGCGGCGTTGGCTCCACCGAGGCCTGCGATGCAATTTCCGGATCAGAGTCTTTGCGCCGAAAGCCAAAGCGTCCGGCGCCCGCGAAGCGCTGATTCATTTCCTGCTGCCGCTCGAGCAGCGCATCCTCCTCGGACAAGATCTCAAAGCCGTTCAGTCGATCCGGCTTGAAGACAAACTTCTTGGCCTGATAGTCGGATATGGTGCGAAAGAGCAGATCCAGGCAGCGCGGCATTATGCCACGATGTCTCGCATTCCCGGTCATTGTGTAGGTCTTTCCGCTGCCCGTGACGCCGTACGTGAAGAGCAAGCTGTTGCGGCCGCGCACCAGGTTCTCGACCAGCGGCTGCGCGACGGCAGAGAACACCTCCTGCTGGTTGGAATCCGGCTGAAAGACATGCTTAAAGATGTACTGGATCTCGCGCTGGGCGCCGTTTTGTTTGGGATGCAGCAGCTGATCCTGCGAATTGAGCGCAATTGTGGTCGTGTTTTTCACACGCAAGCACGTCAGATCGCCCTCCGATTGCAGCGGACGGACACGGCAGAACACATTCACTGGATCCTGCTGTTTATTGGACACGTCCCGTCGTTTCTCTGGATGCGTGTGCGACGGCGCGGCGCGGGGAGTTTTCGGGACGCGCATTGGCGTACGGGGCCTGCATTGAAATGAAAAATTCATTTCAAGCATATTTTTGCATTTAATGCGGTTTTAATACTTACATGGCTTTCATTTTGATATTTTTTGTAATTTTATTACGGCTGCAATTATGTTTTTGCTTTTCTTTAAAAGAACCAACAGAGTTTTGGTTCGTTAGCTTCAAATGCTTGCGCCCATACAGACGCCACGCTTGTTCTTCCTCTTCCTTTCGATTTGCGTTCGCTGCCAACTTCATGCGGCTCGAAATTGCGTCAAAAACGCAGCGTTGTATTTTCGATAAATAAAAAGCAAAGCTACAATTTAATTCGACTGAATTCGGATTTTTGCACACTCGTTGTTAAACAAGTGCTAAATATTCATATTAGCACTGTTTAAGCAATAAAATAACTATTTCACAATAATCAGCAGCTGTTTCCAGACCACACCTCTGTTGATTAACAGAAAACTGTTAATTGATAGTTGATTTAAGCTGGCGTCAAATTCAAATACTACTTCAAATAATTTTACAATTTTTAAATGCGTGTCAAGTGGTATAATGAAAATTACAAATTAAAAGTTATTGCATTTGCGTTTAGACGTGACCTATTTCTTATTGAACTTAAATACGGAAAAGAGCTTGCGCATGAGGGCGGGGCCATTCCAGTAGCCCGGCAACATCAGCTTCCAGTAGAGCAACGGCATCAGGTCCTTCTTCATGATGAACATGGAATAGCGCTCCTTGTTCTGTGCCACAGGGAACGTTTCCAACGGCGTCAGACTATAGTCGAACTCGGCCAGAATAACGCTATTGTATCCGGTCACCAGCGGACACGATGCATAACCGTCGTAGACATCGCGAAGGGGCTTCCCGTTAAGAGCTGCGATCATATTACGGTACACAACCGGCGATTGGGCAGCTAGAAATTAACAACAATTTATATAATATCAATGCCTTCGGTCAGTTTTAAATGCGATGGTTGCTTTCGGATAGTTGTTCATCAATTTTCCACCAATTCCAATACCAAAATGTCAACTTTCCGGCTTTCCCCTTGACTTACCTGCTGAGGCGGCAGTCTTGGAATTGGGTGATCCGGACGAATCGCCAATGGCGAACACGTTCTTGTATTTCGTGTGCTGCAGCGTGGACTGATCCACGTCCACGAAGCCGGCTTCATTGATCAGCTGCTTGCAGCGGGTCAGCGCGTCGGGAGCACTCATTGGCGGCACAGCGTGCAGCATGGAGTACTACGGATCATAAGACATGGAACTTTACGGATATTCTTTATGGACAAGACGCAACTATACCTTCTCCTCGAAGCGTTCGGCGGGATTGTCCAGGTTCTCAAAGACAGCAATATCCTGGCCCGGCTTAACCTCGATCAGATTACGGCGTGTATTTACCGTAATGTTGCGCTTTTTAACAATGGGCCACAAGGCATCTGCGTAGTGCTTGACGCCGAAAATCACGGGCAGGGCCGTATTGTATGTCACGTTAATCTTGTTGCGCTTGCCCGTCTAAAAAGCACTCCAATTAGCAGCCTATCCGGATGGCCAAACGGGATCTTACCTTGCGGAAATAGTGCTCCGAGATGTAGACAATCTTTTGGGGTGCGCCCGGACACTTGACGGGCGACAATGGATACGAAAAGATTGCATTCCCACACTCGATATTGCGCAGGCAATCGTATACTCTATCCACGTACTTGGGCGAATATATGGAGCACACCTTGCCATTGGGTATGGCCAGCGCCTCCTCCAGTCCGGGTATCTAGGCGAGATCAATGCTGGTGAGTGGAGCGAAAGAGCTGGACATGATTATCACAAGCTTACCTTATTGTAGTTCAGTTGGAGTCCGGTGGCGATGAGCAACATGTCGTACTTGATTGTATTGCCGCCGCTTGTTTTCACCGTATTGCTGTCCGGATCGAATTCTACGGCCGCCTCGCGCAGCCACTTGGCCTTCTTGGGCAGCACCTCCGACATGGGCTTGTACGAATGCTCCAGCCGCTTCATCCCGCCGCCAATTAGCGTAAACATCGGCTGATAATAATGTTTCTACGGGCGAACGCAATGGGCTTGAGTGCGACTCGACTCGACTGAGATCTGAGACATTTGGATACGTACATCGGCCGGTTCTACGACGATCACCTTGTTCCTGCCTAGGCGAGAGGAGAGTTTGGCGGCCATGGCGCAGCCGCCGGAGCCGCCGCCAACAACCAAAACTTTGCAACTGCAAATATAAAAATTAAATGAAGAAGATAAACGAACTCGACTTTCGATCGATCTTTCCCATTCCGATCCAGACAAAAGCCTATAAACCCGAAGACGGATTTGCATACGGACAGATATGGCTATATCAAATGCTGATCAAGAATACACAATACCCTATACATGGAAGAACCTTGCCAAAAGCTGCAACCGACTGCGCAATACTCTGTTCCAATGAAAAAACTGTACTAAGTTCAAACCAAATTTAATTCTTTCGAAATTTTTAGATTAACAAACAAGAATTTCTCTATCTATGAACTGTTAACCTTGGATTCTAGGCTATCTTTAAAATATTTCGACTGTGCTTTCATTTCCATCGAAATTGATGTGCAACCAATACACCCGACTTCACTTTGAGAACAGGGTATGTGTATAAAAAAGCTGCTGCCATCAGCCAAATTAATGTTGGTCTACGTGCTTAATTCCCTGGCGACTAATCATGCTAATTATATTTGTTCTATAGATATGTACATAAATTTTGGAATGCGCTGTCCAAAGCTTACGATCCCCAGTTGGGACCTGTTTGTTTTCCCGGCTACCCATGAATGAACAAGGAGGGGGAGGGGGAGAGGGTGGGGATGTGGCAGGCGAAAACTTACTCATGTTTGTCGTGAAGCGCTTGGCTCGCCGAAAGGTGTCGCACCAGGAAGCGCTCGCTGAGGCTGCGTGTGGCCAGGAGCTTGATCTGTCTAAGGGCCAGCGGCATGCAAGTATAGCGGCTCATTGTATACACAAAACCGTTTGGATCATGCGATCGGCAACTTGTTGCTATTAAAGATATATATATATATATAGATGTATGTGTAGATGCTGTCAAAGAGAGCGCGGTACGACCTGCTGTGACGACGCCCGAATGACGACTGGCGAATGGAAGAGAGAAAGCAAACAGCAAAGCTTTTACCGTTCGATTAACACATTTACATACACCACACGCAAATGGACAGTGCAAACGATGGAAGCTGTTGATGGAAGCTGGTGAATAACAAAACAAAAAGCAAACCACAACAAACTTGTATTTCGCTAGAATCAGTTTTTGTTGCGTCAAAGCAGTTTTTTTTTTTAATTTTATGTTAAAGCAGAAGATGGGTTAATTAAGCATGTTTGTCATGGCGCGCGCATAAAATGTGTTAGCTGCAAACTTTTTTTTCGTGTTTGCCGCTGACCTTGGATGAGCTTTGACGACACGTGTGGCGGTTAATGATTCGAAAAAAAGCTTGGCAAGCTCCAACAATCGCAAGCTTTGCGAAGCGTCCGCTTTTGACAAACGGTACTGCATACAGTGCTGCGCGTAAATATAGGTACAGTAGAGATTGCAGCTTTGAAATAACGTCAAAGCAAAGACTTTCTGATTTCCGATGAATGGTTATATGTAATTTATGCCATGCTTTTATCTCAATTCACATTTAAACTCAAGAGCTTTTTAAAATTTGATAGCATACTTTTAGGTAAACAAGGTTAGGCCTGGTTGTATAGGCCACAAAAGTTGAAATATGGAGGTGTTAAGTTAATTAGGCAATGAAAACATGTCAAAAAGTTATTTTATATTAAAATGGGCTCATATCCAGCTAGTTAAGTTAGTTGTAAATTAAGCAGTTTTGGGTTTTTTGGCAAAAACTAGGTTAGACTTTGGTAAACTTATGAGAGTCTTAAGTATGGGCATGATATTATCTGTCGTTTAAGTTCTTTGCTGCCTTATTCGCCATTTTTTCGTCTTTTTGTATAAATTTGGGGATAAATTTGTAGCTTGGGACGATTTTTTAAGCTTTGCGTTAGCGTTTTATACTAAATTTGAGAGCTAGTTTCAAATTTATGTTTATCTCCGCCATGAATATGGGGAAATATATACATATATATAGTATATATATATATATATATATATATATACTTTGGAAGATTGATATATTTCAAATGCAGCATCAAGCCTGGTTCAATATGAATACAGATCTGTTCAGTTTAGGCAAGATTTTTGGGCCTAGGGGACATTGATTGGGGATTTGTGAAACTTACAAGTCGAAATTTAGAGCAAAAATAAAATATCTTGGAATCTGCATATGGGTGAGCGCATTTTGAACCAATTTCGAAGCACAGTTTATTCCAAAAACAAGCCAGGGTTTCTTGTTATTTAAAAATAGGAATAGACGGATAAAATAGACGGTATTTTTTTTGTATTATTTTTGAAAAACGAAGAAATTTAGACAAAGCACCAATCCAAAAAGGTCCAAAACATATTTCAGTTTTGAAATATGATGAGTTTGGCATGTGAACTAGATCCTAAACAATTGGGTTTTCAGGCAGTTTGTGAGGTTATGTGCGTTCTCTCACATACACATAGGATATACAGAAATGTGGCCCCTAAAAGTATGACTCACAATTTGGGCAGAAAAGGAAAAAAAGAAAAAGAAAACAGAACACTTGAAGCTGCTGGGACTGGGGTAGGGATGGGCGACGTTTTAGATGTGATTAGTTAAACTAATTTGCAGTTGACTGCGCCACAAAAATACGCAGAATTGAAGCAGCAGTTGTTCAGATACCCTAACCCCATTGGACATGGGTGAAAGACGGGTATTGTGGCTTGGAGAAAATGTATGTAACAGGCAGAAGAAAGCATCGCTCTATCTAGGGACATCTGTCCGTCCGTTTCTGTATACCTGTTGATTTCGGGAAGTACAAAAGAATCGCAATATCATAAAATACATATATTCTTGATCAGAACTATATCTCAGTCTATCTATCCGTCCGTCCGTTTCTGTGCCGTTCGATCCCTTCGATCTTGGGAATTACAAAGTCTAGAAAGTTGAAACTCAGATAAAACATTCCAGTATACCATAAGCATTTGTATCGATACTTATCGATTTTGAGAAGGCGATATTTTGGGGACAACGATATAATTTCGTCGATATAATTCGACCGTTCCGGGGCAAAATCAATCTTACTTAAGCCCGGAACTATTTCATATAGATCGGACTATATTAGCCGAGTTAATCAAACTGTGAGGGTGAAAAGCTAGGGCTTAGGGTATCTACTAGTCCAGCACTCCCGACAAGAGTACCCTTACTTAAGCCTTAAACTATTCCATAAAGATCGGACTATATATTATAGTTATGGTTAAGGGTACCTACTAGTCCAGCACTCCCGACTGGAGTACTCTTTGCTTGTTTGTTGTATTTAATTACGACATGCTGAGGTCTGATTGGTGGTGCCAGGACCAGAACCAGAAACAGAACCAGGACGAGGGCCAGGACCAGGCAGCTGTAGGGACAGCGCCTCTGTGGGCGTATGGAACGAGTGTAGCGTGTGGGTGTGACGCAGTCCCGTTATCAATTGGAGACAAGCTGACAATTCAAATGAAGCCCTATTGCCAGACACAGTTGGCCAAATTGGCTGGACCAGCGCGTGGGCGACTTTTGGGCTCGCCAAGCTGTGCGTATCTGTGTGTGCTTGAAGAGGGGGTGGAGGAGGGGGATTGGGGGTCACAGCGGGTGCTGTTGCCAGGCAGCGGCAGACATCGATGTCCCCACAGAGCCATTGATAAGTAGCTCATTATGATGATTGTCCCAAGGCGAAAACGCAATTTTTTTGTGCCATGTCAGAAATCAAGCTTCTACCCCAGCCCCCGTCCCTGCCGCTGCCCCTTCCTTCATCCCTCTGTAGCTTAAAGTGCAACTTCATTTGAATTTAACGGTTTCAAGCTCCGAAGTGCATTTCAATTTATGGCACAGAATCAATTAGGCTCTGCCGCCCAGCTGCGTCCGCCGCCAACAGTCGCATATATATACATATATATATGTATGCAAATAGTGTTCCAGCGGCGGCAGGTCTGCAGCCGGAGAGCTGACCACTAGCCAGTCTAGGGCGGCATGCCCGACTAGTAAATACCCTGAACATGGATCCTCATAGAGTTGGAAGGGAGTAAATATGGCAGCCAAATGTATATAAGGATCAATTCCAAGGCAAAAGTTTCCAAATTGAGGTTTTTTTACAACTTGGTGGGAGAGGGGAAAGCAGAGGGAGATTCTCCAGTAGTGTGTAATATACGCAGTCTATATACTAAATGTGTTGTCTCTAGTTTTTATATGCTCCGAGCTATGCTCCAATTACACGACAATCGATTGGTATCGAAGCGGAACAAGCTATCGATAAGCTATTATATATGCTCCGAGCTATGTTCCAATTACACGAGTATCGCTTTGTGTCGAAACGGCCCAAGCTATCGATAAGTTGTTATATATGCTCCGAGCCATGCTCCAGGTGTCGATTGGTATCGAATCCGAGCAAACTATCGATAATATGTTACATGCTTGATCTTTCCTTTTAAGTCTCTCTCGAGTCTCCCTCTTACAACTGCTGTGTAAGCACATATACATATATATGTATATATATATCTTACGGGCTGGCAGAGTCTCCTGCTGCCTGTTACATAAATTAGCACAAAAGCCTTATACCTCATTTAAAGCATTTTCAATGGGTTCAGTGTATAAAAAGGTGACGTCTGACGACGCCCGCTAAACTCCTGAATATAGACAATTGTCACGCAATGGAGCTCACCAAGTCCTCGTCTTTGGAGCAGCGGAAGTGCCGTGACCCGGCTGCAACTGGTTGACACCAGATTGCGCCGGTAAGATAAACAGAAAATTCGCAGTATACCAGACAATATGCCGAACGTTAGGCCTGACCCCGCCCCAATGTGATCGAAATGTGCTAATTAGTTGAACCGTGCTGTGCGCTGATCTCTGTTAAAGACCTAAATTATGGATTGAGGTTAGGTAACAATTGAAATGCGTGCGCAAATGCGAGAATGCATATCTGTGCGAATATTAATGTGAAAAATTGTGATATCAAATAATTCAAACAAATTTGCATACAGTTTTTCAATCAAAGGAGCTCAGCAGCCGCAGCAGCAGAAAAGCGACGCCCACAAACACACACACACACATATACAGGCTCACAAAGAAGCTGTCGACGCGACGACAGCATCAGAAGCCGCAAAACCAATACAAATGCAAATACCAATACAAATACAGCGACGACAGACGACAGACAAACGGCAAAAGAAGGAGACGGTAACGAAGGCAGCTGCGACGCCATAACTGTTAATAAGCCGAGTGGAGTCCAATTTGCCGTCGCTTTGACGAGCGCGCGCGGCGCACTTGTTGAATTCGGCGGCCCGATATAAAAGCATCGATGCTCAACCTTTCGCCGCACAGTACAACACTAGCCACCAGTCACATCTCGAACCGCACCGAGCGCAGCGAACCAGAACCTCAACAGAAAAAAAAAGAACGGAACATAACCCAAAGTGCGAGCGAGAAAGCCAACTAGATAGACGTGATAAGGATAGCGCGAAAGTGTGCGGAAAAGTGAAAAGCGCGCTAATCAAGTGAACATCTTCAAGGCAAATACACGAGAATGCAGGTAGGCTACAATTCAAAATTCTAATCATATTTACTCACTCAATCAAATTAATCATCTAAAAAGTATGTGACGCATTTTTGTTTTTGGCCGAAAATTCATTGAAAACTCGGCTTTTTTTTATCAGTTCAAACGTATTTTTTATTGAGTCACGGCGCCACCTGACACCTGTGCCTATCTAGACAAGTGTAACTGTGCCTCTTTCACGTAAATAAAAAGTTGTATACCCTGCTAGCAAGGCGATAAAGGGTATATGGGGTATATTTGTTTCTAGAGAGTTGCCTAGCCTTTCCTTTTGTGGGGTTTGACTTGTTATGCATCTGATTCGGAAAAGGAACTTTGAATAAGTCACAGTTTGAAAAGGCTTTTACAGTTTCAGAGCCACAAATTCAATTGTTACAGATTTATATCTTCTTCTCTTAGTTTTAGAAGTTTCTAAATTGGATGTTTATAATATTTTCCAATACAACTTCTCATATATAAGCCCACAATCTCCAATTGGTTGAGGCTAGTCACAGTTTGAAAGGGCTTTTACAGTTTCAGAGCCACAAAGCCAATTGTTAGAGATTTATATCTTCTTTTCTAAGTTTTTCTATCTTGAATAGAAGTTTCTAAATTGAATATTTATAATATTTTCCAATACATCATATCTCATATAAGCACACAATCTCCAATTGGTTGGAGGTTTTCGGGTCCTCTGGGGTAATATCATTAATAGATTAATCTGACTTGTTGGCACCGTTATTACATACAATTATATAAGTCGGGGCCTACGGAAATTGCGACGTACAGAGCTTATCGCGGGTTAGCAACAGTATGACCCGCCGTCGTGTAAAACAGGTAGAGATTGCGAATGCCGGACAATGGGATCAAAGCTAATTAGAAATTCTAATCAAACAATTTAAACGCTTGTACCTATAAATAAGTGTCGAGTCTAAAGTTTTTGTTTTATGCACATCCGCAAGGATTGACGCCGCCGTCAAGTCTGCTCGAATCCGATGACCAGATCTGTGTTTATGTTAGGTTGATTTTATTTCTTTTTCTTCTTATGCTTTTGGGATACGTAAGATTCAGATTGTGACTTTTCCGTTCTCAAGTGTGTACAGCTCTTCTCAGCCGGTTCGGTTAAACAGAAATATGCTTTTATGTACCGAAGCATAAACAATAACAAGCCCCTCCATAAGTAAATAAGTGGCCAAGGATGGGATAAGCGCTGAGTGGGAATGACAACAACAACAAGAAAAAAAGAAGAGAATTCAAGAAAAATATGATGGAAAAATAAACTTTTAGCTGAGAATCTGCTTTTTCTCTTCGTTTTTTGTTTTGCAAATCAGAAATTTGAACTTCACTTGTATCGAAAATCTGACGGTCTGACATTTAAAACCGATTTTAAAAGCGACTTTTAAATTGAGGCAAAATTTTAAACGCTGCTTATTGGAGCTTTGCTGCTGGTGACTCAGTCCGATTGGAAACATCTCCAATTGGGACTGGGCTACGTGCGTCTCGAGACATTCACGCTCTGAATTGGCCACAATGCGCGCGTTGCGCTGGTCACGCAGTCGCCGTCGCCGTCAGCGTCGGCGTCCCAGCTCCCGTTGCAACTTTGCCGTTGCCCGCCTCCAAAAGAATCGACTGGCAAAATCAATTCAGAAGCAATTAATAATCACATCGCTGTGTAATAAATTGCCATTCATTTAATAAAAGCAAAAAATAAAAAACCTAATCAAAAATGAAAAAAAAAAATTGAAGGCGAAAAGCGCAATGAAATATGCACATATGAAATTATCAAATCGGAGCACTGGACGCCTGGAGGTGACAGCGACACTGCGCGGGGAACAAACGGGGCGGGGCGGTTGGCGGGTTCAAATGCGTCACAGCTATTGAGAGGGAGGCGGCAGAACGAGATAGAGCGGGAGCGGGAGGCGGCAGAGCCGGGCGGATCAACGGCATTCGCTTTGGCAATCAATTTTGCATTTTGCATTTTGCATTTTGCAAACGCCGCATTTGCATGCCAGCGATCAAGAGCGAAATCGAGAAAACGCAAGAGCGGCAGTTCGCAAAGAAGAGAAAGAGTAAACAGCGCAGCTGCTGCTGGAGCATGAAGCTTCGAGGCAAATGCCGCTCTTCGCTTCAAGTATAAGCAGTTTGTGTGCGCGTGTGCGTTTATGTGCGTCGCTGCCGCTGCTTACGCTGGCCCAGCGGCAGCGCGAGAGACGAGCCCCCAAGCGACCAAATGGGCGAAGGGTGTGGGTGCGTGTGCGGCGAATTTCATGTGACGTGACACACTCACACAGACCCAGCGTCCATTATGCTGCTATCGAAACAATAAGAAAAACATGTCAATAGATGGCGCGACATTAGTGTACATACATATGTATATGCATGTATGTTTAAGCATGTGTGTGTGTACTGTTAAATTCTGTCAATAAAGAGAAACTGCTAATTGTGTGGTATTTGCCGCGTTTGGCCCTGTCCCCGATGAGTGCTTGTGTGTGTGTGTGTGTGACTGTGTCTGTGTCTGTGTGGAGCAACGAGCCCCCTTTTATTTTTATATTTTCTTATACACACATACACCACACTCACACATGGCTCATAATTGTTTTTCAAGCTCTAATGAACTTTGCGTTGATAATAGCGGAAAGTTGAAAACATCAACGCACGTCATCAGATCTTTTAGCATGAATGAGTTTTGTTTTTATTCACTTCTTGCGAACAAACAAACAATGCGAAACTATTTCTACAGCTTGTTGTTTTAGAATAAATTTGGGAATTTATATGTCTGGGTGAGCAAAGGCTGCGCAGTACGGAATAGGCGCGTTTAAAATATATGGCAATATGACTGTCACATAAATCAAATTAATTAGAATGAATTTAATTTATTTTATTATGTGCCAGTTGGCAGCTTTGACGTAGCAAACGTCTACGTGAATCCCAAGCCGTCAATGCTGCACCAAAGTGTTATACTTGAGGGTTTTTTTATTAGACCTAATCTCGCTTGTCTTTGCTAATGCCACCTGCTGCGCTATGACTCAGCGCTACAGCTTAGCACGCACTCACACACACACACAGAGACAAATACACACTTACACACACATACTCATAGCGTAAGAGCGAGAGAGTAAGAAAAGCAAGGGCTTAAGGGTTATGCTCGGCTTTAACGCCTTAACGCGCTCAACTGCAAACGCATCGCAGCGTTGGCATCGACTGCGCTGCCGCCGCCACTGACACCGCCAGCGTCGAAATGGCTGATGCAATCGCCGCATTGAATTGGGCGAGAGTCGGAGTCGCTCGGATACTCCGGTGGTGGTCGGCGATGGCCACAAGCTGGTGTTGGTGCTGATGTTGCTGTTGGGTGCTCATTTTGGTTGCACAACCCAACAAAAGGTAACCAGAGACAGGGCACGCACACACACACACACACGCACACATAGTTCAATTTATGCGCGCAAAGAATGCAAGGGAAGCAGAAGAAACACATACAGACACACACACTCACACGCACACAATATATAACAAAAATGTAGGCATAGCACACTCCATAGGTTAATTGATAAATTACAATAGCATACACACGCAGGCACACGCATACACACACACACGCACTCACAGGCATACGTCGTATATGAATGAGCGTTTGAGGAAGTGCGAACGTTTTCTAGATATGAACACAGTAAATACTGTAATACACATACATATGTATGTACATATATTACTTAGTTAATGCTAATGCCTTTTAACAGTACAACGATTAGCGTTAATTGTAATTCATTATGATTACGCGTACATCAAAATTTTCCATACACTTATGATACGCCCAAAAAAAATGGGAAAAAAGTGGTTTCAAAAATTTTCCATTACATTTGCTTGAAACACAACTACAAATATGTATAAACGGAGAGCATGAGTGTACAGCAACTGTTATACGTAGCCACCAAAGATCTTATACATATACGAGTTTCTATTATACACGCTAGAAAGGGAAATTTACGGTCAATTCAAGTTCAGCTGGAAAAGTGCACGTCATGCACGCCATGCACCTAACCTCAAAGCGCTTAGAGTGGACCCGTTAATGTTGCTGCTAAATGTACAGCTTGTAAATTCTATGGAAATGCCTGTAGAGCATTTCTTTGAATGCCCAGCCCGGACCACGGACACGAGCTGTGCGAGGTCGAGGTCGGTCGAGGCTGTTGCCAAGCGCACTTTTTGGACTTTATCAATGACAGGCACAACGAAAAAAAAAGACAACAAAAAATACCCACATTGGCAACGGCACAGAATTTGTGGCATGCACATGAATTTTCTCACGTCGTCACCCGGTGTAGACTATACCTATACATACATATGCATACATACAGACATACATACGTGATTCGTACAACCTGCAATTCACATGTATATATGTGTGTGTGTGTGACTGGTCTCGGCTGTTGCATGTTGCACTATCTTTCCCCGAACTGCATATCTCTGTCCGTCTGTCTGTCCGTCCGTCTGTCTCTCTGTCTGTCCGTCTGCCTGTCCGTCTGTTTGCTGACTTTGAATGAGCCGTTACCCTCGCCTCAGCCCTCACCCCTCGCCATTAAGCCGCGTCTCAGCCCAGTTCCGGTGACCGCTCCGTCGGTGCCGTCGGAGCCGTTGGCCGTTTTGCACGACGTTAATTAGCAGAAAAGTGGAAACGTTGACGGCTGTGCAAAGTATCTTTTGGTTCCATTAGCGGAAGCGAGCCAATTTTTGCTAGCCAAGTGTGCATCTTTCTGCAGCCACAGACACAGATGCAGACGAAGCCAACCAGATCGCCCACCTGCCCAGAGCTCAGAGCTCGGACAACCCATTCGTTGTTATACCCTGAACCCATTGTAAATGGGCAAAGAGGAATCATGTTTTTTGTCAAGGCAGGCAGACCCAATATAGTATATATACATATATTCCTTATCAGACAATGTTCCTTTGTGTCCTATGCAAAACGAATAAGGATCTAATCCTATTTTCTTCAATATCTTCGTTAATTTTCATAAAATCGATAAGTATAAGGGATAACTTGGATACCATATCAGCTAGATATACCCAATTTCAAATGTGGACTCTCGCATAGTGTACGCAGACTAGGAATATTTCACTTCTTATATAGAACTTAGAAGATATAATAGAACTTATTTTTACAGTTAGATCTTCAGGCTTTGGTATCTGGGCACATTTTCACGCCACAAACAATCCCTGAAAGTTTCATAGAGATCGACTTAAAAGCAACCAAGTTATTAAAGAACACATCTGCCAAATGATGAGCCTTTTGAAGAAGTGTTCGACAGGGTATCTGCTAGTCGGGCACTGCCGACTAGAGCTCGCCTAGTTGTTGCATTTGGCATGATGCAATAATTGGTTGCCATCAAAATGCTTTGATGGCAACGATCATACGATCGCCACATACGCGCGGACGATCGTACGACTCGGCCAGAGATCTCGACCTTTCTTTCTTGTGGCCCGCAGATTTCTAGGAAATTTGTATCTTCTTTTTTTTTTCTAGTTTCTTTTTTTTCGGGGGGTAATAAATTGATGCTTTGTCGCGATCGATTGCCATTTGGTGCCAGCCTCTGCCGCTGGCTATGAATATGTATTGTATCTTGGTCTGTTTGAGCTCATTTTAGGCAACTGTGTTTATACACTTGGCGAAAAAGTCAAGTACTTTTAGCCGTGCTCTGCAGCGTTAATCAAGAAATCCTTTTCATAAGGCATAAATACTTAATTCATAGACTTAGGTGCTCCATCTATAAAATGTTCTGCTTGCATTGAGCTTATTTTGGACTTGTTTTAAGTCTACAAATACTTGTCTTAGGTTAGCATGCTTCAAATTTCTTGAGCCTAGCTCCACATTCTTATCACAGGAACCTTTTTCGTTGGATGAAATACTTAACTCCCAAGACTTAGAGAGAGAATCGAAAAATTGTTGTGAATTCATTGAGCATATTTGGGTTTTGGCTTATTTTAAACCTTTTTCTAGAGTTTAGAACTCTATTAATTCCATTTAGAATAGCCTTTTTCGCTCAGTGTAGCTGCCGCTGAGTTATATTGGGTACGAGTTCAAAGATTGCATCCGTATTGCGACTGCGTTTTCCTGGAACGTCAATGAGAGCCCCAACGATGCGCGTTAATTGAATCGATAGCAAATATGTCGATCGATCTGCTGATCTATCGATCTTACGCCTTACGTCTTACGTCTTAGGCCCTTGCGCCCTTACGTCAACCTGTTACGTAGCCGCGTCTTTGAGCTGTGCCGTGTCTCGTCTCCAAGGGCCGATCCGGGCCGGGCTGGGCGGCACGAGACATCAACTCGAGCACCTGCAACATTTTTATTTAATTTTTTTATTCAATTGAATTTCGCCGACAATCGCTGCCAGCTGCCAAATGTGGCGAAAAAACGGGGGGGCGTGGCGCGGTGCGATTTGTGTAATGGGCATTAAATATATATTGCTCTCGTAGAACTTGCCGACAAATAAATAAAACTAGTCACAGCCAGCGCAACGAACGTTGGAGGGGAAGATGGAGAGAGGAGGAGAGGAGAGGAGAACACGAACTGGCTGCCGCCCAGCAACAAGCTCTCCCTCCCCTACACTCCCCCATCGCAACTGCTGCTGCGCAGCGCAAAACGAACACGCGATCTGTTGAATTGCTGCCAGTCTGTCTGCCATTGTGGCTGCCCCTGCCCCCGCATCCCGCACCGCACTGCCCCCCTTCAAGCTGGCTGCTTGGGCCGGGCTGGCAATCAGTGCCGCTTGCATTGTGGTTTTTGCTGCCCTCAACCGACGACCGATCGCACCAGACAAACTGGCACTCGCTTGATTGCAATGAATAGTGCAAGGAGGTGGGGAATGCAGGGGCGGTGCGGGGGGTGATGGGAAGACAAACAGACAGCGAACAAGCGTCTTGGGTCGCGGCTAATGGAAACCTTGCACCAAGCCGCTCTGCTCGCCTGGGCAGCCGCAGCCGACAAAAAGCCATGCCGCCTGGCACGTACGAATGCGGTAGAAAGAAGCAGCACAAGAATTGCTACACTGAAAGAAAACAAATGCAAAGAACGCAGAAAATTCAAATCAAATAGTTCGGTTCACGGTTCAAAACAACCTCCTGCATTTGGGTTCAGTTTGTCGTTACAAATGTGCTCAAAAGAATCACAAAAATTCGCCAACTAAATACTGTATAAAGGAACTGGTTCTGGTTCTTTTCTCTCAGTGCACGCCTTGCCATACATTTGAATTCTTGTCCGTTGTCAACTGGTTCCGACTGCATTGAGTCAAGGGTAAATCAACTATTGGCTAGGAATTGAAAGTGCGGTTCATGCCAGTGTGCAACTGTACCCAGCTAAAAGTGTTCCCAGCCTCGGCCTGCGTATCCAGTTTGCAATTGCATCGCAAACTGCATTCAAATAAAACAGCAGATAAAAATTAATAAATGAACTGTTCTTTGGGCCGGTTCCAAAACCGTTTCGTTCCGGCTCGATCAGCGGTGGCATTTGATTTGTGAATCCGCATCTCGTGTGTGCTTGTGGCCCGAACCGTAACCGCAACCGAAACCGAAGTGCACGAACCCCAGCATCAGCACGAAGAGGGGCTAGGCGGCAGCAGCAGCAGCGGCAGCAGCAGCGAGTTGTCTAAAAGAGAGCGGGTGAGCGTGCGAGTGGGAGAGAGAGAGAGAGCGTAAGGGAGCGGGCGAGCGCGTACGTTTTGAGCAGGCAGCGCTGCGACGTTGCGACGTTGGCGTCGCCAGCTCTGGGCTGAGCGTATAAAAGTGAAGTCGGCGCCATTGCCGAATCAGTTCTGTGACAGTTTTCAGCTGTTGAACACAACTTAAGTGTACGCTTGCGCCTGCCACTCGTTTTCCACTGCAACGTCAACGTTTACCGTTTTTCTGCCGACCAAAGCGCGTTTTGAAAAGAAAGAAAATTGAAAGCAGCCAAAGCCGCTGACATAGCCGACACACACCTTTGACTTGTAATGTCGATGAACCGTGCGTATTCGAAAGAGTGCCGCGCCAAGAAACCACAACTAGCTGTTGCCACCAAGAAGGAGTCTTGCTGAATCCTCCCCCAACCCCCAACAACGTTGCCAACAACTCTTCGAAAGAGAGAGATACGAATGAGCCCAAGCCGCCAGCTGGACATACGCTACGTATAAGAAGAGTAAAGAGAAGAGAACATTTTGCTTAATCGCTTTGAAGAACGCTCCGGAACCGGAACCGAACCGAATCGAATCCGAGCGCATTTGCGTGCAAAATAAAGAAAAACAATCAAAATTTCACCAAAACTAAGCTGCAAGGCTACCAAAACGGCATCCCGCGCCGTACCTATGTCAGTGTTAAGCCAATTGCTGCTGAATTTCAATCAGAAGGCCCAAACCCGAAGCCATCACAACTTAGAGCTGATAAACTCCTTCATAACATAACAAAGAGCTTCCAACCAGTTCGCGGATCGAACCACCAGCAACAAGAGGAGACGCGACCGCCCATCGTTATTTTACGGCCCCCAGTTAGGGAGAAATTTGCAAACATTTTTTACCGGAAGAGAAAAAAGAAATCAAATCAAAAGGTGAGTCTCAATCAAATCAAATACAGAACGAACCGCCCCCTCGACCCTCGGTTCGACCCCCTCCAATGCCAAATAGCGACAACCTGATAAACTGGAGAATTCCAAGAAAACGTAATTCATGAATTTCAAAAAAAAAAAAAATTCAGCAAATCAGCAAAAAAGCGAAAAAGCGAAAAAAAACCCACTCCGAAGGGCAAATCGAGTCCAAATTTTCTGATGCAACACTCGCCAGCAAAACGCCAGACAAACTCGGGGGGGCACTCGGAGAGACCCCCCAATAATATAATATGCAAAATAGACCAAATCGTCGACGTCGTCGAACCTATTGAATAACTTAATGGTCACGCCCTTGTCTAGACGTGCGATCCGATGCGACGCGACGCGACGGGCAGCGTCTCGCTTGTTAGGGTAGGGTATACGAATTCGGTGTTGGCCGATGGTGCGGCCTTTGATCCATGGCGCGTGGGCGTGCTTCGGACAAGGAGCTGACGTCACACCAAATGTGATTTCAATTTCGATTCAGTTTTTTTTTTGGCTCTCTGATCCACTTAAATGCCGCTGCCTACGTGAGTTCTTTGTCCCATGTCCGCCACAATTAATCATCGTTTGTTCTATTTCGGTGTCCCACACCGCGTGATATTGTGAAATTGGCCAGTCGAACGGGGACATCTTCCACGGCAGATTCGAAACGGCATCGGAAAAGGGGTGAAAGAACGCGCAGCTCCAAAAAAGGATGCATCGGGAAAAACTTTGATGATCAATTTCGGAATCGATTTATCGATTTCTTTAAAACTTGAGAGACTCCAATGTAATATTGCCTAGGCTAAAAGCCTGAAAAAAGTCGGGAAAAAGTTTTGAATAGATAAGACTGAAAAAAATCAAAAATATAAATGAAAATAACGAAAACTTCATATGTAGTTACGAAGATTCGAACCTCGGCTTCTTCGTTTGGCAGGCAGCTTACACAGCCACAAAGCTGAACTCGATTGAAGCTCGCCGGCAACTAAACTTATGCGAAATGGAGAGAGAGAGAGAGTGGGAGAGAAGGAGAGTAAGTGGGAGAGAAGGAGAGTTAAGGAGTTCATATAAATTTGGAGAGTTTCGCATAAGCAATGAAAACTGTTTATTGAAGTGAATTGTAGATCCAATGAAGAGAGAGTGAGAGAGAACGAAACAGAAGGAGAGTGAATGGAAGGGAGAGAGAGAAAGAGAATAAGGAAAAGAAAAGTGCATTTTAGAAGCAATTTAAGCAAAAGACAACAGTTTAAATATATTTTAAAATGGAATTTATTTCATAAATGTTTCAAAGGAAATTTAAATTCTTATCAGCATTTCGTATACTATGAAATATTTCGCAATAGTTGAGGTACAGTCTGAGGGGCCCTGATCGCCAGAGCTTGCGGTATCAGTCGACATTGTGATTTATAGCCTCGGCTTTAGCTGGCCCGGGACTTCGGCTCGCTGATAACGGATAGCTCATGATGATGTGGATGACGATGATGATGATGTGGATGATGAGGAGGGGAATGATGTGCTTGTTGATTTGTGCTCCGTCATCGTGGGTTTATTAACCTATATTATAGTCGAGTCGAGCCGCGTCGTATGATTTTGAACTTTAATCCCGTCATCAGCCGTATCACTAAGACACGCCTCCTGTCCTTGTCTCCTTGCAGAAAATGAACTTAAATCTGTGCGCTATAGCGCTGCTGCTGTTTGGCAGCCTCTCGGGCGCCCAGAGTCGCGCCGTGGACATCGTGGACGAGACCAACGATGTGGACAACTCCATTGAGCCGGAGGAGGAGGCGCCCCAATCGAAGCACAGTCGTGCCCGCGCCTTCGAGGAGGATTGGCTGAAATTCACCAAGACGCCGCCCACGAAAATTCAACAGGCACCCGGCGCCACCCTGGAGATTGCCTGTGAGATGATGGGCTCCCAGGTACCGAGCATTCAGTGGGTCGTCGGCCGTATGCCGCTTTCGGAGATCGACAACCTGGCGCCCAACACCTTCTCGGAGGATGCACCCTCGGCGATAGTGCGTGTCCGATCCGTGCACATTGTCGACCATATGTTGAGCGGTCCGCGCACCTTCACGTGCATTGGACGCACCGGCTCGAAGACGATCTATGCCAGCACCCAGGTATATCCGGCGCACTCCGACCAGGAGCTGGGCGGTCTGATTGTGCCCGAGAAGCAGTATCCGGGTCCACAGAAGCCGCGTATCATTTACACCGAGAAAACGCATCTCGATCTGATGGGCTCCAGCGTAATGCTGCCCTGCAAGGTGCACGCCAACCCACACGCCAAGATCACCTGGAGGAACAACGAGGACAAGGACATCGTGCAGAGCCATCGCTTCAAGGTGCTGCCCACCGGCGATCTACTCATCTCCGATCTCAAATGGGAGGACATGGGCAATTACAAGTGTATAGCGCACAATGCCGTTGGCCGCGACTCGGCCGATACCTTCGTTTACCCCGTACTTGTAAGTATCTAACACAATCGATAAGTCGATACATTGATAAGTCGATAAGTCGGTCAATCGATAAGTCGATCAATTGATAAGACGATAAGCTGATTGATTGATGAATTGATAGATCGATAACTCGATAAATCGATTAAAACTGTATTTGATGTGAAATGCTAATTTGGATTTTCCCTTCTCCCCACCTTTGCTTGGACTCATTGCAGAAGGAACAAGACTAAAGATTCCACACACAAGGCTATTGGATTGACGAAACCACATTTTTAGTTAGTTAGATAGATCAAATGCCTTTGAAGATGCGTGAAAACAAAGAAACAAACAAAACAAAACCACAAAAAAAAACCCAAAAAAATTGATAAACTAAAAAAGTTTAGCCCTAAGTTGAACTCTAGAATCTAATGCCGGCTTAGACTTTAATCTTAAAAGCATCGTTTTCTTCTTCTTGCTTCCACATCGAATAATTTACGAATACTAATTTAATGCGGGAATATTACAAATTCCCCCTCGCGCCCCTCCCCCCTTGTTTAAGTTCTTACACTAATTAATTTTTAGTTTTAGTTTGCGTCAGGTAAACAAATCTCGTTATGTAAGTAGCAATGATTGTTCCTAACGATTCAGGCAAGAGAAAAGAAAGAAACATTAGTTAACGTAATTAATTGGCCGTTACTTAATATATACATATATGTGTGGCTATGAGCCAACAAGAAACCACCAACAATCCACCAAACCAACCAATCCACAAATTTAGCTCGAATTCACGAAAACACGAGTTCACGAAATCACGAATTCACGAGTTTACGCATTCACGAGCTTAGGAATTCATGAAATCTCAAATTCACAAGTTCACGAATTCACGAGTTCACTAATTTGTGAAATCACGAATTCACGAGTTCATGTGTTTACGAATTCACGAGCTTACGAATTCACGAGCTTACGAATTCACGACCTTACGAATTCACGAGCTTAGGAATTCATGAAATCAAGAACTCATAAATTCACGAGTTCACTTATTTGTGAAATCACGAATTCACGAGTTTACGAATTCACGAGTTCACGAATTCACGAGTTCACGAATTCACGAGCTTACGAATTCACGAGTTTCCGAATTCACGCGCGTATTCGTTATCATTTTCTCTACAAACTAATTTATTGAAACAGCATCGTCCATACACACACACACACACATACATCTATATCTATATATTCGCATACGATAAAGTATTCACTGGGTTAACAGAAAAGTCTTTAATTTTACACACACACACACACATACCCTATACATATTGAACGCAGAGGAGTTACCTATACCATCATATTATGTTTTATTTTTATAAGCTAATTGAACTGAATTATGGTTTTTTATTTTTTATTTTTATATATATATATATTAATTGAATTAATTTAAAGTGTTTGTTTTTTGAATAAATACAAATAAAATACTAAAAGAAAAAAACATTTAATTGTGCTTTTGGTTTGGTTTCTCAACATTTTATTGACAATCGTACAATACAATCTATACATTATGATATTATTGACTACAGCTAAACTCGAAGAACTCTTTGTTTTAGTTTACAACAAATAACGAGCAAACGCCTGTACGTATATAGCTATATGTATATATAAGTCGAGGCTGCAAATCGGTTCAAGTTCCATTTACAATCAAACGAAAATCAGCAGAAAACTCGGCTAAATGTTGTTCGATATAACATCATAAAACATATTCTATATGTTCATCAAGTTGGTCTAAAATGTTTTAGATTTAAGAGATTTCCACGTAGTATTCCGCCAATGCAGCCAATTTCAGCTCTTTCGGTTTGCTCCGTGGATTGGTTAAGTAAACATTTATTGAACCAATCTTTGCACGAGTACAAATTGGGGTTTTCTCTCCAAGATCGAACATCATTTAACGTAGTTTTAGGAGTTTTTCCACGATCGAACGTCATTTAACGTAGTTCTGCGACATTTCCACCTTTCTTTCGGTTTGGTTCGTGGATTGCTCAACGATTGCTCAGTTAGGCAGGATCTTTAGAGTTCGCCGGCTTCAAATGGAACCCAGATCTATGAACCGAACCGAAAGGCGAGGAACTATCCGGCTTGCAGCCCTGACATAAGTATTTAGTTAAAAAGACAATGTTGTTTAAGTGTATTATCGCATTTAGTTAAGATGTGTTAAGTATTTCGTAGAAAAGAAGTTAAGAGCTGGGCAAAGTTAGGAGCTATTTGAAAGCTAATCTCTAGTATTACGTGCTGATTGTGCGCTTTTAACAAGTTGAAGGCATCGGAAAGCAAAACCTTTGCGTCGGATCGAAACGATCTTCTCTTATATTGTCACTTGTCAAACGAAAAGGTTGTCTCGGGGCAGGGGCTAAAAGGGTTTGCGCCAACTTTTTGGCACTGGGCCAAAAGAAAAAAAGGAAACAAGCACAAAAAAAAAAGTCGCTCATCGAATGGAATTTGTTGGCAAAACTTTAAATTCGTTTTCGTTAGCAATGTTTTTTTCTAGTTGGATTCGTGGACGGACTCTAATTTTAGGATAATACTTGTTGTCAATGGGACAGATACAGATACGGATACGAATACAGTTGCAGTTGCAGTTGCAGATACATTTTTCTCTCAACGAAAGTTTCTCACTTGTAAGCAACAAAAAAAAAAACACACAGCATTTGGCCCCAGTTTGCCTGGCTGGGCTGAACTGCCGCCACCTCGCGCTGTTGCCGGGCAGATTTTGGGGCCAATTTGAAAGTCGCGCGTGACTCAGATGCCTGAGATACGAGCCAGAGAGGCAAACGGAAATGGCAGGCGGGCTAGGGGGCGGGGGCATTGGGAGGGAAAGAGATAGTGGCAGGGTCGGGGGGACGGGGGGTAAGGCAGCCGGTTCACTTGCCGGCAACCAGTTTGACGGCACGTATGTGCTAATTTATATATAAAATAAAGAAATAAAAAACCGTCAGCCTAATGATAAATGATTTATACGAATTTGTCAAGCTAATTGGAAGGCGCGCGCGAAGCCCCACGTAGCCAAGCGACCCGGTTGAATAATTGCCGAAAAAACCAATGCTCCGTGGGTATAGGGTATAAGGTATAATGGTAAATGGTATAAGGTATACGGTATACGGTATACGATATACGGTATTCGGCTATATGGTTATACGGTATACGGTATACGGTATACGGTATACGGTATACGGTATACGGTATACGGTATACGGTATACGGTATACGGTATACGGTATACAGCATACGGTATAGGGCATACGGTGTACGGTATACGGCATACGGTATACGGCATACGGTTATACGGTATAGGGTATACGGTATACAATATACGTTATACGTTATACGTTATAGGGTATACGCTATACGTTATACGCTAAACGTTATACGGTATATGTTATACGTTATACGTTATACGGTATACGGTATACGTTACAGGGTATGATGTGTAGCTAGACTTCAAGGGAACTGCTTATGGCTAAATGGAATTCGAGTATCTTGCAGATACATTAGTTTAAATTATATATATGTATATGTATATATTTAAAGCGAATCCAACGGAAGATACCTAACATGTTGGCCCGCTTTTTGGCCATTTACTTTGCTTTCTTCTTTTTTTGGCACGTAACGACATGAAAATAAATATGTATAAAAACAAATTATGAACAAATACGACAAATATGCGCGATTGCAGAAACAAATTCCAAGAATTAAAAAGTGGCCAAAAAAAATAACGACAAAAGTTGATTCTTGCCGGGCAGAGAATCTGCTCCGGAGTTCGTCTAGACATTGAGCACGGAATGCTTTTTGGTGCCGGCGAGGGGCAGCTGCACGGCGACCACCGCGAGGCGGCCATCCCGCAATGGGGCCAGGATGTGCGTGTTGCCCGGCGTGACGACCACGGTCTGGATGGGCACATGCAGCGGAATGTCAAAGACGGGCTTCAGCCTGTAAACGGATGGTTTATCTATTAAGATTAGCTCAATTATAGTTGGATTTTTCATCCGTGGACTCACCCGTGGAGGCGACTCATGGTTATGTCGCCGGCATCGTCGGCCACCACCAGATAGTCCGAGGCGCTGGCCAATCCCGTCACACGGCCGGATACGTACTTGGAGCCCAGGCTGGCCCCATTGATGCTGTACACGTGCACCGAGTGCGATGTGTCGTCCAAGGCGCTGAAGGCGATGTGACCTGCCGACCAAGAAGATCAATTCAGTGCTGACGTCAGAGTCTGATAAGCGGCCGGAGGCATCAGCAAAGAATCTGCCACAAAATGCCAATCAACTTGGCAGCCGGACAGCGTTTCGGGTAAGTAAGGGGAGAGGGTGGAAGGGGAGGGAGGGGATTGGGGGAGGGGTAAGATGCAATATTGCATCTGTGGACGTCTTTCTTATCGCTGGCTAACAATGATACACTCAGAGAAAAAACTCAGCTCTAATATATTCAAAGCAAATACAGAATTTCTTAGTTTAAGTGTACAATATCCAATTGTCTAAGTTCTTGAAACAAGAATTGGGTGCGGTCAGGTTTTGCCAACATTTGTACTTCATTTAAGTACAAAATGTTTAGTTTTTTTCTATTCTTTTAATTGTCGTACGAGCGCAACGACTTACATCAAGGAGATAGAGAGAGATAGAAAGAGAGAGGGAGAGGGAGGGAGAGGGAATGAGATAGAGCCTAAGATTGCGATATGTGGGGCAGGGTGCGTTGCGTCGAGTGGTTGGTTCTACGGGTTCTACGCAGTTGGAAATGCCAATGGGCCGGAGTTGGGTCCGGCCCACTTGCCGCTGATAATTGATAACCTGCAGCACAGCAGAGAAGTACGTACAACATGGAATTTAAGATTATGACACGCTTCTCTGTAGATAACAACAACAACAACAACAACAAGAACAAGAACAAGAACAGAGACAAGAATGTTGATGATTAAAGCGATGCGTAGTTGGGCTTATCAGTGAGCATTGCCAATGAAATTGATTGAAGTGAAGAAAACTCAAAACCCGTTCCAAATGCTGCAGAAAGAGAAGGAGACACCGACAGATAGAGAGAGACAGAGGGAGAGAGAGGGAGGGAGATGGGGAGAGAGAACGTAGTGCCAGTGCCCTCTTGACTTGATATAGAGATCGTATTAGGTTTTATTTGAATTTTTTTTTTTAGTAGTTGATGCGGAATTCGAATGGCCCGTTTCCACGTGATTTTTTTGAAACTAGAAACAACCGTGCCGTAGCCAGTTTCCATAGGCTCCTCCTCCATTCTCAGTCTTCAAAGATCACGCTTTTCAGTTTCCCAGTCTTCAGTCTTCAGTCTTCAGTCTCATTCTCGCCAATTGCGACATTTACATTCATTCAAAAAGTTCCAAAGTTTCATGTCCGGCACTTTTTTCCGTAGAATTCACACACACACTCACACACACACACACAGCATATACATACACATATGTATACACACGCACACACATGTCGCCTTTTATGCGCCCCTCGCCGAGTTTTACTATTTCATAAAATTTTGCCTCAAAAAAAAAATAATAATATAAATGTCATGAATGAGTCTTCGCTTACATATTTATACGCTGCACCCATTAAAAATGCTTAAAGGGTATACACAACTTATGGAAATCTTATAAAGTTAATGTTGAGCCCATAAAGAAAATAGGAAGAACGGCTTTGCTGCCAGTCTAAATGATAAAATTTACTCCATCTAACCTGGGAGACCTCCATCTATTGATTTTAGGTCTTACTCTGCTTTACTCTCGGACTTGCTCTCTCACTCTCACTTCATTCAAAAGCCGAGTTGCCTTCTCCAAGATTCGTGAGAATCGCATAGAGAGGCGATATTTTCGATAGTGGAATAGCGTGAGGAGTGAGTGATAGAGCAAAGAGAAAACGATTACCCTCTCTCTCTATTTCTCTTCCATTCTCATTTCCCACTCACTTACTCCCTTTCACTCTCTTTACAACAAAAAACGCCTCTCTATGCGATTCTCACGAATTCAAGTAACGCTTTTGCCAAAGAAATAAATTCGAATGCATATATAGGACATTTGGAGCTATGTAGATGGTATCTTCTAGTCGCGCACCGCCGATAAGTGCACTCTTCTTTCTGGCTCTTTGGGGCTACGCACACAGTGGATAAGCGAGGGTGCGCCAGTGGTGCTGGAGGGTAGGGGCTACTTTATTGGAGAGGGGTGCTGGGAATCGGAGGCGGTCGTCGGGTCGTGTGACTGTGATGCGATTGCGGGACTCGTTCGCGTTCGCTCGCTTTTGATTTGATTCCATTAATAATGCTCAAGTATTTGTGTATGTGTGTGTGTGTGTGATGTATGAATGCGCATATTTGAGCTCGAATTGATAAGCAGTCCATCGCCTGAGGGGGGAGGGTGGAGAGGGGGGCGGGGGCTTTGACAAAGTTTGACATTTAATTAAACCCATGTCGTTAATTGAGCTGGGCAAGAACGCAATAAAAACAGCCTATAAAGCCAAAAGGCAGGCGATTCAATTTAAGTGATTTATAAAACTTAATACATATGTACGTATATCTTTATATACAAAACTGTTTGCTTTGACTCTGATTGATTGACTGACTCACCGACTGCTGCCCGATAGCTGATCGATGCACAGCCCCATAATAAATAATGGATACGTGTTTAACCGATTTTTGACAGGTCCAGCCCAAGGCCGAAAGCTGTTGATAGAAGCCTTTTGTTTTAGTTTACAGTCTGATTTTCAACCACCCGCCCAAAATGGTATTTGCAACGTGATCAATCGGTTGCATTGATCCACTTTAACGGGCGTAGATGGGGGCTTAAGTTTTAAATGGGCGATAAATGGGTAGAAATGTTAAACTTGTTGTATAAAATAAACATAAGATCTTGGCCCGGACGTAGCCGGGTAATAGGTATTCTGTCCATATATCAATCACATATCAAGTTTACTTTATTTTTCTTGAAAACTTGCCCTTCTTTGCGATTCTCACTATTTCGAGTTTCATATATTCATACTCTAAGGCTAAATGACTCCCTTGAACTCGCCCTTCTATGTGATTCTCATGAATTTAAGCATCATATACTCTCACTCTGTATTACACTCTTGCACTCGCCCTTCTATGTGATTCTCACGAATTCAAGAATCGTATACTCTCGTTCACACTCTCGTTCTCTCTCTAGCCCTCGCGCTTTCTGTTTTGATTGCTTTTTCTGGTCTCCTGATCTTACTTTTTGTGCATTTTTTGGTTAACTACCATTTTTACATATATTTGATTTAAATAAGAATATTTGTTATAGCAATTAACGGATTATCTCATGGTATAGATTATATATATAAATAATAATTTTGTGGCCGTCTGGAATTTCTGGTTTAACTTGCTGCCGGATATTGCAAAATATTAATCGATACTCAATGTTTAATAACACTCTGCCTCCTCGATAAGAGGCCTGCCTGACTGCACCTGACAGGTTCTCCAAATGCTGTACATATGCATATAAGGTAAATATATGAATATATACATATATATGCATATATAGATGGTTCAGTTTTGTATAATATTTGAGTATATCATTTATACATACATTGATACACAAGTGAAGCGTGCGTGTTTCGATAATCGGCAGCTGATTGCGAAGAAATTGATTTATTATGGGGAAATTTTGGACTTATGTGGCGTCTGCACTTGAGTTTTGCCATTTAGCTGTGACAGAGAAAGAGAAAGAGAAAGAGAGAGAGAGCGAGAGAGAGAGAGAGGGACTAGGCAATACTCTGTAGAGAATCAATCTGGTCGATTGGAATTGGAATGCAGATTAATCTGGAACTGGCGCCATCCTCCTTTATTCAAGCATTGGACTCCTCCAACAATGCTGATCCACAGATACTTTCCATTTTGTTTATGGCAGATCAGTATCATAGTCCAGGCATTGAACCTTGAGCTCATCAAGTATGGTCTGGACCTATCAAGGTCGGGCTGAGCTCCATAGCTTGACGGTCTCTCCTACGGATAGAACTTGGCTTGCTTTAAACTAGGAAAGCGTTCCTGAGAAAACTCACAGCTATTCCCGAGAACTGCAAAGCTGTAAATCGATAGTTATCGATCTTGCGATAGCTTAGCGAACGATTGATGTATCGAAATTAAGCTGCGCCCAAAGATGTATCTCAATTCGAGGCGATCAATCAGCTTGACAAGGCTTGATTGACTCGCCTTTTGAAACTGATCAGGAATATATGCTCTAAGTAATCGGAGAGATAGATAGATTTGCACATCTTTATGACACTCAATGAGGTCAAATGCTTTGATAACTGAGACACAAATTTGATTGATTGAAATAGTTTTTCTATTGCACAGACAAAATCCTAACCTTGGTTCAGGCTAAGGCATTAAGTACCGCTCCCAGGTCTAAAAGCCTCTAGCTTTATGAGAACCTATTAAGATAAGATAGGAGTAGAGAACTTGTACAAATTGAAACCATGACGAATAGAAAAAAGACATGAACAAAAGTCGAGTGGCAGACATGACCACACACTCAGTATATATAAATATATGTATATTTTTATATATATAGACATTCCTGAGTGTCACGTGATATTTGTGGCATTATCAGCGAGTGTGTGTGGCAATTTACGGGGCATTGATAAGCGAACTGCCAGTTGATTAAATTGTTTGAAATTGTTTGCTCTGCCAACAACAGAGTAAATCGAGTACACGTGAGAGAATGTGCCTCGGCCGATGCGTTCGAAGTTGACAGACTGATAAAAATGGGGCCAGTTCAATGCTGCCCTCCCCCTCAACGTACGAACGGAAGCGGCTTATCTGCCTGCCCAGGCACTGGGGGGGCCCGCAGAGTTCAAACTGGATGCCAAAACTCTCAACGGAATCCAAAATCTATTTCGACTCGTAGCATACTTTGGGCCAGTCCGCTTTTAAGTACTTTGCATACGCGCAGGCGCAGCCGGAAAAACTCACCATGATATGAAACAGTTACGTAGGAGATCTGCACACAGGATTCGGTGCAGCCAATGGGCTTCAGGGTTCGCACAAATTGACCTTCCTGCAGTGTGTAGACATTGACAGTGCCGTCCTGTGAATAGAACAAAACAAAACAAACTTAAATGTAAAGAGAAAGAATGGCTAAAGAGGAAACTTCCTAGCTCCTATTAGCAGTCAGTCAATCGATCAATCAATCAGTCAGCCCAGTCGAGATCTCAGTCAGTGCGTTTATCATCAGTCAGTCAATCAAACAATCAGTCAGTCGAAACCTATTTCTGTGCGTTGACCATCGTCTGTCAATCCGGCAGTCAGTCAATCAATCAGTCCGGCAAGACAGTTTTATACAGTTTCTAGCTCAATCATCAGTCAGTCAATCGGACAACCCATTTCTACATCGATTTGCCCGGCCACACTCACCAGCGAGCCGGAGACAACGAGATCCAGCTCCGTGTAGATGGCCACACTGGAGACAGCATCGTCATGGCCATAGAGCACAGTCAGAGGCTTTGGTGAGTAGCTGTTCTGTGTGTTGAGCTGGGTTATGGCCTGCAGATGGGATTGTCCTGTCAGAGCGTGGACTGGAATGTTGCTGCTGGGCATGCTGCTCTGCTGATTGCCTCCCTGTATGCTCCACACAATGGAGGTGCAGTCACGCGAGCCGGTGACCAGATACGACCCACAATTATCCAACGCCAGGCAGGTGATAATGTCCAAATGGCGCGTCACCGAGGCCAAGGTCTTGCCCTTGTTCAGGCTGTAGACGCGCAGGGCATTGTCCCAAATGCCGCCGGCGTAGAGGAGTTTGCCATCGGTGCTGATAGCAAAGTTTTGCGAGTGCGGCGGCTGGGAGGGGTGAAAGGGTCCAAAGACGCGTTTGCGGTTTCTAAAAAGCACAAGAAAAAATATATTATTAAATGAACTGGATAAAGGGAGGCGGGTCGCACTTAAGATTTGTTGTAGTCGCATCGATTTCCAGCAGAAATCCCTGCTCCTTGTCGTAGGACATCCACGAGTTGCAGCCCAGAATGCCGCCCTTCGAGACGCTGACCAGCACATCGGGACTGAGCTGCAGGAAGGAGCGCGGCGGACTGCGCGGCGGACTCAGGTACACAATCGGATCCTTGGCCGTGGACAGCTCACAATAGTACTGAACCACCTTGTCCAGGAACTGGGTGAAATCGGGTCGCTTCAGCTCGGCGCGCACCAGCTTCAGCGCCGTCTCGTCCTGGGTGAGCCGGCGCGGATGTGGCTCGCGCAGCAGCTGCGACGGCACCTGGCCAAAGTTGTTGATCATGCCTGGAAGGGATTGTCGATTAGAAGCTGAGCTGAACTGATCTGAGCTGATCTGGACTACCTTCGACGGCCTCGCGCTCAATGGGATTGGTTATTTTGTCCAGATCGACGGCGCCCTCGTAGGAGCAATAGTAGAACACATTAAGCGCCTCCACGGCTTTGGCGCCCTTCTGCTTGTAGCCGAAGATCAGGTCGATCCAATGATGCAAATGCTGGCTAACGTATTCCGATTCCAGGGCACGCCGATGGATGGCTATGAACTCCTCGGGCGTGTTGGCCCACGCGGGCAGGATGACATCGTCGACCTTCTCTTTGGTGATTTGCAAGTGACCCAAGTCGAATCTGGAAGAATCTGGGAGATAAGACCAGACGGTTGCCAGTTGTTAGAGCCACATACTTGTTCATGTTCTTGAGAAACTCCGGAAAATAGAAAAATTCGGGTATTAGCTCCTTGACATCATTGGGATTGTCCATTAGTAGCTTCCACGTCTGCGGTATGGAGTGAAATTGTCGGTCGGCCACATCGAAGCGGCCACTCTGGAGGTCAACGTGCAGCGAGGTGAAGGGTTCAACGCGCAGCAGATAGTGGAGCACGCCCGCCGAGTTCGAGTAGTGGGTTCCATAGTGGAACTTTGGTATGGCACCCGAAGGATCCTCAAAGGAATCGTATTTGCTGCGCACCTCCGCCTCGTTCTTGGGATTGATCTGCGAGGAGAGGTATTTAACAAGGAACTAGCTCCATTTTTATATCAACTTACGCATCCAATTGGCTTGGATAGGTCACGAAACGAACGCGGATCGGTTAGGTCCAGCACGTCGCTGGTGTAGTCAGCCAGAATCCAAGGGAAGACGGGATACTGGCTCAGATCGTTGTACGAGCGGCCTGCGTGAAAGAATGGAACAAAAGGTTTAGGCTAAGAGTGCAAAGAAGGGCTCTGTTAGGACTTACCAGCTATGGTGTTTAGGTACATCAAGTACTCGAAATTGGATATCTCACGATTGACCCAGCGCTGGGTCAGACCCGAAGCGCGCAGCAGTTCGGGCGGCGAGCGACCGGAGCCATACAAGATGTTCGGCAAGGGCAGACCCACAATTTTGGTAAAGACCTTGTTGCGAGTCTGGAAAATGGGAATTTCAGTTAACAATTTGGTTACATTAACTCAGCTAGGCAATCGGATATATGAATCTCGCCCACCTTGGTCGTAAAGTTGAGAAAGTAGCTGGTCTGATCGATCAGAAAGATCTCGAGGGCGCTGCGACGCAGATTATATTTGCGCAGATGAACCTCGCGTATTTTGTTGATGGAAAACCTGAAAAAAAAAACAATCGAAAGGATACTTTAAACGAACTTTTCAAAGGACTCTTCAAAACTTGGGCTCACCTGAAATCGTGCTTGGAGCCATCCTCCAGGGGCGGGCTCAGATCGACAAAGGTGAACACGCTTTGGTTGACCTCAATGCGACCCTTGACTTTAGTCATTAGGGTTATCAGCTCGCAGTCCTGCGACATGACCAGCTTCTCCAATGCGGCATCCTGCTGCGATTGCGTATCGATCAGCTGGCGCAGCTCCTCCTCCAGCTGGGAGCTCTCGTCATCGGCCAGAAAATCACGCACCACCGCATTCTTGATGGTCGAGTCAAACTCGGATATTTCTCTATAATAAAAATGGTCATCAGAGATAATCAAGAGGGTAATTTCGGGAGCTGCTCACTTTGTGTCGTAGGCATTGGTCGCATTGTCCCGCAGATTGGCGGCGTTCTCGTGCTTGTTGGGATACAGCTGCGGCTCCAGCTTGAGGCGCATGCGTGCCACATTTTCGTGTGGCGACAGCTTCCAAAACTCCTCACCTGGCTCTCTGCGGGAAAGAAAGAAAATCTAGTCAGCGAAGTGGCAAGCGGATGAAGAAAGAGATGATAATCCAAGGCTTAAACCAAGCCCAACCCAAAGGCAGCGAGTTGACAAAAGGTTTTGGAACCGAACTCTATACATATTTTCCGGGGAGAGATATGATGTTTCTGGAACGTTGGATACTTAATTCTTGGTATTCTTGTGGATTATGTGGCGGGTGGATAGGTTGATTGGGTTATGGAGGCAAGTAACGCGTAGTCCGAGCTCTATTTGGTGTTGAAAAAAGTTGTGACAGGGTATCTCATAGTCGGGCACTTCCAACTATAACTCTCTTAACCAACCAAGAGACAATTAAAAGAATCAAATAGATAAAGAGAAATCTTCTTCAATCATGTAATTAAACAAGACACGTGCCTAGCTCTGACTAAATCAAGAATATCAAGAAAACACAAGCTCGGCTTGGGAATCACAAATTTGTTTAGGTAATTTATTTAATTTTGGGTTAACGATGAAAGTTTCTTTTTAGATAAGCACGACAATGATTAATCGAATATGTACAAATGAAAATCCTTTGTCAAACTGTATGCAATCCATTTACACAAAGGCGCAAGCAAGACGACACGCCCAATTCCAATTCTACGCCTCCTTAGACAACGATGGGTGCGGCCAGGGTCTTGGCGAGCACTGGAGCGGGAGCAGCAAGTGGTGCCGCAAAGCTGCGCAGCTTGGCCACGACGGGAGCAACTGGAGCGACGGGCGCCACCACGGGCACATCCTTCTGGACGACGGCATTGAAGCCATTGATGGCATCGGCATAGTAGCTGACAATGCGGCGCGAGCCGTCGGCCTCGATCAGCGAGTAGGAACCGCGCACGACATCGCCGTCACGTGTCTCCTCCTGGGTCTTGGAGTCGCCGGTCAGCGTATCCTGGACATCATAGGCGAACTTGTACTGTGGATGGGCATCGACGATTTCTGGAGCAGCCAGCGGGGCAGCAACTGGAGCAGCAGCCAGCGGGGCAGCAACTGGAGCAGCAGCCAAAGGAGCAGCAGCTAGAGGAGCAGCGGCTAGAGGAGCAGCAACTGGAGCAGCAGCTAGAGGAGCAGCAACTGGAGCCGCGGCAAAGGTCTTGGCAACCAGAGGAGAGGAGTAAGCCAGGGGAGCTGCATAGGGAGCTGCGTAGGGAGCTGGAGCAAAGCCCAGTGGTGCCGAGTAGGCAGCCGGAGCGGCAAAGCCCAAGGGTGCGGAGTAGGCAGCCGGAGCAGCATAGCGCAGCGGAGCAGAGTAGGCAGCCGGCGCAAAGTAGGGAGCAGCGGCCAGCGGGGCGGGGGCAGCGGCAAAGTGCGCCTGAGCCGACAGGGCCAAAGTGGAGAGGACTGCAACAACCTGCAAAGCGAATCGAGAAATCCAATTGGTATCCAATAAACAACTCGTCGCGGCTCAGCCCGAACTTACCGTCAAAGGATTCATTGTGCGGCTTGGGGGATTCGGATTTGATTATCACCGTCGGTTAACAAAAATGAACTGACATGCCATTACCAAAACAACGTCGACTTTTATACAGCTCCAATTCGCGAAATTTGCATTTGCTTTGGACGCCCGGCCAGCAGCTGATGGAAGCCGCCGCCAACTGGCAGCTTGGCAGCAGCGTCTGCCTTTTGATCCAAATTCGCGGCACGTCGAACAAATTTTCTGTTGTCGCTCCGGGGCCCTGCTCCGAATCCAAGTTCCATGGCTACGAAAGTGAATTTTTTGTCCGTTTTTTTGTTTTTTTTTCTTCTTTGTTTTTTGGGCTTTTGGTAATTGTCATGCAGCCGCCATTCAATGGCAATACTTAAATTTTCTTTTACACCCAAAAAACTTAACAGAAACACACGAAATTTAATCGCGAAGCCGAAATAGATCGTATCAAAACGCGTCTTAAGTCAGTACGACTTACTATAACTGACAATAATCGATTATCGATAATCGATAAATTATAAGCGATTATTAATTTAATGCATGCCTTTCTGGGTCCTACCTAAAGGGGATCTTCTAATTAGTTGTGAAGGTTTTGGTTATTAAACTAAGATAAACTCATGTGCATAACTTGGAAATTTCAATAACGAAATCCAATATTCGATAAACGATAAGCGATTATTAATTTAATGCTTCCCATTTTGGGTCCAGCCAAATGCGAATCTTCTGATAAATTGCGAAGATTTTGGTTATTAAACTAAGATAAACTTATGTGCATTACTTGGAAATTTCAATAACGAAATCCAATATTCGATAATCGATAAACGATTATTGATTTCACACTTGCGTTCAAGGTCCAGCCTAATAGGCATCTTCCAATTAATTGAGAAGATTTTGGGTATTAAACTAAGATTTTATATTTAAGCTAGAAAATCCCATATTCGATAATCGATAAACGATTATGAATTGCTTATTTCGGGCGCGTCGAAAGTTTCAATTAGAAATGCCAAGGGAGTACACGCAAAGGGTTTCTCTTACGTGATTGCAACTGGTTTATTATAACAAAAAAAAATCAATGAAAATATCAACCATTAATAGTTAAACAGTAGCCCGTAGAAACTGTGTCGTAGATCTTTTGACCCACTTCCAGCTGGCTACTGCTGCAGATTTGACCCGATTTCGAACGCTTTAACGCGCCGGGGCGTGACTCGGTTGCCAAATGCAGTGCGCACGACCTTGCGACTCGTTGGCAAACTTGGCAGCACCGCTCGCCCGACTAACGGCCAACCGCTCAGCGCTTGGTCACACTGAAGACGCACTGTTAACGGTTGTCACCGGAAATTGACAGCAAAAATGAGACGAATAGCAAAAAACAAACTGAGCCGAACCGCAGCATGTCACAAGATTCCTTAAATGGCAGCGTGATTTCTGAATCTGTGTTCTACAAGTTTTGCGGACTTTTACTTGTCAACTTTTGCAGTCCATAAACTGCAACAACCGAGTTCCAATTGCGTCACATTTCAGCGAATCAAATATATTATAAAGCTAGGAAATTGAATTTAAATATATACATTTGGAAGTTTATATAAAATGCAAACGTAAAATACCCAAATCGAAATATCAAATACTAGCTATTATAGCCAGGCCTTGTCCATGGCACAAACGCTTTAAAAATGATTATGTAATTGATCGGACGTTAAACAAAATACTTTCATATAATCGTTTTCCGCGACTTTTCCACACATTCGGGTGGAATTTTCCATTTTTATCACATAAGGAGACTACAATCTGCCAGTCAATCAGTCAGTAAGTAAGTCAGTCAATAAGTCATTCAGTCAGTCAATCAGTCAGTTAGTCAGTCAGTCAGTCAATCAGTCAGTTCAATCAGTCAGTTAGTCAGTCAATCAGTGAGTCAGTCAATCAGTCAGTCAGTTAGTCAATCAGTCAGTCAATCAGTCAGTTCAATCAGTCAGTTAGTCAGTCATTCAGTCAGTCAGTTAGTCAGTTAGTCAGTCATTCAGTCAGTCAGTCAGTCAGTCAGGACAAACAATTTTTAATATAGATATACAAGTATTTTGTATATATGTGCGTGTTTGTATGTATGTGTGTGGGCGTATGTGTGGTTGTGTATGCATGAATGTATGTATGCATGCATGTTGGTTTTCTAATACCAAATGCAGACGAAGCTCATTTGTCACTTTGCTGCTAATTTAAATAAAACGAATTTCTACCAAGTGCTCTCCTCCTCGATTCTCAAGAACTCAAGTAGGCTCTGCAAGGAAACGTTGTCTTCAACGGCCTGTTGAGGAGCAACTTGTGGCGGTGGAGCAGGAGGAGGCGGAGCTGGAGGAGGCGGAGCGGGTAAGTCGATATGTAGGTAGATGTATGTATGTAGATGTACATATGTATGTAGATGTATGTATGTATGTAGATGTAAGTATGTAGATGTATGTATGTATGTATGTATGTATGTATGTATGCATGTATGTATGTATGTATGTATGTATGCATGTATGTATGTATGTATGTATGTATGTATGTTTGTATGTATGTATGTATGTATGTATGTATGTATGTATGTATGTATGTATGTATATATGTATTTATGTATGTATGTATGTATGTACATACACACATATGTATGTATGTATGTATGTACATACACACATATGTATGTATGTATGTATGTATGTATGTATGTATGTATGTATGTATGTATGTATGTATGTATGTAGGAATGTATGTATGCATGCATATGTATGTATGTAAGTATATGTACATATGTACATATGTACTTAAGTATATGTATGTATGTATGGATGTATGTACGCATGCATGCATGCATGCATGCTCTGAAGAAATTAATTCAGCGCAAGGGCAATAATTCAATATTTAATTTCAATCAATGGGTTTCTACTAAGTAAAAAAAACATACATGTATTCAGAATCTTATAAAGTAGATATTCAAACTGAATGAATTTTGAATATCTACCTAATTGGACCTTCAATAAATGTATATTATGTTTACTTAGCAATAGATGAACAAAAGTTTAAGACATTCTATGTTAAGGTTTCATATGTCCACTTTATGATATAGATACCTATTATCTGGTTCCTTTCATTTAAGTTAAGCACATTTAAGTCTATTCAAATGCAAGCTCCCTCGGAATACGTCTATGGCAATGTTCGATTTTATAAAAGGATTTGTGGCTGGATTTGATTCATTAAGACGCGAAGAATTTCCTGTCTAAGTGCCAGTTGCCACATGGGAGACTGGCACTGGCAATCGGCTGGGAGAGGGGGTAAGGGGAGAGAGAGGGGGGTAGTCGGTGCGTAATTAAGTTAAGTTGGAAACGTGGTCAACTCATTCGCTGGCAATTGTGGCAAGGTCATTTGGTTTGGACGGCATTTCTGCTGTAGCGAATGTGGGCGCATGTGTGTGTGTATGTGACTGAGGTTGTGCGTGTGTGTGTGTGTGCGTGTGCGTAATTGCTTGATCTGCACGCCACACACACACGCACACACGCCCTCTCTTACGGCCCGCCCGCCCCCCTTTTGATCAATTGCTTCCATTTTCGATTTCTAATTAAACGAATCGAATGTTCAGCGATAGACATACCACAAGGGAGGAGGGGAGCGGGTGGGGTGCCGGGCTGAGAGGGGAGCTATGAATGGCTGCAGTCTTGTTTTCAATTTTCAATTTCGATTTGGATTCGGCGTGCCCAGCAAAACTGGCCATTGGCCAAGTGAATCGCAATATTACATCAGACAAAACGTTTGGAGAACCTGAGAATTGGCCGAGATCTGGTTTAATACCCTGCAAGCCATTTACAAAAGGGGTACATTCGTGCTGGTCAATTATGTATAAAATACAGTAGGAGGCATCTCCCATAGGATATGAAGTATATTCTTGAGGAGCATCGGAAGCTGATAGGGAGGATCTATGGGGCATGTTAGTTAGACACATTCGGATATCAAATCGAGTTTATCTGTTTGGGTATCTCATCGTCGGGCATTGCAGAGTCTTGCTTGTGTTTTGTTGACGGGGGCGCAGCGGAAAACAAGTCTCTTGGCCGCCAGTTGAAAGATTTGGAGCGGCGCTCTTGAGTGCACGCATTGCGGCTCTGTGTGTGGATGTGAAGCTATTCCATTGAGAAAAACTAGCAAAATAGCTGGCTGGAAATGACGAAATGTGCAGCAGAAAAACATGAAATTGCCACTAGGAGCACGAGATTCGAGCTCGAGCTCGAGCTCGAGCATGTGCATCGCTCGGCTTGAGGACGGGGTGCGAGATCGAGATCTAAAGTGCTTTTGAGATTCGAGCACGAAATGAGACGCCAAGTCAAAGCAATTGTCACTTAGCCATTTAGCTAGACCAGCTGGACGAGTCGACTGGAGGAGGAAACTAGAGGTGGGGAGGGAGATCAACTGGCTGCCAGAAATGGTTAAGCGCGACAACGGATCGCATATATAAAACTGAAGAACTGGCGGAAAATGCATCTCACATTCGAGCCGAGTTCTTGCAGTGCAGACGCGCGCCTTCAGCCAAAAGCACAAAAAGGAAAAGGAAATCCCACAAAAATGTTCGCTCAGGTAAGGCTCTCGACTGGGAGATCAGGTCCTGGACTCCACTTAGATTCGCTTCTGTTCCCGGCAGACTGTGTGCGTGCTTGGATTGGCGCTGTCCGTGGCGCTGGCCATACCCGTTGATCCCTATGGCCCGTCGCTGCTTGCGGCGCCAGCCATTTCCTATGCGGCGCCCAAGCTCCTGGCCACGCCCACCCTGGTGCAGCATGCAGCGCCCACTTACATAGCCGCCCCAGCACCAGCCTTGGCGGTGGCTAAGGTAGCCGTGCCCGAGCCCTACGATCCGAATCCGCAGTATAGCTTCTCGTATGGCGTCACCGATCACCACACGGGCGATTCCAAGCAGCAGGAGGAGTCGCTCGTCAATGGAGTCGTCCACGGTAGCTACTCCCTGGCCGAACCGGATGGCACCATACGCAAGGTCACCTACACGGCGGACAAAGTGAACGGCTTCAATGCGGTCGTCGAGAAGAAGGGCGTGGCCGTTGTCGCCAAGCCCGCCCTGGCCGTTGCCAAGGTGGCGGTGCCCACCCTCACCAAGATTGGATACGCCGCGCCCGCCTACGGCGGCTCCGGCTACGGCGGACACTACTAGACGCCGGGTGTCCACGTTTGATGCCCAACTCAGCCCCCGACCGTTGTTGAATAGTTCTAGTATTACATACACAATTTCGCTTCCAAAACCATCCGAAACACAAAAATGACGTGCGTGCTGTCCTCCACTGAAAGCCAATTCCGTAACATGTGGTCCATCTTCTAGCTTCTAGGGATACCGTTTCTAGGGGATTTCGGGAAACGGCTATCGGCCATTTATCTAGTGATTTATTAAATGCATCTACTGAATAAAAGTTTCGGTACAAAAAAAGAAAGAAAACATCCTTCACTTTGATTGATGGGAAGGAGTCTACAGAATCAGTCCAATGTGGACTTGGAGTGTAATCCTCATTTTTCTCTAGAAGTTTTGTAATTCTCTTCAACATATATCTACAGCAATGATCATGGTCGAAATACGCATTTTATATTATGCATCTAGTGAATACAAGTTTCGGTGAATACATCCTTCACTTTGATTGATGGAAAGGAAGTCTGTAAAATCAGCCCAATTTCAGCTGTCTCTGGAACAAAGACTTGTTAAATCTTCATTCTTCCAGTCCTCATTTGCCTCATTTCCTGTCTTATAATTTTCTATACTATCGAAATCCTCATGTTATCATGGTTGACTTTCGCTGAAAAGTTGCCTTCGGAAGTGCTAAAAAGTCATCCCAAGACCAAGAATTCACTTTTAGACCAACTGGAAACAAATGACCTCGGAGTTAGTCTACAAGCAATTTCTCATCTAATGCCGTTTTCAAGCCAAAAAAGTCTCTATTGATTTCTTCGAAGGTTGAGAGCTTAGTCATGTATATTTTCATCGCTGTTGAGGTAGGTTCGACCTCAACCTCAAGACGGGCCGAAATGGGAAGCTATTAATGCGCAGCACGTGCCACAGTTAAAGTTATGATTGTCATAAAGCCCAGCATTTGGGTGCTGGGATTGTGCAAATTGTTGTTGGCACGTCCATTGAGGAAACTTTTGTGTGTTCCCGACACGGAATGCGCCTTGCGTCAGCGCAGACATTGGGTCACTTTTGGCAGCCCAGGCGGGTGGCAAAGCGTTTAAAACCACGCACCAACAGCAACAAGAGACAGTCCAGAAAGTGCAATCAATCAATCCACAGTTCAAATCCAACACAATTACCATGGCTCTGCTCAAGGTAAGTTTGGACTGGAGGAAACTAACATGAATCAGATCTGAGCCGACATCCTTTGCAGTCTCTCCTCATCAGCTGCGCTCTGTTTGCCGTCATCGAGTGCGCCCTGCTGCCCGGCGTGCCCGTGCCCGTGAACACAGAGTTCGATCCGCATCCGCAATATGCGTACGCCTACAATGTGCAGGATGCCATCACTGGGGACAGCAAGAGCCAGCAGGAGGTGCGTGATGGGGATGTGGTCAAGGGATCCTACTCGGTGGTGGATGCCGACGGTTCACTGCGCACCGTTTTCTACACAGCCGATCCCATCAACGGCTTCAATGCGGTCGTGCAGCGCGGCCCAGTTCCAGCTCCAGCTCCAGTTCCAGTTCCAGTGGTTGGCCCACGTCCAGTCGCCCCATTCCTGGGCTAGGCAGACAGCTGCTGCTCTATGCTGTCTGATCTTAGCTTGTAGATAAGTTATTGTCCGTTCTGTAGATCTAACCAAACTCATAAATCATTTAATAAATCCAGTTAGCCAAAGAGAACACAAGCCTGGCTAATTGTCGGCACACCTGGCTGTGGCTATTGCTAATCCAATCGCTGACAAATCGCTTGAGTTGAACAAAGCTGCTTGAAATATGCAAAAGATATGCACTTTGACTCAACTGCGAGCTCAAGATACGGGTTATTCAATATACTAAGAAGGTGCTCCCTCTCCTGTTCGATTACCATCCATCCAAAATCCTTCCTTGACTCCCTTCAGATCTGCACACTTTGGAACTAAAGTCTCTTCTTTTGCCCGATCCAGACCGAAGAAGCTTAAAATCGACTTCCCATCTGCTTTTCTTTTGCTCGAGGAGCTTGATCGAGAAACTTATAAACACAACACATTTCGCCTAGACCTGAGGACCTAAAAGCCACCTTTTCTCATCAGTTTCAATTTGGTTTAAAATAAGTTCCAAGCAGAATGTCCAACTAGCTTTAAATCAAGTGACCTTCCTTTAGACCTTAAGATTATAGCTATTAAGAATGCAACCATCTTCTATAGATCGATTCTTTAGACCAGTTGACCCACGATATGAAGTCGTTTAGGATGATATCCTTTCCTACGATCATCTGCACCCTCTACAGCTTTTCTCATATTTAAACTAAAGAGCTTAGCTCTTCGAGGGACGCGTCTAGTTGAATACCCTGTACCCATCAAATACCCTGTATTATAAGAAATATTTATTGGAGTGTTAAGATTCCGCTGAACATCTATTAGGGACCCACTACACATGCTTTAGTACTCATACTCTCTGTAAACTAAGGACCTTGAGTCGAACGCCTTGCTTGAAATGCGATACAAAATGTACTCTAATTCCTGTTCCTTCCTCAAGACCCCACCCTGTTGGCCAAGTCCCGCCCCCAACAACCAGAGAACACTCTCCCATGCAAACTGCAACATTCACTCGAACGGATCGACACGCACTCGAATTATTCAATAGCTTAATTGAAAGTACTCGACGCGATACAATTTTTGATTACGCAAAACTGCGCATGTCTCCGCCGACGTCGCTGTTTGCGTTGGCGTCGACGTCGACGCAGCCGCTGGCAACTGCGACGCCTAACAAGGCGCAACGTGCGTTCAAAATTAGTGATAATGGGCAAAATTGTCCCAATGGCAGTAAAATGTACGAAAAAACCAAGTAAGAGTTGTCTAACCGAGCGTGCTCGGCTTATGAATATCCTGTAATCAGTCTTAAATGTGACTAGGATATCATAATCAGGGCTGTGGCTTTGGGGATCTTGGCTGAGCTACCAAAAGAGACAGAAACTTTCTTGATCTATGTTTTCTTAGCCAGAATCTATATAATAAATCTATTGTATTTCGTTCTAAAACTTTCTAGAAAGGCTCCATAGATCATGGCTTAAAATCCATACAGGGTGTCTTTGGTCTTTGGTGCAGTTCCAAATCTAATCATCTAAGATCTATGATCTATGTATCTCGTCGCATACCCATGTCCACAAGTCATATACCCGTTTTTCTGGACACTTTCATAGGCTACAGGGTATAAAAACATTGTTGCAGTGGCAATTGCCTGCTGCAAGTTGGGGAGTCGGAGCTGTTGATGTCGGTTATTGCGGATTCGGATTCAGAGTCGGAGTCGGAGTCGGCCAGTCTGCGGGGTGAACTGTTTCTGCTGCTGCTGCTGGGCGCGGCGCGGCGCTGCTTTGTGCCAGTTTCGAAGGCTGATCTCGTAGCTAGCATAGAGACGGCGACGCACACACCTTTCAACAATCGACTGGGTGCGTGGCCCGTCTCTGTGTGTGCGCGATCGGGTGTGTGTGTGTGCGTGTGTGTGTGTGTTGGCCAGCGCAGACGCACACTCGCACACCTGATGTCGCCTGGCCACCCGGCCCAAAAAACGCTTTCGAATTGAACTTTTTTGTCACGATCAAATCCCCGCCCGCTGCAACTGCTGCTCCGAGCTCATGTATCCATTCATTTTGGGCTGTCCACCACTCGCCTAGGAGCCGTGCCGGCCGACCCAGCCAGACAACATGCGTGCCATTCTCGTAGGCCTAAGCTGTTTTGTCTGGCCTGCCGACCGAGCACCCCGCCCCTGTCAGCCACATCGCCAGACAGACGGACAGACAGCAAGCTAACGCCCACCCTCCGTTGCCCCCTCGACTTGCCCTGACTGCCAATTGCCAGGGGCAATTGCGACGCAACGAAAAATGAATTATTTTCATTTTTATACCCTGTAGTCAATTGCTTATATATAAACGGGGTATATTGGCGCTGTGACCCAAGTATGTAACATCTATTTACATATGAGGTATACAAATGCCAGAGATTATAACAATCGAACTGTTCGCATATCGATGCAGTTTATTAGGTTTATGCATAGAATCGATAAATATCGATTTATGGCATCCATTTTAAAGCAAATCTGATAGGTTATAAAAGGTGAAGACTCAGTTTCTGGTACGTAGGGGTTATTTTACGTTAAACAACATTCCGTATGTTATTTAGTTTCCCTGCCACGCCCACTCGAAATATGCATTCGGATATGTAATCGTAGAGGGTATCTTCTAGTCATACTTGAATGTCAGCTTTAAGAGAGCTCTGAGGAATTACAGAAGTCATTTAAGAAAGGATTTTCTCCTTAGTGAGACCGAAGAAGAAGCATGCAGCCATATGCATATATAACTTTACAGGGCATCTTCTAGTCGTTCACATTCAACTAGAGCGCTCTGCTTGTTTCTTCTTGTTGCTGCTGCTGCTGCTGCATTTTGTGATCTTAGCAAGCATTTTCAATATACTCCACACGCATGCGCACTTTTTAGTTGTTTTTGTTGTTGTTGTTGCTTTTGCATAAATATTTTTGCGGGCAGCTTCGTCGTCAGATTTGGTTGCGGATTTGGGGGCTTGGGCATGCAGCTCGATTGGTGTTGGCTATAAAAAGCAATTGTCGCTCAGCATCAGAACCACAGAGTGAGTTCATTTGTCAGCCAAGCAGCAGCAGCAGCTCCAGCTCCAGCTCCAGAAAATCTCCTCCAAATCGCCTTCAAATCGCCTTCAAATCAACTCACAAAATGGCACAAAAATTGTTGCTCGTATTCAGCGCTTTGGTGGCCGTGTCCAGCGCTGTGCTGGTGCCCGGTCCTGGCCTGGCATTGCCCGCTTTGCCCGCATATCCTTCGCTCGGAGCGCCCGTCTATCCCAAGCTGGCGGCGCCCGTTTATCCCGGCCTGGCCAAGGTGGCCGTTGCCAAGGTGGCCGGACCCGAGCCATACGATCCGAATCCACAGTACAGCTTCAGCTACGATGTGCATGTGAGTGCCCCCGCAGCCAGACCAGGACAGCCCGAATCCTTTGCTGATTATTTATTCTTTTGACCTCACAGGATAGCTCCACGGGTGATGTGAAGAACCAACAGGAGTCGCGCAGCGGCGACGTTGTCCAGGGCTCCTACTCGCTGATCGAAGCCGACGGCACCCGTCGCATTGTGGAGTACACCGCGGATCCTGTGCACGGATTCAATGCCGTCGTCCATCGCGAGGGCGTCGCTGTCAAGGCTGTGGCTCCGGTCGCCAAGGTTCTGGCACCGGCTCCGCTGTTGCATGCCCCGGTTGTGGCCAAACTGCCGGCCTACGGCCCAGCTCTGGCACCCGCCTATCATGCACCAGCCTATGGCCCAGCTCTGGCTCCTGCTTATCACGGTCCGGCTCTGGGTCCCGCCTACTCGCCGCTGGCCTATCACTAAGTCACGATTAGAAAACTGAAGACCACATAACAATGTTGACGACCTCTTGATTTCTCCTCCACGTGGTCAGCGGCGGGCTGCCGTCTGACCTATCGTCGTAGTCGATAGTTGTAGTATTAGTTGAAATGCAAGCGATATATATCGTTCTACTTATGTACATACGAATTCACTCGGGCGGCTTCCAATTCCACCCGCTCTCATCTACACTCACATTCGTTGCCTTTCATGTATGTTTCTCTTGTCTACCTAATCTTAAGGCTGTTTCGACCGCGATAAAAACAGAAGAAAAGAAACAACACACACAGTTCTATGAATCTAACCAGCTTTTATGCCTTATTTAACTCAAGTTCAAACATGCTGAGACGAAATGCAATAAAAATGAGAAGCAATTGATATAAGTTTGTGGTTTATACGACGAATACCAGGCTCTATAAGCAGTTCGAAGAAGGAATTACCATTTCTTTTAACTGTGGAGCTAACCTGGAACCTGGAACCTGGAACCGAAGCAGTTGATCAAAGGAAAAGGCCAGAACCAAAGAGAACATACTTGGGATATCTGCCAGCCCTCAAAAAAGCTATCTTTCAGGTCAGATAATATACATATACAACCTGGAACTGGAACAGTTGATCAAGGAAAGAGCAAAGATAAGCCCGAACCAGACCATATTTTAACGGATATACATGGGATATCTACCAGTGAACCTTCAATCGAACCATTAGGCTGGTTCAAACCCTGAGTCGAAAATTAGCTTAGAGTTATTCCAACTTTTAATCGATAAATATTTGTGTATTCACTTATAATTATATTCTTTAAATTGCAATCTGGGCTTTAGATTCGAACCTTTAGGCTGGTTCAAACCCTAAGTCGAAAATAAGGTTAAAGTTATTCCAACTCTTAATCAACAAATATTTATGTATTCACTTAAAATGATGTTCTTTAAATTGCAATCTGGGCTCTAGATTCGAACCTTTGGGCTGGTTCAAACCCCAAGTCGAACCAACGCCGCTTTTCACTGGATTTGCCATGGCTATTTGCCCCAAACTCAAGTCACTGTCAATGCGAACTAGTGCGTGCTTCTAGTCTAGAACCCAGAACTAGTTTTCACCCAGGCGTGAACCAGAGTGCGTATTTCTAGTCTAGTTTTCTAGATCTAGTTTTCCAGCCGTGAGTGGTGCGACCTTAGAACATTGCCACCGAAACACGCAGCATTCGGTTGGTTAGTTAGTTGGCCAGCTTTGACCGCCAGTCAAATTGTGCACAAGGTTGACAATTGGCCAAGCAGCTTAAGTATTTGCTTGTAATCAAATTGCAGCTAATTGTGAGCTGAGCCTTATTCATTTTTCATTTCTCATTTCTCATTTGATTTGGATTTGGTTTGTCGGTGCCACTTGGGTGGGTCAGTTATGCATTGGCTGCACACGTTGCGGGCACGTCTCGTACGTATTACACATTTTGCGATTGCATAAATGCCTTTTTGATGATTTAATAAAATTAAATCGTAATTTTAATCGCGCTCCAGCTGATGAGGCGCCCGAACGTAGCGAAAGCTAACAACAATTGACAGACAAATAGCTGGTACAATGGGCGAATAGCTATTAAAAGTGGATAAAATTGGAAAAAGTTACAAGTCGATTCTTTATTTTATATTAAGTTAATCCCAACTATTATCTCGTAGACTTAATCAAGCTGTGACCAGCTTAGAAAGTTCCATAACTAGTCTTGGGAGCTATTAGTCCATGATACTAGATAAGAAAGTAGTTCAACTTAATTTAAGGTTCAAGTCTTAGGCTAAGTCTTTGTCGACATATATTTAAAAAGTTATATTTTTCTTCGTTTCCTGTGCATATCGGAGAGACTGTAGCGCCAACTTCCATTACTAATTGCTTTTCAATTGCACCAAAGATCGATAAATATCGATATACAAGCACAGTTATTGCTGCTCCGATGACTTAATTAGTAGAATTTGTAGCCCAATTTTTAACCATCTGCCTCAAGATATGCTTTCAGCTCTATCTCACAGTTAAGCTTCAAAGAAAAGAGTTACAAATCGATATTTATCGATGTTGAGCAAACGTAACGAGCTATCGATAATAACGAACTCGATCTACACATAACTGTATCAGACCTTAACTCAACTGTTACACATAAAAAACTGCACAACTTACAAATACCCTAGTTCCATCAATCATTTTGATCACTTTTCAGCTTCTCAGGTTTAATGACCCTCAAAATATATGCAATACAAGCTGGAAGCTGGGCCTATAAAATGGGAAGCACTAATGAATCAAGCTGAGCTTGGAGCTAGAAAGTGAAACCGAAATGGATTTTTATATATATATACGACTAATTTTTGTATATTGTTTTAGCAATTTCTCCCCATTGTGTCTGCCACACACACACACACATGCACACACACAGACACACGGGCACAACAAATTAATGAGTGCATTTGTGAAATGAAGACAAAAGCGTGGCTCACAGCTCATAGCTCTTATGTGTGGGCATATATATAAGCGTATCTGACAAGCTATTACATATATATATGATATCTATGTAACATATATATGTGGTCTCATGTCTGTAATCATTTACGTCCCATTTGCAATTGTCGCCTGAATTAAAATGTTGAATGCTCGTCGCAATTTCATAATTAATAATTTATAATTATGGAGCTAGGTTTTGTCTATTTTGGTGCTTCGACTTACCCCGTAAACCAGGGTCCTCTAGGGCCGTAGAGGAAACGCTTGGCTGTCTTCCATTTCTTCCGTATGTGACTGTCGTTGGTTTTGTGCTGGAGTGCAGCATTTTGCAGGCGCTGCATCTCCTCCACCTGGCGCACCTTCCACGGCATGTAGATCTTTTGCTGGAAGACGCGACGATTCGCTGCCTGGAAGCTGGCCCGCTGCTTGGACGCCGCCTTGCATGCCTCGTAGCACTCGGCCCAGAAGCGATTGATCGGCTCCCACAGATTCAGCTCGATCTCGCGCTGGTAGCGATCATAAAGCGGCTTTACCTGTAAATATTGCCAAATGCGACAGATGTCAGTCGGAGACGGTTTTTTAATTGAGGCTTAAGCGCAGACCGGTTATACCCTGTCTAATGTGCGCGAAGCGGGGTATATTGAAATGTATCTTACAGAGACAATTAGCCTTTGGACTCGCTGTAAGGTAGAGCCAGGTAATTGGACCTTCTTTATATAGTTAGATGCCACTTATCCCTAAGATACCACTTATCTTAAGCTTCACTTTTCTCTGGACAAGACGCTTGACGATTGCATAAACATATCGATCCCAGACCCTTTCAATATCTATCGACTTTTGAAAGGCTCCACCCCATTCCTCCTGAACTTAACTCAAAGAACATTTCATTCTCTTCCAGTAAACACACTTCATGGAAGATTTTACTTATTGCAAAACTTTCTTCACTTATCCAAAATGGAACCCCTTGATCTTTAGTTTCTACTACGAGAGGGTATCCAATTCGCTTAACACTCTTCTGCACACGACTTGTTTTCGCTTTCGTTCGTTTGCTCTGCCCGATTCAATTCAGTGCAACTCCAAGTCAGAGTCGGAGAGCGGGATTAGGAGACGGTGCACGTCACGTCCGGTCAGGTTCAAGTTCAATGTGGATGCAGATGCTGCCGCGGCTCGAGGAAGCGCCGCTCGTTCGTGCAGCTCGAATGCAGTTTGGCCTTTGGCAGCGCAAACGAGTTTTACTCGAAACTGACGATCTACGAATGTCTAGTTTTTGCATCTTTGGTATTGAATTTTTGGCTGGAAACATCCGCATTTGGGCATTCTTTACATAATGCTTGCTCCACCGAGGGCCAGCCGATTGTTCCAGGGCGATGCGCTGCACTCCGGGCTGCACTCTGTTGGGCGCTTTAATGGGCAACGCTTTGTCATTTGTCGACTGGTTCCAGCAGCTGGCGACGACGACGGCAACGGCAACGGCAACGAAGTCTCGTCTCTGCTGTCTCCGGCAACAAAACCAGACCACTTTCTTGGAGCGCGCTCAGTTGCCGAAAGAAAGTCCAACGAGTCGTGAACGGGTGCGCGCCAAAGCGTTTAGAGTAGAGCTCCAATAAAAAGAAACAACAACAGAAACAACAAGAAGAGACCATCCATAACGTTGCCTCCATCCAATGAAAGTTGTTACTGTTCGCATTTTGTTCAACTTGACGCCTTGAAAACTTCGAGAAATGTGGAATCTAATGCGGCTCGGCTCGTGCCTAGTAAGTGATATCCCAGATCAAGTGACAATAAAAGAATTTCAGCAGATCCAGAAATGGAATAATAATAACAAGTGCAAATATAAGAACCTCAAGTGAAATATATGAAGTTGTATTGGATATGGGAAAAGGGATCAAATGTCAAGTGAAGAGATAAGAACTTCAGGTGAAATACAAGAAAATATGAAGTTGCAATGAATCTAGAAATGAGATCGAAGTTAAACTGAAGAGAAAAGAACTTCAAGTGAAATACAAGAAAATATGAAGTTGCGATGGATTTGGGAAAGGGATCATATGCCTGGTGAAAAGAAGAAGTATTGCAAAAGAAGAACAATGGAAAACCTATCTAAAGATCGTCATGTCAAACACAGATACATAATTCACGTTCATTCAGACTAGGGACTAGTCTGGTTAAAAACTAATTTGTAGGATGTTAGATAATCTTTAACTTTCCTAAAACTCAAAAACTTTTGCCTTTTTCTGCTAGTTGGTATCTATCTAGCTGTTATCTAAACTCTTCCGGTATGGATATGGAGTTAGTTTTCGCTTTCTTATAGGACCCTTAGCCAAAAGGGAGATGAGTTCCGAGTTGCTATCCATTCGGTCAACAACCTAAGTCCTTGTCGAGCTGCCTTTTTAACCCAAGCTAAGCAAAATATTGATACAGATAAAGTTTGGTAAGAGTATGAAGTTTAGTAAGAGTATCAAAACGGAATAACTCAAGTTAAGTTGAGCTTCAATTATCTTCAATTGCTTTAACACCCACAACTTTTGAGTACATCGGACTTATTCATTAGGACGCCTCCATCCATGGCGGCCATTGTCTGTTTAGGAAAACTGTGAACAAAACAAAACAAAAGAGCACAGCAAAACGGATTACGATGCCCGCTGAACCTGAATTGGTGACGACGTGTTCAGGTTCAACGCTTTGCCCCTTCCCCTGCCCTCTGCTTCGTTAGCGACTTGGCGGCTGTTGCGTGCGGCTTGGTTGCAAGTGTTGTTGCATGCTCGCATGCCAGGCACTCAGCCGGCAATCGATGGCAGCCAATTACGACGGAGTAGGAGGAGGAGGAGGAGGAGAGCACATGGAGCTGGAGCTGGGAGCACAACGAGTCTCGTGATTGCGTTACGTGTTCGCGGAAGCAGTAGCTGTGGCAGCGACTGCGTCATACAACAACACAGCCAGACGGGCCAAAAGTCAAAGGTTGACATCTTCAAAATGTTGCCAAATCGCGGCAGATAGTCGTTGGGAGAAAGTTTTACATGCGACAGGGCTGCAGACGCAAATCAAAATTGTAGGTGATTCGGCTTGCGGCTCGTGGATCGGACTGTAAAACCCAAAGCTTTATACTTATGACTGCATCTCCAACTACTTATATGTGACCAAGACAAGGCACAGCCATTAAGTACTATACACAAATCTCTAACCAATCTCTAATCTTTCAGCTGCTGCTGCTTCTTCCACTGACGCTGGGCGAGCAGAATGCGAGCAATGGGACGACTGTGACGCAGCTGGGAAGCAGCAACAGCAGCGATCTTCTGCCGCATGCCGAGATGCTAATTCGATATCGCCGCCATCCGCCGTATACGCTGCGCAAGCGCAGCAAGCAGCGGCGACGCAACAAGGGTCCACCTCCGCCCAAGATCAAGTATGGACCGCCCAGTTATCCGCCAGGTCCGCCCATTAGCTACTATAAGCCCTCGTTGCCGCCAGCGTTTCCCGAGCCAAGTTTCTCACTAGACGATTTTCAGCATCTGAAATTTGATGGCGCCGACTTTCAGATACCTGCCTCCAGCTACGAGGCACAGTCCATGGATCTGGATCTGTACAGCCATGATGAGCCGCAACTCTATGGCGCCCACAAGTTTCCCAGCCTGGAGTACAGCTTCACGGGCGGCCACGAGTCGCCGTCCCTGAGCTCCTCCTACGAGCACAAGCCGCATCAGAAATATGGCGTTCCGCCGCAACATCAGAGCAGCTACGAAGCACCCGACTCCTTTACACCACAGCACTATGAGCCACCGCCGCCGCCGCCGCCAGGACCTCCATCCACCAAATACGGGGTACCTCACGCGCCCAGCTTTACGCATTCTGCTGCACCACCTGCTCCGGACTCCTACTCCCTTTACGAGCAGAAGATTCCCAATGCCGGCTACCATCACAGCTTTGCCGAGCCGCCCCGTGGACCACCCCCTCACTCGGACAACATTGAGATATCCTACTCGCCGCCCGCCTACGAGATCTCCACCTCCTATCAGGCCAATGAGCCGCAATATAAGCCCAGCTACCCATCGCCCGCTCCTGGACATAGCTATCAGCCACCATCCTCGTCTCACGAGAGCTATCAGCCCCCATCCTCGTCATCGCATGATAGCTATCAGCCTCCATCCTCGTCCCATAATAGCTATCTGCCACCAGCTCCGTCTCCTGGTCAAGACTATCACCCACCAGCACCTGCTCCTGGTCATGACTATCAGCCACCATCTTCGTCTCACGAGAGCTATCTTCCACCAGCTCCGTCTCCTGGTCAAGACTATCACCCTCCAGCCCCCGCCCCAGGTCATGACTATCAACCCCCAGGTCCACCCCAAGACTTTGCGGAGCCACCACCAGGACAGCATCCGCCTGGCAGCTTTGGTCAACCGGACACGCATTTACCCATCGAGAGCTATCCACAGGAGGACTATGCGCCACCAGCGGATGAATTGCCGCTCAGTCCCAATCACAAGTTCCCGAGCTTTGACTTCCCCAAGTCAAGTTATGAGGTGCCCATCTACGATCCCATACCCTTCGAGGCGTCCAACAAGGAGGAGCAGGAACTATTCCCGCCCATACTAAACGATAACGCGCCCAACGAGCTGCCTCCGGATGATGCACATGCTGCGGGCAGCTCCAGAACACCGACGAAGAGCCGGAAGCGCAAGCGTCGACCCTCCGTGGCGGTTGTCTCCAAGAAGCACACGCTGGACGTGCCGGAACTGCAGCAGGCCTACGATGCGGAGTCCCATGTGCATGTTCGGGGCACAGAGCTGGACACGGCTGCACACGGATCCCGCCACGTGGAGCAGAAGCGAAACTATTTGAACTTTGTGACGCGGTCAACGACGACGACGACGACGACCACGGCGGCGCCCTGGAGTCCGATGCGCGTGCGCAGCACCTCCAGCAACGCCTTCATACCCACCGTGGTCACGACTACGCCAGCCAGCCGGAGCCGGAGTCGCGGCACATCGCGCTTTCGCAGTCGCAGCCCCAGCCCCAGCACAGAAACAGCCTCAACGGTGGTCACCATCGAGAAGTCACGTTCGCAGAGCTATTACGATGGAACCCTTGCACCGCCCACCCAGCAACAGTACTCGGCACAAGGGGGGCGTGGTATAAGACCCACGCGACCCACACAATCGCGAGGCGGCAGCGGAGGCGGTGCCGCATTGGCCCTACAGCCTGGCACGGAGCGAAATCCGACGCCGAAACGCACCACGAAAGGCGTCTTCGATACGACGCTTTTCAAAAGTCCCCTCAGCGATCGAGAAATGGATCGCAAACTCCATTTGCTGCGACAGAACTTGCCAAAAAATCACAAACTATATTAAAATGCGGAGAGTTCAGTAGAGGGGGGGACCAATATACGGGGATTGGCATCGAATGCGTAAGACTAAGTTAATTTAGAGCTAAGTTTCGAATAGGTTAAGGAAACAAATGATAATAATTATAATATAAAAAGGAACCGATATTTCTGGTAGATTTATCAAAGGTATTTCAGATTTTTAAAGCTAACCCACCCAATACTAAGAGATTTTGCCTAGATTTCTCGACTTACCATGCGTTCCATAAAGTTACGCCACTTTTTGCTTGTGCTATACATTTGGAAATCGTTAAAGAATACTGGGCCAGACGATGTTGATGGCAGATCAGGCAATGTGGTGTCCAAATTGAAGGCGGAGCGGCATTTCTCCAGCAGCGCCTTCATCACGGGCATCAGAAATGAATACTCCTCCGGATTGCCAACTGAAAAGGAATTGAAACGAATAAAGTAAAACATTGCAGAGGAAATTCGATCGGGTACTCACCCTCGATGGCGTTGTCGAGCGCTCGGTTGATGCTGTAGAGCAAGTAGGAGAGCTCGGCGGGATCCTCGGTGACACGACTCTGGAGTATTGCGTGCAGTTTGGCCGTGGCCATGGCCACAATGCCGGGATTTGGATGATGCGAGCACTTGAGCAACAGACCCAGATATAAGCGTATCATGTCCGACCAATCGTCCGAGGAGCCCTGTTGAAATATCATCAGAGCATCAAGCAGGGCGAGTACGCCATCCAACAGCTTGGTGGAGCATTTCTTGGACTCATCCTCGTTCGAGCCCAGCACGACCAGCTCGTAGACCATGCGCAGAATATTGGAGGCGTTCTAAATGGAGAACAGAATTAGTAGGAGCAATAGAGAAGCTTGAGTCTAAGGTAAAGGCACCTCCTGATTGATGTGCGTCTGGCTGCCGTGCTCGGAGAGGTCGAATAGTGAGGCCTGCACGGCCATTTCCAGGATGCGCAAACGCAGCGACAGATGCGAGGTAATCAGCTCGTTGTTCAATGCCAACAAGTTGATGCAGCCGAGCACCTGACCGCGCTCCTGCCAGCAATGCGGATGATCGTTGGCTATGCCACGCCAGAAAACGTTGAACAGCGTATTCGAAACCAAATAAACTAGCTGCTCCTCGGTGTCCACGTCGCCCTCGGCCATAAAGTCAAAGGCGGTGGTGCTCTGTGCGCCATGGATAGAGATTAAAGATTAGTTCGAGATTCGATTGTATTTAGATGAAAACCAACCTCCATGGAGTCGCTTTTCTTGGCTGGGCCATGCGGCGACTGCGTGGAGCTTTCCGAGCTCAGTGACTCCTCGCGGTGCAGCGAGGCAGTTGGCGTATTGTCGGTCTCTGTGGAGCTGCCATGTGTGAGCGACTCGAAGGTGTCCTGGATGTCGTGCGTCGTCTGGCGTATAACTGAGAAGACGCTGTTGACATTCTCCACAACGGCGCCGGAGACGGACTCAGCCAGTTCTGCGGGAAGATGAAGAAGTTGATAAACAAGGTACAAGTGGAAGTGGAATCTCTTGCTACACTCACCCTTAATCTCGCTCTCGATGACAGTGGCAGCCTCGGAGACGCTGGCCTGGATCTCGTTGAGCATAAGTCCGCTGTCGCTGTGCTCTTCCTGCGATTGCGCCTGCTGCTGCTGCAGCTGAGCGAGGTTAATCTCCTGATCCGAGAACGTAATAAGATCGGCTTGTGCTAGAAAGCTCGTGTTGTCCTCCAGCAGCACATCCATATTGATGCCAAAGCTGCGACGACGCTCCTCATCCGGCGGCACGCACGTGATGGGCTTGCGTATGAGCAGTCGGGCGATAGACTCCTGCCAGCCCGTCTGCCTGGCGATGGCCGCCGTCGACTGCTGCTTGACGAAGGTGGTCTGCAGCAGACGCCTGGCTATCTCCAGCTTCACCTGCAGATCGCAGCTGCTTACGTGATAGACGACAAACATGAGCCCGCCGTAGTCGGGCTGTGGGCCCAGCATCTCATCGACCAGATAGAACAATATCGTCGAGCTGAGCGACATGGGCGTTATGAAGGAAAAGAAACCGGGAAACATGCTCTGATCGCTGCTCGGATCGTAAAGACGCAGCACCTGCTTGTACTTCTGATGCACACGCGAAGTGGCCAGCAAGGCGCCCAGGAACTGTCAACACAAAGTGGGAGAGATTAGAATGTTGTCAGGTGGAACTCCTCCCATTGATGCACTTACTCTGATAGCAGCCTCTTGGATGTCGCTGTTGTAGCTCTTGTCTACGAAGAAATTGTAGATGAGATTGGCGCTCTGCGGCTCGTGCAGCAGTAGGACCATCTGATCCTTGCAGTTCTTGCCGCGCACATAGTTGGTCATCATTTCGAGCAGCTCGACCAGGACCAGCTCCTGCCGCACCGATGCCAGAAACGCAACAATCGCATTCACCTCCTTGATGTTGACATCCTTTTGCAAATAGAAACGAACGATGCCAAAGATCGTGGCACGAATTGTGCGCGCATCGTCGCTGCAAATGTTATCCGGCGTGCTGTAGTATTGACGCACCACGTCCAGCATGAACTGGACGCCGTAGCGTCGCCGAAAGTACTTGCGATCGTTCTTGATCATGGCGCTCAGGTATTGCGCGTGGCCCAGCGTTATTTGGAACTGCAAACGCGACCAAATGGCAAAGTCGAAGACAATGTGCTCGTAGAGAGCGTCCAACAGCTGGGCGTTGTTGCCAGCCGATGGCGTCGATTTGTGACCTTGCAGCGATTCCATCAGCAGATGTGTGGCCATCAGGGCGTTCACATCGAAATAGGGCGGCGGACAACGCTGCAGCATGATCCCGATGATGGCCAAGCACTCGCTGCTCAACAGCTGCTGCTGATTATTTTCGTGCTCGTGGGTCAGATAGCGCAGCAGGCACAGCAGGCTGGCCAGCGGATGCTGGATCATCTTCCATTCCGTGTACGAGTTGGAGGACAGCATTTCCCAGTCCGTGAACTCGTCGGCTATGGGCGTTCTCAGCGATGTTGGCGACGTGGCCGAGTCATCGCTGGCACTGCCAATGGACACATCCGACTCCTGCTCCCTGACCAGCCGATGCAGCATGGGCAGTATGGCATTGATGCCGCCAATGCTGTTGATGGTGTCCTGTATCTTGATCGTTTTGCACTGCTGTGCATTGATCCGGCCCGGAAACCGTCCACCCGGTATCAAATCCTGGCAGCTGCCGTGCCAAACGGCGCCGGGTGCATAGCAGAAAACAAAGCGCGAATTAAGCTCCAGTAGATCGTTGTCCTGCGAGAAGATCGAGCTGAAATTCATGCCTGCATCGAAGATGGTCTTCAGGCTGGTCGTTGGCTCCGCTAGCAGCACGCCTCCCAAATGTCCTTGCAGGCATGCCTGCTCCCCGAACACCGTGTCCTGCATGCCAATGGGAAAGTTCTTGACGTTCGGATCGAAGGCCGTTTGAGTGCGCAGCGGCAGTGTAAAATAGTTGGACACCTGCAGAAGATAATTGGTTCAGTTTGTTAAATCCCAAAGATCCCGATTGGTGCTTACATTCGTCGAGAGCGTCCGCTCCAGCAGACTGGGCAGCATGCCCTTGTAGGCGGGCCCGCTCTCCTGGGAGGAGGAACGCGGCAGGGAGCCACCTTTGGCCAGATCGCTTTGCTTTGACGGCGCCGCCAGTACTGCGCCGATCCCGCAGACGGTGAAGGGTTCGTTGACTGGCTGCACCTTGAGCGTGGCGCTGAGCTTCTGCACAAAGTCCACATAGATGTTGATCTGGCTGTAGGAGAAGGGTCGCTTGGGAGGGGTTATGGCAACAGTTAGATAATGCCACTGTCCGTCCAGCAGCGTCTTGGTGGCCGTCGCCGTCGTCAGGTATTCGCGTCGCGTCAAGGCAGCCACCACAACGTGTCCATTGGGCTGGACAAAGACCTCAAAGCCACAGCCGCTGGCCGTGTGCAGGGTGAGCAGCATGCGACGCGTGCTGCCCGACTGCGTCTGCTCCTGCTGAGCATTGAAACGGACGAGCATGTGAAGGATGAAGCCATAGGCGCCGGAGAGTGTCCAGTTTTTGATGTCTGGCACCAAAATGCCATCCGTCGGCTGCTCAATAGCAAAATACTGCGCACAGCAGTTGCTGCCGCGCAGACTCTGCAACGCGATCACGACAAGCGTCTAGAAGCGATTGACTGTGAGTTAGTATGGATCCTGCTACATTTAGATAACCTGGCTCACCTGTTGCAGCTGCTTGCACTGCGCAAACTCTGCGCCCCGGCGCAGTAGCGAAAATATGCATTTGAGCTCGACGGGGACAATGCTGAGCTTGCTCAGCTCCTCGATCAGCTTGATCAGATTCTGGGCGCAGGCCTCGGCCAGCAGCTCGCCCTGCAGCAGACAAGAACAGACCGCTTTGACAACGCGACTGCCGCAAGCCACAGTCTTGCTAGGATTCAAAAGTAGACATCATTATTTAAAGGATTTGTTTTAGTTCCAGCATCGACTCACGTGCCAAAGTTGTCCGTGCAGCCCTTGAGCAGCAGTAGGCTGACATGCAACTGCTCCGCTTCCTGGAGCGCCGGCAACCACTCGAGCAGCTGCAGCATGACCTCGGGCAGCACGAGCACACGCTGCTCCGCAGTGTAGCCCAAACTGAAGCAGGCATCGAGCAGCGCCGTCGTCGGCGCTTCAAAGTCACGCATGCTGCCAAAGAGCCGATCAATACGTCCGGCCAGACGCAGCTGCTCGGCACAGAGCGGCGCGCTGTGCGTCAGGGCAGCCAGTGCATCCATCGTGCTGCTCAGCGCAGCCGTGTGTGCGATGTGCCAAGGCTGTGGGTGGAAAGACAAGGAAAAAGTGAGCAGCAGCTGGCAGTTGATGTTGCCTCGATACTTGCCTGAATGACCTGCGGCAGGCCAATCAGCAGCTCCAGCAGATTCGTCTCGCCAATGGCCTCGCTGACGGCCCCGCCGGTTGTTGCGCCAGGTGCCAGGAATAGCTGCACGGCAGCCACGCTGGCGGAGAGCGCGCCCATATCGATGGCCACATCGCTGTCCGTGTCGCTGGTTATATCAAAGCTGGCGGCGCCGCTGTCAAAGTGCGTGGTCGCCAGCAGCTGGCGCAGTGCATCACAATAGAGTTGAATTAATGTAACTAGGTCTATTTGGCGCTGTAAAAAACAAAGAGATTAGTCTATGCGAGTAGCAGCTGGAATAAAGGGTACTCACTTCTTCTGGACTAGATTTTTGCAGCACAATGACCATCAGAGCGTAACAATTGAGCGCCACATGACGCAGCCTGCCGGCGCTCTCCCACTGCTGGAGGATGCGCATAATGATCGAGACCGTGGCCGGGCAAATAGCTCTCATGCCATTCCGCTGCCGAGAGTTAAACATATGGAGGACTGTTAAATATTTATGGGAAAAGCGAGCTATACATAGACAAGGGATTTACGAGAGAGGATGGAGAGGCATGCGGGAGAACGTTACAATATATGATAGAAGCGTTTTACCACTCACCAAGTTATCACAGTTTAGAAGCTGCCCATCACCCGAGCGTGGGGCGTTTGCACTAATTAGAGCGTTAGTATTTCTATATGTTGAGTTCAAGTTTAGAGTTTTCTGCAAAGTCGTTTTACACACACACATATACGCAAAATGAATGGAAAATTAAAGTATTCTCTTGACAGCGAAATGAAAATGAAATGAAATTAGGTCTAAAGCAATGAACAGAAGGTATACATGGGCTAACTAGTGCATAGGACAACAACAACACATTGTTGTGCTCGTTAAGTTACAGATATAAATAACAAAATATAAAGATAATTAGCAATAAGATTTGTGGGATATTGTTCTGGCTCCTGAGGTACGCTACCTGAGAGCCGCAAATGATAGCGCCCAGCACATGCAGCAGGCTCTCGCCGATATCTGCAAAACCGAGCAGCGCCTCGTTCTGAAAACAATCTGCAAAAAGACAGAATACAATTTCAACAAATGCGTGAAACGTCAGATAAGCAAAGCAATTACGCACCATAGATAAAGGGCACAATTTCCACATGCACCGCGTGCGGCTTGTACGGCAATCGAGCGTAATCTGCCAATTGGCCGCGTAGAAAACTGCGCCATGTTAGATACGGATCGTACATGACCTCCAGAAATGAGGAAAAGCTGCGAAACAGATGACTCATAGCCAGCGTGGCGCGTCGCTGCTCCATTTGCTAGAAAAAAAACAGAACCTAAATTTATCTTTTTTAAAATTTTTTTGTTTTTTTGCTTTGCCTACCTGGCTGAATACCTTGGTTAGTATGGCGATTAGATTGGGCTTGTACTCATACTTGATGATGGACAATATATTGTCAAAGTGCCGGCACACAATAACCAGGCAGTCAATCAGTATGGCCACCTGCTCGATGCCCTGCTCATCCAGGCTATCCGTCTCGCAGGTATCCCGTGCGACGATGATGAACTTGCCAATGGCGGGCAACAGCTCGTCCGGTAGCCGGCCCAGATGCGGTCCATTGTCTGGCTGCACCTCGTGCCACAGCGGACAGTTGGCAGCCTGAAAATCCAATTGCAGCTGACCACGCCAAATGTCCACAAAACGTGCAACAAACTCGCGAAAGTACGTCTCGTCATTCTGCAAGAGAGAAAGGAGGGGGAAGGGGGTGAGGGGTTGGAGTCAACTGAAGCCTGGCTGTGATTATATAATCACGCCTGCATTCGCTAAGGCGACAACATGTCTCGGCGAGGTGCGCTGTCTCCACTTTTTGTGCGGTGATTAATGCACAAAAAAAATGGTAGAGAAAAAAACACGTCACCTCCCCCGCCCCCGGCCGCAGCAACAAATGCCGCCGTCCGCAGGTGTTCCCCACCAGCATTTTGGTCAGCCAGCAGCTTACCTTGGTTGTGTACTGCACCCACAGATTGTAGATGTCCCTTTTGCTGTCCATTTTTGTATCTCAGCTATGCAAAAGCATTTGTTACAACTTTTTTATTCTCACTTCAGACGCTGCCCACAGAAATTTGTTTACAAGCCGAAGAAGAAGAAGCAGCAGCAGCAGCAGAAGTGTGCAAAAAACAATTCACTGCTGCATTCGGCTGAAATATGGCAGCACTTTGTTATATTTCCCTATATATAAATATGTGCTAATAGCTTAGGCCAGCGGACTTGTGTTAAGCACTTTTACAAAATAACAAACATTTGTCAATAGCAATTTTTTCCATTGCACGACGAGTTCTGCAGCCAACAGCTGATAAGCAGCTGTTCTAGAGTTGCCAGACCAATCGAGCAGTGCTGCAAAACACACGTAAAGAAAGTGCTTGGAAGTGAGCTTATATCGCATATCGATATGATATCGCGGGAATGACCGTTTTATTAGTGCTGCAAAGCGTTGCACCTTTTCAAATAATAATGAATATATATAAAAATGCATTTTGTCTGTAGGCTGCTAAATGCGTATTTATTTTCGAGATTTTGTTTCGCTTTTGTTTTCAATTCTAGTAGCATTTGTTTTTCATTTAAATTGTTTTCTTTTTTTTTTTACATGATATTAGCTAGTAGTTGCGCTTGTTTGTTTAGTTTAGTTTATCGTTTTGGTGTTCATGCAAATATCTTTTGTTAAAAACAAACTATGTGTGTGTATCTTTGCTTTGCTTATCATTTTGATAGATTATTCGCAATAGGTGCAGCAGTTACCGTTGCAAATGCGTCTATGCCTAGGCAACGAGTTTGAGAGTATTCGCATCGACTTTTTAGAAATATTACGAGTAGTTTTTTGTTTGCTTGCTTTTCTTTTCTTTTCTTTTCTTGTTGTTGTTAATATAAAAAGGAAACATTATATTAAGGTCTAAATTATGATTTCTTGTTTGTTTTTAATGCATAAGTTATTTAAAAGATTTAATTGAATAGCTTGAACCATTTTCTGTATTACCTATTATTTATCATTATCATATAATATAATCTTAATAAAAATTAATATGTAGAAGAAAAATCTTATGCCTCTGTTTCCGGTTAGTTAAAGCTGTGAGTTTTTATCCGCATTAATTAGAAGGATAACAATTGTTATTATTAAATATCATAATATTTATAACTAGAATTGTTTTTTCTTTTTTTATGTATTTTTAAATATACTTAGGCTTTCTTCTTGTCCATTTTATCGCATAGTTTAAGTTTTAGTTTTTAAGTAAATAAACAATGCTGCGCTTTAAACTTTCAATGTTGCATTACAATATCTAAAAAAAAGTCTGCAGCGCATTTGAGTTGTAAATAAGTTTTTTCTGTCTATGCATTTTATAAGTTTTTATTCATATATTAATATTATTTTGTTGCTTTTTTTGGTATGCGAGACGTTCGAGACGAGCTCGTTGCGAATAGAAAAATAATTCAAGTAAATATTTTTGTATATGCATGTTGTATAAGTTTATCTTTTTTCTTTTTAATTTGCTTCTCTCTTCTCTCTTTTCACGTTATTTTCAAGTTGTTTTTATTGTATTTGTACCAATTAAAGTAACAATCTCCCATCCGTATCTGTGCGAGTTTTTCGTATTCAGATTCATATTGTGGATACTGCTGTAATTTTGAAATTGAATGAGTTAAGCTTAAACTGATCTATCGTAATATTATGTGACTGTGTGTGTGTGTGTGTGTTAAGCTAAATATATATATATATGTATATATATATGTATAATCTATCATAGTTTTAGGTGTCTCTAACAGCTCTGAAGGTATTCAGGTTCGTTACGCATTCGCATGCGTTGTTATCGATTGTTTTAGGGTAGAAATACTTCGGTTTCCGTTTCCGTTTCCAATTCGGCCTTCATGCTGCTGCTCCTTAGGATTCCAGCAACGGTTCATTTTCCGAATCGGAATCTAACATTCTCCAGACCATGCGCCTGACGTTTCAGACTGCCGCCGTCGGCCCAGGTGGAGTTGAGATACTCGTCGTCATCGTCTTGCTCAAGTTTCTGAAAGTAGATTGAAAAGGTTTTAAAATAGATTCAAGTTCAAGATTCAAGTCTTAAAGAAAGCTGCCAGCCGGTTCGAACCGGCCCAAGCGAATAGAAAGTTCGATTTTCAATTTGCATTTCCAATAAACTGAACCTTAACCGGAAGAGTTGGTTAAAGAAAAGTCGTACCCAAAACCGAACTATATTTCCAGGAATCCCGGATTCGAACCGTGAACCGAAACCAATGAAAACTTAATTAGCTGTCCAGCCCTGGTCGAAAAGGTCTATAAATTGAGCCTTAACCGGAATAGTTGTTTAAAGAAAAGTCCTATCTTAAATACCTAAAACCGAATCGCATTTCCTGGAAACCCGGATTTGAACCGTGAACCGTAGTTGTGCAGCCCTGGTCGTGCTAACCCCAAAATGAAGATAAAGCGAAATTCTGCTCAACCATAAACCGATTCTTACCCCTGCACCGAATTCGACGTGGACAGCACGCCATTCTCGAGTGAATCTCTGGACAGTTCGTCGGCCATTTGGACTTTCAGCTGATGGCCAAACGAATTGATCTCCGAATTGGGCGTCATTTGTGAGCCCGCCGGCGACTGGGCTATGTAGTGGCCGGATGTGGTGATGGAGCCACCTTGGGATATGCATCTGGTCATGCCGGGACCACCGTTCGGCAGGACGCCCTCCAGGCAGCTATCGTTCGTGGTCGAGTCCATGTTGACGATCTGGCTGCCGGCAGCATTGTCCGCCAGGACGGCGCCGTCGCTGTCATCGACGGCATCGATGTCATCGATGTCCATGTCCTCGGCGTTCTTGTCGAGCGGCGCCGTCTCCTCGTCCTCGTTGTAGATCTTGAAGTAGGCGTAAGTCAGATAGATGACCGAAATGATGAACGAGGGTATGGGTATGGCCATGGAGTAGACCAGATTCAGCGTGTTCTGCCAATAGTCCAGGTCGCTGATGACCAAACTGGGATCCACCTTGGAGTAGTAGCACGGGAACTTGATGCCAATCTTCGTGTAGCGCTTCAGCCAAATGGTGCAGTTCAGCATCGGCGGATAGCCGCAGCCCTTGACGTTCGGAAACAGCCGGGCGCCCACATAGTAATAAATGGAATTGTTGCCCATGAGACCCTCGTTCAGTTCGGAGATCTCATCGAAGGGCCGTCGCTCGCTGTTGATGAGCGTGCCCGCGCCATCGTCCGAATCCTCGATCAGAAAGCCATTGGAGCCGTCGGCATCCCCGAAATTGAGCTGCTCGAAATGTCCTGTGGCCATCGAACCGGCGCTGGCGCCCATATCCAAGTCCATGTCTATGGTATTGGTATCGCCAGCGCCAAGATTATCGTACTCGTAATCCCGCAGTGCCCGCTCGTAGCGATCCGTACGCTTCACGGGCGGCACAACGCGCTCTGCCTCGCGCAAATTGATGTGGTACTCCGTGAAATTGAACTCGTCCGTGAAATTGTACAAATTGAGGCGATAATTAACGCGAATCTGCGTGCACGTATAGATGTCCTTGGTGCAGCCCTCACGGCACGACGACCACGAGCAGTTCTTAGCGCCGAAGTAGATCTCCGTGTCGTAGGTCTCGCACAAGGCCGGCACCTCCTCGAACTGCATGAAGATTGTGGTGAATGCCGGCTCAATCACGAACGGCACCAGAAACAAAAAGGCAAACAGGCTGAACGTGCCGAGGAGTATGAAAAATGCGGTCGTATAGAAGAGGAGCTTCTCTTTGCCGGTGCGTTTCTCTTCATCTCCCATGCTGTGGCTTTTGTCGTTGTTGGGAGGTGCTTATTGGCGTACCGAATTCTCGATTTCCGGTTCTAGCAGTTCCGTTTCCGGCTTGCCTATACAAAATGGCGCAAGGTCTGGCGGGGCAGCAAAGTATTTCAAATTTACGTGTGTGTGTTGTGTTTGTTCGTGTGTGTGGAGCAGGCAGAGAGGGTGTGTTAGTTATTACTAATTGTAAATATATATACTATATATACGCTTAAATATGTATATGTATATATATATATATATATATTTATATATATATATTATATTGGGTGCACGAGCAGCGTTAATCAAGTGTTGCGAAGTTCCCGTTCTGTTTAGCTTACGTTGCCGGCTTAAGCTATTAATCGATAACGATAACGATAACTATGAGCTACGATTTAACGTTTACAACTACGGTGCAGTTATATCACAGGGCGAGTCGAGTACGTTTCGTTTCGTTTTGCTTTTGCTTTCTGTTGCTGTTGCTGTTGCTGTCGCTGCCTCTCCATTTCCGTCTTCAGCTCTCATCACAGCAGCCGCTGCTGTGCAGCTGGAGCAGCAGCAGCATTGTGCGTTGTTGTTGTTGCTGTTTCTGTTGTTGCCCGACGCGCAATTAGTCTAAATATAATCCAGGGATGCGACAAAGCACGCATGTTAGCAGGCATCGGGCACTCCACAAATCCTGACTTGCCTTGCTCTGGCAGTGTGTGAGTGTGTGTTAGTGCTGTCAACCTTTGCTAATTGTTTTATGTGTCCCAGTGGAGATGTTTCGTCAGCAGCCTTCGACGTTGCAGTCGCGTCGCTGCTTTCCTTTAGCAGCAGCTACTTCTCTTCGCCGCTTTTCGTCTCTTCCTGCAGTTCTTGCCTTTGCTTGATTATTTTATGACTGCGGCAAAAGGCTGCGCACATGTGTACGTGCGGGCGTCTATGTGTATGTGTGCACGTGTGTGTGCGCGGCCTGCCTATGCCCAATTTTGAGTAACGGCTTTTTCTCACTCCTTTGCTGCAGCTGGTGTTCTTCTTCTTGTTGTTGTTGATGTAGCTGCTTAGCTTTTGGTATTTAGTTCATTTTGTTGACAGTTGCTTTTATTTAAAAAAAAAAAAACAAATGTATGCTGGACGGACAAATGTTGTTTTATTTCTTCGCTTATTCCTTTCTTTCTTTTCTTTTTTGCTGTTTATTTTATATATTTCACTGCACTCTTCGCTCTGTGCTTTGTTCTTTGCGTTTGCTCCTCACACTATTCGTGCGGCCACGTGCAGCTGAAACACTGTGCGTAGACTGGTTAAGTTAAGGGGGCGGCAGGAAGGGGGGTTTGTCAAAATGCCGTTAGACTACGCGTAAGCGCTTAAAATGCGTTTAAAAATAGTTCTTGTTTGTTTAGCTCTGGACAGTACGCAGTGGCATTTCCATTGGCTTGTAGTTATTTTTATGTAACCACAACTGTGTACATTTAAATGCCGTTGTACTTGTTATTCTTGCCGTTACACAGGGGTAAGGGGGAAAGGGGGCGGCGGCTCTCGTGTGCCGGAGTATTACGAAACGGAAATATGCCGCCGAACAGCAGCTGCAGGCGAGGCCAAAAAGGAAGAGAAAGGGACGGGGGCTGAAGCAGCTACAACTGGCGACAATGAGCTCACATGGGCGGCACAAATAAACTACATACTTCAATGGAGTTGGCACTGGCTACAGTGCCGTTCACAAAGCTTGGGCAGGGTGTGCAGAAAAAAAAATTGGAGCCGCATGTAATTTTCAATTCATTTGGCACGCTTATATGGCGCACACACACACACACATGCATAAATATATAGGGCGAGGTGGCAGCATTATGCGGCATGGCAGCTAATACTGGCGCTGCGGCGTAGAGGGGGTCGCCTTGGCGACTCCTCGTGCTTTGCACGAAACGATTTTTCATTTGCTTTTGTGATTCAATGGAGCTCAACTGGGAAATGGGCAAACGATTAAAAGGGGGCGGGGGCGATCGGAGTTGGTTGGAGGGAGGGACGACACTTCAAATATGATTCTGTTTTTATAACAGCGCATTGGCCAATGACATTGTTGTTGTAGGCCTCAGCTCTCCAGTGTCTCGCTGCGCTGCTGTGACGTCGCGTTGCGTGCGAGCCAGGCACATACACACACACACGAACACACTCAAAGCAGCGGTGTGTGTCCCTATGTGTGTGTGCGTGCCTGTTTACTCAAGGTTCAGGCTACGATTACGCATTTTTCAATCAGCACAAAAGTTCTTTAAAGGCAAACAAAACTGAAACCTGGCTCATTTACAATGTTTCAACATTTAAATGACCTGGTTGCGTACGGGTCAAAAGTTCAAAATACAAAAAAAGGAAAACAACACACAAACACACACACGGAGGCACACTGACACACACATACACAGAGCATATTCACATTTTGTCATTTTCGCTGGAGCCTCGACCGACCGACAAAGAGGCGACGGCAATAAATGGCGGACGCAGGCGAACGGCGACGACGACGACGCGCGACGGCTGAACTCTTCACCGAAAGGACTGCCACTGGCGACGCTGCAGCTGAACGAGCTCCAGCAATGTGCGCGCGGCCCGAGCTTTTCGCTGCTCTACACCTTAAACAAATACGCGTGGCATGCACGACTCTGCACGAGCTTTGCGCTTGCCATGTTCAACGAAAGCGTACGGGCTATGCGGCAGTCGCTGTGCCCCGACCGAGCCCAAAGCTTGCGCTCAGACGTCGTGGCCAGTGTTGCCCATCCTCGAAAACCTAGCTGTTTTTAATGTTTAAAATAGCTGGATTAAAATGACATGGTATTGCTTGGGCTTGAGTGGGACAGAGAAAGGCAGTGTTGCCACCCTTTGCGCCTTTTTTTTGAAACAGTTGGCAAGGTATTATAGGGTGAAGGTTGGTGCGAAACAGCCTAATTTAGCTAGAAAATGGCCGAATCGACAACACTGGCTGTGACCGTTATGCCCGTGTAAAGCTTGCAGCAGCAACAGTGGCGGCCACCCCAATGGATGACGTAAAGCCAGCCCCGAGGACGCGCAGGCGCATGCCCAGCGACAGCTGCTCTCAAAAAAAAGGAAAAACTTTCCGAGCTTCGCGAGAAATGTCAGAATTTCAGGCGTAAACAGCAGCAGGGAAAATGTGAGCTGCGAGCCGTGCAGCACGTCACACATATTTAACTGTTTGGAATTTTCTCGGCTCGAAGAACAGGAAAAGAACCAAATTGCAAGTTTCGGTCAAATCAAATTTACTGCCTTAAAAACAAAACTGCGCAAAGTAAAAAGTTAACAAACATTAAAAAGAAAAAAACAATAAAGTAAAGTAATTAATATTCGAATCCTGCTGCATTTCCATTATGAAACGACGCTGCATACACATGTGCCTGTGTGTGTAAGTGCTGTGTGTGTGTGTGTGTGGTGTGAGAGAGTGTGTGTGTGTGTGTAGCATGTGCCCTGTGTGTCCGTGTGTGTGTGTGTGTCCGCGAACGTAAATAAACCTCAATAGCTGGGAGCACCCACAACTTGTAAATGTGAGTAACGAATTATATTTAAAATATAAAAACAAAAAAACGTTCACTGCATTTGACCTTCTTTTGCCGCGCAAGAAGTGTTGCCTACTTAGGAGTGCATTCGTATTCAGAGAATATCCATAAAGCAAGCCCAACCCAACCCACAAATTGTCGCCGTCTCCCAATCAACAATGTGAAATTCTCAATAACACTTGCCATTGATTATTCAATGGGCTGATACCAAACAAAGGGCAAGTCGGAAAACTTGTGGAAAACTTAGTTATTTTGTCAATATTTTCGAGAAGTTTTTTTTTGACTAGTTTTATGTATACATATTTGGGCTGATAAATTAATTGGAAAGTGTTGTCAAAGGCAAGTTCAAGCTAAGATCCGCCTAAATACGATTTATAGTTAAACTAACAGTTTAAACTGCCTTCAAAATACCTTAAAACGAGCCAAGTTTTCAAGTTTAAAATATCCTCTTATAAATAATATAACATAATAATTTGTGCAGCACTTATTACTATGCATTTTTGACTTATAGTTTGGCAACAAAGAACCAAAGTCTATTAGCTGAATCATTTGTGGATTGTTAATATTTATTACAATTAAATATTGTTAGGCATGGCAAATCTGTGTTCAAATTTAGCGCCATTTTATTAGGCGACTTTGCAACAAGTTGGCAGCACTGCGCGCACAGCTGCTTTGGTTACGATAATATCGATAGATATATATAAATCGATAGGCAAGCAACTATCGTAAGTCAGCCAAAAGGGAGAAAAAAAAAACAAAGGCAGCCAACAAGTGAAATTCAATTGAAAATCAAAGCTGTAACCAAATTGCACAAAATTTTGTAATAAACTTATACGATGGGCGCCGCTGTACTGCCCGTATTGTTCTTCACCGGCCTGTGGGCTGCCGTCGGCATCGGCGGCTCAATAATAACGCCCCGGGGACCGCAACAGAAGCTGACTCAGTGCATTCTGATGCTGACCGCGGGCTGCTGCTGGCTCTTCTGGCTGTGCTGCTACATGGCGCAAATGAATCCTTTAATCGGACCCAGGCTGGGCAAAAAAGCGATCCGGCTGATAGCCCAATCCTGGAACATGCCCCTCACGGACGGCTAAGCCGGGAGCCAGCATTATTCATCTCTTATTTCTGTTGTGTAAATCTCTTAAAGCACGGACCACGGTCCGTTTTTTTATACTTAACTTAATTTATAGTGCAAATTGTTAACTATGTGCATTCCAGCGCAAATATAGAGGAAATATATATATATATTTATATGCACACGATATGTACTAAAAACTAGAAAAGAAAACTTCGTATAGCCGCAGACTAAATGCCTTTGCGGAAATGTGGATGTGGCTTTGTTTTGGACAGATTGCTACCGGGAGAGCCATTAATAAAGTAGTCCAATTGAAGAGGATTTGGCAGTTATGCTGAGGGAGTAAAGCCTAGTGCCTTTGGCAGCTATATGGTAGAGTAATCACATTTCGGGCGAACAGACAAGGAACGACCCGGCTGTTGATGCTGATAGAGAATATAAAGACTCTACGGGGCCTCTTCAATGGGTTGAGCCTTCCACGACAAAATTGTAATACCCTCAACAAGAGAGGAACCCCATTCCGGGCGGACAGAAGGACACATCGATCCGGCTGTTGATGCTGATCGAGATTATAAAGACTATGGGACCTATCCTAAGCGTTACATACTTCACGACCTATTTATAATACCCTCAAGAAGAGTATTTAACACTACATTCGCTTGGCTCACGTCATTCCCAACACGCCCACCCGCTGCGCCTGTCACTTGGCGAACCTGTCCCTGTGCTCTGCATCCAAAAGTGGGCGGGGGGCGGCAACCAAAAAGGGGCGTTAATGCATATGCTCCGGTCACGCGTAGCTTAATCAATGAAAAAGCAGCGCCAGCAAGTCGCAGCAGCAGGGAAGGGGAGGCTGGTTGACAAACAGAGAGCAGGAGCTGCGTGTGCAAAACGTGAATGCGGTTTTATTGATTTTGTAATAAAAATGCGCGCGCATCGCTCTGATTTCTGTGCGACAGCCGAGAGCAGAGCTGGTTAGCTGGCGACATGTTGTCGGCGGTCAGGAGATGGAGATAGAGAGATGGAGAGATGGAGCCGAGCGTCGAGCACACGACTGCAACCAATAAAACTGGCAGACTGACAGAAGCCGTGGCCAATTCAGTGCGAAAATTGTGCAAAGCCAGGCAGGGCCTGTGTGAAAAGGCAGCCCGAGTCCCAAGCAAATGGCAGCTGGCAACTAAATAGAAAATAGCAAAAACTAAATAATAATAATTAAAACTAGCTGCTAGATTGTTAATTATATGAATTAAGTGCACGACTGCGAGAGGCGAGCTCTGGCCAATTTTTAGGTGAAAACTAGAAAATTAAAAACTTAAAAAAATCAATAAGTCAAGTTGTGTGTAAAACTGAAAGCAACGCCCCCCGCACAGTTCCACACACACATAAAAAAAACAAAAAAAAAGTAACACAAAACGTAATCTCGCCAAGTCAATTGTGGGTTATATAACAACACGCCAAGGCGACAGGGCGACAGTTTGCGTGGGCAGCAGAAGCAGCAGCAGCAGCAGCGGGGCGCGGGGCGTGGAATCAATCGATAGAACAAACAAGATGCGCCAATAAATTGGCCAAGCGCATACGCCAGGCATAAGCTAGCAAGAGCAAAGAGCAAACTCTGGAGAGGATTAGCGAGTAGAAGCAGAAGAGGCACACAAACATGGGCAAGAAAAAGGTGGCCACCGAGGATCTGGTGGTGCCGCCGCAGGATACACGCATCTGTGGCACCATCTGCATATGCCAGATGACGCTGGTGCTCAGCTCCGTGGCGCTCGTCTATCTCACCGTGGCCATCTACATGCCCTCGACGCGCGCCTTCAAGAGCGGCATCGACCCGACGCCCGTCATGTGCACGACCACGCGCGCGGTGAACAAGGACAACTGCGAGTGGGGCAGCTGCGGCGAGTGGTGCCTGAGCAAGACCTCGGGCGCCTGCATACAGATCTATGTGAATCTGCGCAGCAATGGCACAAATCTCACCTTCCAGAACTGCACGAATTCGGCGAACAAGACGTGCTACGGCATCGATCAGGATCGGGCCGACAAGGCGCGCTGCATCAACGACGAGTGCAAGAACCTGACGGGCACCTTCAACTGCACGGCGGGACAATGCCTGAACATAACCGACGCCTTCGAGTGCGTCTTCCACAACAGCGATGCGCCCGTCAAGTGTTCCGGGCGACGCGGCAAGATCAACTGCATGGACATCAGCGGATTGTTCTCGTGCAGCCGGGGCACCTGCCGCAAGATACGCACGCCCTACAATTGCGACAGACGCTGCGTGGACATCCCGACGCGGAACAAGAACGTGGTGGTGCTCAGCGGAGACAAGGTGTATCTGTCGCAGTGCCAGAATGCCATCAATGCCGAGACCTTGGAGGAGGTGTGGAACGAGTCCAATGACAACGTGGCCATGACTTCATGCTATTACATCAAGAACACGTCGGACCGTGTGGACGCGGTCGACTGCATCAATGGATCCACGCTGGAGCACAGCATGCTCAGCGATCTGACCAACTTTACATATCTCAGTCATTTGCACGTGTCCGTCGCGACCCAAGTGCCGGAGATAGCGCCGCCCGATGTGGACTTGACCATTTCGAATGAGTCCAAGCTGATGATCAATTTGGAGGGTTGCGTCAACACGCTGCAGGATGAGTGCAAGGAATTCCTGAAGGTTTTCGGCCGCGATGGCAGCGATCATAATGCCCGGGCACGTTTCCCCTGCTTCTATTCGCCGTCCAAGAAGGATATCGTGGTGGCCCGTTTCGATCTGGAGGTCACCTATCGCCAGTTTGTGTTCGCGTCGGTGGTGCCCTCGGTGCTTTTTGTGGTCTCCTGCTCGGTTCTAATAATGTGCCAGACCACCGTCTATGTGGGCGACGATGCCAAGATGCGTTTCAAGGGCTGCGTCGACACCGCATCCGTTTTGTCCAAGAAAAACCCCGGCGCACCGACCAACGGCGACATGGCTGGCGGCGGTGGCGACGAAGTCATGGCCCTATGAGATCCGTCACGTAAGCTACCCCAAACCTAAACCAAAAAACCAAAACCATAAACAAAATCGTAACTACTCTAAAATCTGTGCTACCAACGGAGTTCTCAGCATTTGCCTTGCCTAACCGACAACCTATGGGGTAAATCTAAATTAGGTTAAGGATCACCTAGTTGCAGAGGCGATAGTCAACGCACCAGCTATGCTCGAATAGTTTTAGAGGCAATCGTTTAGGCTTATAGTCTATTAGAGTTAGAAGAACTCACTCAAACCAAGAACAGAACTCTTTGGAACTTGCCCTTTTATAAATTCGCTTTGATATATGACGCCCAACCTATGAACAATACATAAGAACCTCCTAAGAATCTCGCTCTACGGAAGTCCCCTCCACCCTCTATTCTTCAGTTATTCCTCAGAAGAAAAGTAACGACCTCCTTAGAACCTTAGTCCTCTCTTACCTCTACTCTTCGACATTCCTCAGGCAAAATAAAACGCCAACCTACGATCAAAGTCCTCTCTCCCCTTTACTCTTAAGGCGTTAAGACCCTCCCTTATGAAAATCCCACTGAATCCTACTGCATAAGAAACTCCTAAGAATCTCGCTCTACGGAAGTCCCCTCCACCCTCTACTCTTCAGTTATTCCTCAGTAGAAAAGAAGCGACCTCCTTAGAACCTTAGTCCTCTCTTACCTCTACTCTTCAGGCATTCCTCAGGCGAAATCAAACGCCAACCTACCTAATAATCTCTCTAATCTCTCTCCCCTTTACTATTAAGGCGTTAAGACCCTACCTTATGAAAATCCCATTGAATCCTACTCCAATTCTCAGACATTACTTAACTAGAGTTAGATCATATCTTTAAGGCTTAATATAGAATAGGAACATATAACTTTTACGTATGAACCTTCTATTGATAAACCTTCTTTCTTTTCGCTCTGCATTTCAGGCATTCCTCTGCTCCAGGAAGACAGTCCGGTGCATCAGACGGGCGTCTTCGCTTTGCAGTAAATGGAGTTGGGCATTGTTATCACAATCGCTACACTTTGTAATCCTTCCATCGAACTTCTAACTAGACCACACACCTGAGCGGCTTGCAAGGACACTCTCGAGCTAACAGCAAATCACATAGAAAAATATATAAAAACACAGAACAAAACTCTACACCACATGCGAGGCACGTGAAAAATTCTCGAGTTACGGAACAGAATCAGAAGACAATATTAGTATAATTTATATATATATGTATATTTCGTTTTTCGTATAAGGTTAGGCCAATTACTGAGAGTAATTCGTGGGGCGAATGTTGATTCGATTATTTAACTTTAAGTTAATATCCATATAGAGAATACATAAATGCACTCAATGCACGCACACACATACACACACAATCAGACAGAGACACAACCACATGAAGACAGCCAGAAAAGGATATTAGCCCTTAGGAGCAGGCGGATAATGGTCAAACGGTTTGGAGGGATGCGTGATCAAAACTAAGATGATTTCAACAAAACCAAAGACAACTAGTAAAAAAACGAAAACAAGTTAAACTTACAAACAAAATTTAGCTAAAATTAAAGCAAAATCCAATTGCAATTTTTAAAACATAAAGAAAGACAAAAACAAAGACTTAGACTAAAGACAAAAAACAATTTCCATTTCGACAAGACGAAAAGAAAAGAAAGGAAAGTTACTTTTGGGTTAACGAAGAGGACACCTTAAGGAAACTTAAAGAAAACTTTAGAGAATCCTTAAGGAAACTTTAAGGAAACCTTAAGGAAATCTTAAGGGAATCTTAAGGAAACTTTAGGCTAGGGGAGGAGAGCGGAGACCTCCGCGGAGCTCTCATTAAAGTTGTTTATTGTTGTAGGCTCGGCGAGCAGCAAAGTTAGCGGTGTTCATTTTTAAGGCTTTTAGTGATAAAAATTACGAAAAACAAACAAAAAAAAACCAAAAACCAAAAACTTTTATCCACACACACGACACACACTCGCAAAACGTAAGCATGAAGAAGAGCTCAACGCTGACAACGACCACGTCGATGCCGACGAGTCCGACGCTCTCGGCACAGACCCTGTCGGCCAGCAAAATGAGCCTGAGCAGCAGCAGATCGGGCCGATCCTCCTGCCAATCGCACGGGCCCATCCGGCCAGGCAGCGGTTGCGTCGACGCCATCAAGGCCAAGCGCGAGGAGATCGAAATCGATAGCATACTCGAGAAGGCGAAATTCTACACCTCCGTGTGCCTTGGTAAGTTCCACGATCTACATGGATAGATTTATACCATGGCTGCAAATCCATGAAAGTTGAAGGCTTTGGTTCGAACTGAAAGTTGGTTGTCTCCTATTTTACATTCCCATTATCAGAAATTCTGTGTTTGAACCTGCTTGAGGGTTCAAACTGTTTTTATAGATTGATGTTCAAGCTTTAACCCGGCTTGAAGGTCAACGCTTTGGTTCGAAGCCTAAAGCCGATTGTCTTCTACTCCACATTCATTCATAATCAAAAGTTCGCAGTTCGAACTGTGAACTGTGATTGTCCACAGGGTTTGAACCGACAAGCAGGTTCAAACTGTGAAATTGGTTTCTAGGTTGATGTTCAAGCGTCTAACCGGTTTTGGTTCGAACCCTGAACCTAGATGTCTTCTACTTCACATTCTCATTATCAAGAGTTCACAGTTCGAACTGTGAATTGTAATTGTCCACAGGGCTTGAACCGTCAAGCAGGTTCAAACCGTGAAACTGGCTTTTCCCAACACATTCAAAGCTAAATGCTCAAGTTTGAAATCGTTTTGCAGCCTTGGTTTATACTCTAAAGCCTATTCTAACCGACTAAAGATACTTTTTACTCTTTTTAGGTACGACTGCCATACTGTCGGTGTTCACATTTCTCTTCCTGATACCCTTTGTGGTGGATCCCGCCATCTCAACAATCATAGCCGACTACGATCCGGTGCCGGTGACCTGCGTTGTCATCGATCACATCTATGCGGAGGGCATCAAGAACTGCACCTGGAGTTCCTGTCGCGAGGGCTGCACCTCATCACTCACAAAGTAAGCAGAGAGAAGTCTATAATTGATTAAACTATAAGTTTATATGGTTTCTCTCTGCTAGGTGCCATCAGCTGTTTGTCAACTATACGCGCATACCGTACAGCGAATGGGAGCGCAATCCTCGGGACCTGGAGCGCGTCAATTGGGATGTCAGCTATACAAAGTTTCTGATCAACTCCGAGGGCTGCGGCTATCCGCCCACGACCAATTGCAGTGTGTTTGCCAGACAATATGGGTAGGTTCTTCCCCCTCGGCTAAATATTTACAAATATAACTTCTTTGAAATCCTCGGCAGCTTCTCTCACATTGGCGAACCGTTTCCCTGCTACTATAGTCGCGCCTATCCGCAGGTGGTCATCGGTCGCTATTCGTGGGAGAATAACCTGTACCATCTGGTGCTCTCGCTGATAATACCGAATGTGCTCTTCGCCATCTCGATCGGGGTGCTCAGCTATTGGTATTGCCCCTGCTGTGAGAAGGCGTGCAACAAATCATCACGGGTCTACGCCGAAAAGTTTCCAACCAAGGAAGAGTGAGTTAACTTTAGAAATGAACCCCAACCGCAGTCAGTTTTGTGTTATTTCATACGACAAATCGAAAACCTACCCCAAAAACTCGTTATGTAGTAAAGCCCATACACACATAATAATAATACTTATACTAATCCATTGTGCCTTGTATTGAGATTGTCAAAAGTAATCGTTAATCGTATATCGTATATCGTTAATCGTATATCGTATATCGTTAATCGTATATCGTCTATCATATCGTTATCAATTGTAATTGTTATGCTATATAATCCTGATTGGCCCCGGAAATCGTCTATCTTAAGTTTGTGAAATTGTTTGTAAAAAACTCGTCTCGCTTTTAAGTTACCTTTGACAGACTTTTCATGCGTTTTACGTTTCTTTTTCTCTCTTTGTACAAATTATTTTCAGGTTCGTTAACTGCATGAAATGTAATACGGAAAAGTCGTTAACTTTAAAAGTATATTGAATAACTCTGAAAACGCGACAGTGCCTGAAATTTTCGTGCTCGCCCCCCTCCTCCTCCTCATTCTAAGCTAGGTTCAAATCGATGGACTACAAATTATATCTAAGTCCAAACAAGAAAACTAACACAATCAAACGCTTTGTTAGAGATCACGCTCAGTACACAAAAAAGAAAACCCAACAAGAAAACTCGGCTTTGAAAAAGTTACTCTGAAGTGTCCTTAGCAAAGATATATTTCACCCGATCCCAGCTTCAAGCTGTCATCTCGCAATCTATTTTACATAAAACGCACTTCAAGAGCGTTCCCTCGAACGCTCAACAAGACTTTTTCAATAACCAAAGAGCACAAACTGATATATATACAGCATAATATAGATATAGTCTATAATAGAGACTTTGCCGATACTCTCAAGTATCCCCAAGCCACAAACTCTGCACTAGTCCAGACTTCGAATATTATTCACTATACAACGCTCAGTTTATATGCGACCAAAACTAATAAATACCTAATTATATATGATATATTTTTAAACTTAAATAATAGTAGCATGTTTCCAGTATTTCTAGTTATTTGACTTTAGTTCTTGCATGTTTTACTTTAAGCTAAATACACTCAGAGAAATGAACTAGATCGAAGATGTTGTTTACAGAAAACCTATCGAATAGCATTCAATCTTAAAGCACAATTTTATTCATGCTTAATTTAAGGAATCTTAAAAAACATTCCTTAAAAGATTTACTTATCCAGATCTACTTAACTTAAGATATATGAATAAGATTCTTTTAAAAGATTGAATGCTTTAAATGGGAAAATATTAAAAAAAAGCTGGATTTAAACATTAAAATCTTATAATAAGAATTTGCATACTTAATCCAAGCACTAAAAGTTCTTAATGCAAGTGGATTCCACTTTGAATCAAGTTTTCAAGAATTTTGACTTTCTAACAATTTCTTTAAGCAAGAACTTGCTAAAACTACGAATCAAGTTGTATAAGCTGATTCTTGAAATAAGAACTTTCTTGAAATAGAGTTTCCTTTAATAGAAAATGCTGAGAAAAGGCTTGGTTTAAGTACAAAAGATTTGGAATAAGAATGAGAATAAGAATTTGCATGCTTAAAATAAGCACCAAAAGTTCCCAATACAAGTAAAAGGTTTCATATTGAATCTTGTTTAAAAGCAATTCGACTTTCTAACAATTTCTTTAAATAAGAACTTGGAACTTAAAGGAAATTCGACTTTCTAACAATTGCTTTGAACAAGAACGAATCTAGTTGCATTTTCTCTGAGTGTATTTGCCATGGGCCAGTTATAAGACTTTTGGCATGTTCCCAACCAACTATTGTAACTGAATTATCTGGTATTCTGAATCTGATATTGCTTTGATGTAACTCGCATTCGAAAATCGTTTTTTGAACTTTCGTTCCAATCAATTCTTTTAGCAAACTTCTGTGTCACAGTGATGAAGAGGATGAAATGGAATACTAGCAATATATTTAAAATTAGTTAATATCCTCTTAACAAATACCTAATTAACTTTGTAGTCTGTACCAAAAACACACACAAACACACACACACACACACACCAACACACAAACACACACAAACACACTCAAACATATTAGCTTATAGATATTATAGAAGAAAAGCCATCTGCCATTAAAATATAGGAACCACAAAACGGAGCATTGAGAAATTGAACTTTAGATCTATAGAAAAAAAAGCATATTTAAATCTTTTCAACTAATTATTAGCTCATTGCCAATTTTCACACACACACATCTTTTTATGCTTTACACATGAATCTAACTTTGAATGGGAAATTGAAAGCTTTTGTTCAACTTTCGCTTGCAATTCGAACGCGTCTCGATGCTCCGCCTTTGCCATAGATAAAATCTCAATTTCTCGAAACGAAAAACAAAAACAAAATAAAAAATCAGCTTGTTTTCAAAAAAAGAATTGTGATAGTAGTCATTAACAAAATATTATGTAAAATTCGTAAATGAATCAAACAAAACAAAATTGTAAAACTAGCAAAGTCTGCCCTCAAGCAGAGATTATATATATACTATATCTCTGAACCATTTGGTCGTACCCATAGAAATCTGAACCAAAACCAAAACAAACAAACAATTAAACAACAATATAGTCGAATTCACACACAATTTGCGACATTTTGAAATGAAGTTTTTAAAATCGTGGAACATTTAATGGAATCATATATAACGCACGTTGCTTATGAGAATTTTTTAAATCGAAACGAAAAAATAATATTTGAAATGCAAAATATGATTAACACAACATTTTTTACTTAACGTGTCTTTATCAATAAACAAATTTAACAAGCTAACGGCCTAATTAATAAACAATTACAATATATATATATATAAAGAAAATGAGAAGTAAATTTACGTTTGTTTTATTCAACAAATCAAGGCTCAGGCCCCAGTAACTGGGCCCAGGTTCGACTAGACCTGGCATCTGCTGCCAAATATTGTTTATGATTTCATTTGTTTATAAAGTTAACAATTAACAAGTAAATGTTCTCTCTTCGATTGTACCCGGGCTTTGAGGGGCATTGAGCTAACTTATCCAAAGAATGGAATGTTCGTAATCTGTGTACTCTATACGAGAACTATACGAGAACCCACATATCATCTAGTTGCAAGTAAATATGGGGCTATACCCTAGGGAAATCGTGTCTCAAAAGATATTCAAAAATATCTTAAAAGGGGGAAAAGATATGTGGTCTGTGGTCTGACTAAGACATAGCAGAATGTGTACTTCAATATTGGAAGGCTCTAGCTCTTGAGGTTTACGAAAGATTGACTCAAGTTTATCTCGGTTTATTGTGTTTGTACCCAGCTTGAAGATATTTTCAGCCATTTTCCACTAAGTTAGGCCATAAATATTAAATATTTCATGCTAAAAGAGTCTTAAGTAAAGACAATGAAAGATCTTGTATAGATATAAGGTCCATTGGTCTTAAGCTAACGATTGGACCCGGCAGAACTACTGAGTTTGTACAGACAGAGAGAGAGACAGAGAGAAACAGAGACAGAGACAGAGAGAGAGAGACATAGACAGAGACAGAGAGAGAGACATAGACAGAGACAGAAAGACAGAGAGAGAGAGAGAGAGACAGAGATAGAGAGAGAGAGAGAGCTGGCAAGAGAGTCGGAGCTGGACCAAAGCTTTTGCTCTGCGCATGCGTCGGACTGAAGAAATTGGGCCAGCTGGTTCAACTTGGGGCCAAGGGTTTGTTTAGTCAATTACTTTCGTTTTCAGTTGAAAAAGTAAAAGTGCGCAGCGCGAACATCCTGCCTGCCAGTCAGCCCTGGCCAGGACACACGCCAGGACACAGCCAGTTGCAAGCGAACAGGCAGCAAATGCGGACGGGAGTCGAGCCGATTGTCCACCAACAAAAAAACCACCCAAAAAAAAAAAAAACTAAACTAAGGCGGAATAAAAGCACTAAAAAGCAAAGCATTTCAACAACTTGCAACTTGGTGGAACCTTTCGTGTTACGGTTGACACAAAACTAGGACAAACAAAGCCAAAAACACCTGAAGCCGAGCCCAGCCCAACCCTGTGCAAACAAACGGCAAATCACCTTGAAAAACGACAAAGGATAAAGGAAGGAGAAAACGCTGAAGGCAACAAGTCGTAAATCTTAGGGCGGACACCGGTTCAACCTTTAGCATGGCGCGTCGCAAGGACAAGCCGCGCCTGATACCCGAGCAGGACAAGCGCATCTGTCGCGCCATCTGCCTCTGCCAGCTGACCATGGTCCTGTCCTGCGTCTCCATTGTATACCTCAGCGTTGCCATTTACTCGCCCTCCCTCAAGTGAGTGCACCCGATTCCCATAGTTATTCCCTCTTTTAATGAACGCCCGTCCGCCCTGCAGAGCCTTCAAGTCGGGCTTCGAACTGGATCCGGTCATGTGCCAGACCGTCGACCGTCAGATGCCCAACAACTGCCCGTGGGCCTCGTGCGGCGAATGGTGTCTGACCCGCACCAGCGGCTTCTGTCCGCAAATCCATTCGATTGTCCGACGCAACGGCACCGATATACAACTCAACAACTGCACCCGGGTGACGAACACCTCCTGCGCCATGGTAAGTCCCAGCCACGAATTGAATTACTCAAGCCAAATTTCTTGCTGCACAGCTCGTTCTTCGTTTTATGCCCCTGTGAAGTATTTGATTACCCACAGATTGAGTCATCTGCGACCACAAACAAAATATATATTTCGATTAACTATTAACAACTAAGCTGATTTGGGCATGACTCATTTTGAGGCTGACGTTGATAAAACTGTGTATAAAGTATTCCAGAAACTGATCCCTCGGACCACAATATCATATAATCGTATAATTGGTCAAAAGCTAAGTTCTCTTTCTTCATTTAATATTTTCACTTTATTTCTTCAAAACTCAACAATTACGCGTTTCAGAGCTCTCCTCACATGCTAAAGGGTATTTATGCCTCGGCTAACCCTTCCTTCTTGCTGCTCTTGTTATTACTCCTAATTAAAAGCAAATATTTCGAGTATTTGCAGCATTTGCCTGGCGCCACAGCGTCTTTATGATTACATTAACCGAATGGACACACAGACATCTAATTTTTTACTGCCTCTCGAACCAACAGATTGACCTGAATCGCCTGAACAAGTTTAACTGCAACAATGGCACCGTCTGCAACAACATTCGCGGCGTCTTCAACTGCTCGAATGGTAAGTACTTAAGAGTATAGCATAAAATTCCCAACCAGTTAAAGCGTTGGGCAAGGGAAGTCTATAAATTACAGGGGTCGTTTGTATGTAGACACATCTAGAAGTACTTCCAATTAAAATATGTATATATACTTAAGCAAAGGTTTTCCCAGCTTGAAACCCTTTTTAAACCCTTGTCTTACCCCACAGGCCACTGCAAGAACATGTCCGAGTTCTTTTTGTGCCATCACAAGCCGGATGGACCTGTTATCAATTCGGCCAAGGACAACACCAAGCTGAATGGCTTCTTCGAGTGCCACGGCGTGCACTGCACCAAGATCAAGCGACCCTTCAGCTGCGATCGCTACTGTTCCCGCATAACCACCGCCAACATCAACACCCTCATCATGCACGTAAGTAGACACACCTGGCAAACAATTGTTGCAACTTTCAAACCAGATCTTATTTCCCGCAGGAGGACAATGTAATTGCGGCCGACTGCGAGAACGCGGTGGCCTTCAATGAGGCGCGCGGCAAGGAGCACGGCGTACGCATCGAACCGACCGAATTCTGGAAGGAGGACGACGGCAATCTGTTGACCAACTGTGCCACAGTTACACGCGAATCGGACAATCGCATCACGTAAGCGAATACCCTTTGTTTCCTCTTAACCTTTCTATAGTCAAATCTTGTCCTGCCAGCGCCACGGATTGCCTGAACGGCACTTTGCTGGAGCACGATGCGCTGCCGGCTCCGTTTATGAACTTCACACAGTTCTGGGCCATCTATGACAACAGCACGCATGCCGTCGATCCGGAGCAAAAGTTTCTGCCCAACCAGGCCAATCTGACCATCTACAGCTGGAAGAAGTTGTTCATCAATCTCGAGGGCTGCGTCAACACGCTGCGCGGCGAGTGCAAGGACTTCGTGGCCCGCTATGGCAACGATGGCGACAACAACACTGCCCAGTCACGCTATCAATGCTACTACAACAAGGTAACCAACCAAGTGTAGCTAGGATCAGGTTTCATTTGCGTGTTGTACACTGTAACCATTGGCAATGGCTGACGGGTGGCATGTTCCACCAACAGGCTGAAGGAGAGGAGGAGGATCAACTTATCCAAGTCCATCCGGATGACTTTTAGAACTTGGAGTGTAGATTGTCGTGCAACATATGCCAAACGAAGTGCATCTGTGGCCTTCAAAACTTCTACTTTCTGAGAAACAGACTAACATCCATTTCCAACATCAGCATATCTCAGATTTGAAAACCTAGAGACAAAGTTCAGTATTTAGATTCTGATCAATGCACGCCTTTTAATGCCTTCTTCCAATACAATCAAAAGTTATTTAGGAATGAATTTTTCATAGAGCTACCGAAGAACGAAGAAGTCTAAGAACAGTTTCTTCTATCAGTATTCATCTGTCTCTATCAAATATGTTAAATATGTGATGTACAGCTGTTGCAAAGCTTTATACTAAGTATTTCCTAGTCGACTTTTAATAATTTCACCCTTGTTTCAGGATACAAATGTTGAATTTGTGGTCGCACGCTACGATCTGGATAAGGTGTATCGCGAGTTGGTCGTCTCGCTGATTGTGCCCATTGTGCTATTTGTCATTTCGTCCATATCGTTGTGCATCATTACCAAGTCCGTCAAGGTAAGTTGGCTGTCTAGAGAAGCCTCTAGAGAAATATATTCCTTTATTGCTGTGATTTCAGGTGGGCGACGATGCCAAGATGCGTTGCGTCTGCGCTGGCGACGATTCGGATGATGATGTGTTTGGCAATGCAGCTGCCAAGCAGCCGGAACAAGTCTATGATACGGACGACGATGTGGTTGACCTGGAGCATCAGGCTGTCGAGCTGGATGTGGCACCGGAGCCGGCACATCCATTCGATACGCAGGAAATGATTGGCAGCACCAAGTCCTTGATACCGCTGAGTCCCACCGACGGTTCGGGCAACACCGAGCAGCAGTCCACGGAGGATCAGGACGAGAAGGCCGCCAAATGTGATGTGCCCGAAAAGCCGCTGGTTATACTCTAAATAATGGCCAGGCAGGCCATAAAATTAGCTCAGGATATTTGCTTGCAACTACACTTTATATAGAACTCTACCAAATCTTTAGGGACCTGTGCAGTGTACAATGTAAACTGAACTTATTTTCTAACTCAGCGCTATTTACCTATGCATTTATAGGACATTTTTTTACGTACCTATATAGTGTACATTTACAAAGATCAAAATTATTTCAGCCTTTCGCTCTACACACACATCTCACATTTTCTATAAAAGGCAACGCAAGTTGTTCAATGTAACTCTCAAGAGCTTTATAATTAACCTCTCTCAAATGCGGGTTATACGACCAGGTAGAAAAACTTAACTATAAACAGGAATAATACATATATATATATATCAAGCCTCCCACCTTGTCCGCTTGGTTCAGCAGATGTGCTTTGGTATTGCAGAGTCAGTTGCATTTAGACAAGAATTTATACAAATTCCAGGGGATATAGAAAGTTGATTAACGACGATTAACTTGCCAAAACACGCCTGTTACTCTGCTGGACCATAGAACTAATAGATAAGCTCTTCGAATCCTTCAGAAGATTCCTTACAGGAGAACCAATCCTTACGGGTGAACCAATCGATAAGCTCTTAGATTCCTTGCAGGAGATTCCTTACAGGAGAACCAATCGATAAGTTCTTCGAACCCTTACAGGAGATTCCTTACAGGAGAACCAATCGATAAGCTCTTCGAACCCTTAAAGGAGATTCCTTTAAGGAGAGCTTATAGATATGCTCTTCGAATCCTTGCAGGAAGTGGTCAAATGCATTTATTTAGCAATATGTACGAACGAAATACGACAAATCAAGATTCTTCATTAGATAAATATATATAGGGCATCCGACTTTGCCTTGATTTTCGATTTTCGATTTAGTAGCTATGCCAATATACAAAAGAATACTCGACTTAGTTTAGCTCTATGCAAAATTTATATCAAAAAACTTGGCTGCAAGCCTGAAAGATTATTGTTGTCGGTCGGATCTCTTCGGTTCCAACCGATTTCTACGTACGTTAACCAGATCTTTTTTAGAACTTGGATATACGGATATATGCCAAAAAGTTCTAGGTTCGATTTGCAGTCTTGTTCAAAGCTAGGGAATAGTTTTTTTGGGACGCACCAATGCAAGCTTAACTTTCTACACCTTTGATTAACTTTACTTTATAGATAAATATATATATATATATATATCAAGAAATAAAAAAAACACAAATACTTTAAAAGGAGCACTCACCTTGAGCTCCTCCTGGCGTTTGTAGGCGGCAGCCATCATTTGGCGACGCACTTGCTCGGTGATGACCTGCTCGCGGGCTGGCGGACCCTCGCCCAGCTGATTAAGCTTGACGACGACCTGATGGGAGAAGGCATAAGATGGGATTATACTATAGTTATACTTTCGACCGGGCTGCACTCACCTTGGTCTTGTCGTTATTGCCCAAATATTCCTTCAGTTGCTTGCCAGTTAGGATCTGGCGTCCGGCAAACCACAATTGAGCCTTCGATGGCTCAATGACCTCTTTGGATGCCTGAGTGCCGGTCAGATCCTCCATGTTGGCGAACTCCATTTGTATGGTGTCGTGCGGCGGCAGCTTCATCGGATAAACTATGGTAACTGCGCCGCGCAATATGTTCAGCGCCTCCTCGATGACCTTCAACGTGAGCGCGGTAGAGGATTTGCACAGTTTCTGTCAAGGAATGTATGAAGATCAGGCCGGAAAATTGGTAGCTCTACAAAATACCTTATCGACCATGGCCTTGGCATCGGTCATGGCATTTGCGAGCACCTTGCGCATCGCCTCGTTCGGCTGCTGGCCGTTGCGCCGGCTAAGTGGATCCTTGTTGAACGTGAAGCCGCCCATGGGCACGCATTTATCTGCCCAGGTATCTTTGAGTTTCAGCTCCTCGATCTGATCGTCGTTCAGGCCAATCATTTCAACCGGCAGCATGGTGCCGTGCTCGGCCAGCTCCTCGATTTCCATGCAAATGCGCTGAATTTTCAAGCGTCCATTGAAAACCGATACCAGCTCACGTATAACGGCATCCGTGGATGCGGTCACACTTGTCTCGTATATAAAGAGATTCTCATCTCCGCGTTTCACGTGTAGCATAACCATTTTGCCAATAAATATGATTTGAATTATTTTCTATTTTAAACGCTTCTAAGGATTTCTATTTCTGTCGATGTTAACGACAATTGTTTTAAAAGAAAACTCGGTTGCTATGCGGCAAGTAAAACTGTTGTTATCGTTATCGAATTCCGTTAGCTGGCAGCGCTGCCAGATGTGAGTAGGCATGGCAACGCCCGTTTGTGCCGCTTGACCGAATTACTTAACGGTTGAATGAAAACGATCGGCGTAAGATTATTGCACAAGGTTATTTTTCGTTATTTTTTTCGTTTCATTGTTTCCTAAGTATAATTAGGCATAGTTTCACAATAAATAAATATACTCTAACTTACAATAAAAATACACCTGTATAGCGCATAGAGGGTAGGTATTAGGTAAAGTACAAGTAGCCTACGATTATACGTTTTAATGCATTCCCAATGTATATATACAAAATGCAGCCATATATAGGACACAGGGTCGTTAGCCTCTGGCTGCTGTCCCGTAATATAATAATAACTTTTGGATGGAAACCGTAAATAAGATCCATATCAATTATGTCTATAGATTTGCGTAGCGTTTAGCTCTATTGAAGGGAATTGGATTTGTGCCGTGCCATTTATTTATTTTTCTTCCTTTGGGCTTCAACGTCTTTTGGGCTATCTTAGTACTCGTCGGAAGTTTTCCATCTCATATATGCTGTTAGATAATCTAAAATAGAACATAATACACATTATTAACTGGGTTTTTAGAATGATATTTAAAATAAAACTCTCACCTGCCGAAGGCATTGAATAATGCCACGATTTCTGTGCGCGATAGCCTGAAGATGGGATCGGCCTCGATGTGTGGTTTATCCCACAGGCCGCTTTCGGTTGCCAAGTTGAGCTTTTCCGAGTAGAGTATTTTGAGTGCGGTGCCCAGGCCTTGGGTCTGCAGTTTGCCCCACAGCTTGCACTTATCGCAGCCCACACAATCCATAATCCTGGATATATTCCTGAACTTCTCCTTGTAATCATCCTTGAACTTAATGGAGGCGATGCCGCTGCTGAAAAGCGCGTTCTCGTTGAAGTGCGACTGGAAGGATCTGATAACAAAAGGAGAGTCAAGTAAGTGAGAATTTATTTACTTTATATATACTCAATACTCACTCAATGACCGTCAGCATGTCGTGCATGGCCAGCTTGACCTCCTCATCCTCTTCGGCAATGCCCGTATAGTAGTTCTCCCGGCGCAGATAGGGCGCCGCCTTGGCTAGGGCGCGCAGCTCGACCAGATAAATGAAGTATAGATTTCGCAGCCAGTGCGGACCTTCGCCGCTTGTTGTTTCGGGACTGAAGCGACGCTTGAACTCCTTGACGTTGGGGCCCCAGATGCCCTGTGGATCCAGAAAGTCTTTCGTTTCGGATAATAAATACTTGGAGCATAAGTGTATATTGATGCTGGAGTGTAGACCCGAGATGATGCGATAGAAAGCGCGCTGTTCGAGGCACACGTCACGCAGTTCCATGTGCGGCATATAGCTGGAGAACTTATTGGACGTCTCGTTGTTGCCACCGAAACAGTTCTCCAGATATATGCTGTTCCAGATGCGATGCGCCGAGTCGCCCTTGTAGCCCGTATAACGCTCCGGATTGAGCAACAAATCGACATACTGTGCATCCGCATCATGATCATCCATAATGCAAAAGTCCTCCTCGGCCTCGTCGTGCTTCGCCCACAGCTCGAACTCCTTGTGCGCCTGATCACTAATGCTCGTGTCCAGGAAGCCCAGGGCGCTGTCAAAGTCCTCCGCCTCCGAGCAGCCTCTGTCCACCTGCGCCTCGCGCGTATACTAGATAATTGACACAAATGAGGAAGTCAACTTTAATGAATGTGCAAAATGCGAGACTTCAGCTGTGCAAACAAAGCTTACATAACGTCAACAATTGCTGTTTGGCCGTATAAAACAATTAACAACAACAAAAATGGGGGCGTATGAATGAGCTGCGTCTCGTGAATCAACAGGCCACGTCAGTTGGCAGACATAGCCACAGTTGGTTTAGAAGGCTACAAGCGCAGCTTCACCACGTCAGCTGGCTTCCATAACAAGAGTTGGTTTAAAGGATTAAACCGATCCGGTTTCAGACGTTATATCCCAACTAGGAACCAAGCATTAAGACAAACCAGTTGTCAAAATAAACAATTGAACCGAAAACCAAAAAATGAGGATTCAGAAAGAGTCAGGCGCAAGGCATAAACAAAGGAATTTAAACAGAATCTCAAGGAAGGCAATTGGTTCGCTCCGTGAGTCGAACCAACGACTATTTATTTATCAGTTTGCAGTCATTCAGAGCTTAAGTGTTTAAGTGGCTTTGCGGAACTTAAAAAGATGCCACGAACTGATTGTCACATTGCAGACGTCGACAACAACAACAGGTACCACTCGTTCATTCAGAAAGTCGTAGATAGTGCATGAATTTATAGCATTCCCCCGTTGACACAACCCGTTGAGCACCAAGATAATAAAGTAATTTAAAGGAACCTCTTCAACGCAAATCAATATTGATAACAAACACAGTGAACGCTCTAATAAGGGATTTATTTTAGAAGTTCCTGATTTTATAGTTTACTTTTCAAAGAAGTTTAAGCTAGGGATTTGTTTGAATATCTGGCAAGAGAAAATATTCAGAAGAGATCTCTCCTAAGGAAGATATACGATATAGTGTCTGATCGTTACGCAAAAGACAGATCTATGCTAAGTTTCCCTAGGATAAAACAGGACGGACTTAGCCGTAATAACTTAATATATATATATACTTAATGACGGAGTAGATGTCATCTAAGGACACTCGAAAACAGCTTTAAGCCAAATTCGAAGCGTGTCAAATGTTTGTTCAAGGCAGTTACCACTGTACTTCACTTGCTTATACAAATATATATATATATAGAGTTTCTGAAAAACCTGCTACGTGCAATTTTGGGCTCACCTTGTACGATGCCGCCTTGTCCCTATGCTCGGTGTTATCCTTGATGCCCTCTGGTATGGCCTTCTCCTCGCAGTTCTCCACCTGACAGAAGCGTATGGCGCAACGGCTGTCGTCCGGCCAAAAGGGACAGTCCTGCTTCAGGTTAACCTTGTAGAATCGAAAGAAGTTTTTCACCAACAGACTCTGCAGCCTGGGATAGACCTTCATGTTATTAAAATGATCGACCGTGTCTACATCACAGCTGCAATCGTTGATGGAGCCTTCCAGCTGCAAGCAAAATACATTGGATTAGTTGTGCTTAACTGGAGAAAGTTCCTCTTCCGCCCCCGCCTACCTCACAGAAACAGTTCTTGTTGGTCGCGGCTTCGTCGAGAGCTGCAAAGTAGCCGCCCGAAAGCTTCGTCCAATACAACAAAACGAGAAGCGCCAGGCCCAATCCACTTGTGGCCAGCACGTTGCGGCGCAACTTTCGTGGGGTCGTCATTGTTGCCGTCTTATGTTCTCTGCTGCTTCGTTCGCCTGCTGTTTACAGCTAACTCCAACTGATTTCGTCAGTTAAATTTCTTAGTGAGCAGCCAGTTGCGAGGTATTTATGCAGCGCATTGTTTGTTTCATGCGACGCAGCTGATTTTGGACACGTACGTTTAATATCGATAGCTGTGTGTGAGTGTGTTAAAAGCATCGATACTTTGAGGCCATTCAGGTGGCAGCGTCGACGAGGTTGCCACATCAATTAAATAACAATTATAAATATCGTTACATTCAAAAGTTCAAGAGAGACATTTATGCTTTTATGAAATTTATTGGGAATACATTTAGAATTTTGGCTGTCAAAACTGTCTTCCCGTTTCCAAAAAAATGTCTCAAAACTCTGTCGTTTTTCATGCGCTTTGTCATTAAAGTCAGGCGAATTTTCCTCTACATAGCTGCTATATCTGAATTTTCTCAGCGATCGATTTGCGAAATTGAAAATCAATATGCCCGCAAAACATTTGACTTTGGATATTATTGAATTGTCTTCAATTGATTGCTAAATGTTAATATTGTTGTTGGTTTTCTTTCTTTTCATTCGATGCTGTTAATTAATTACATCAAATATTGATTTCCATCCATTCAGCGACAACGAATGCATCTTTTGTTCCCATGACAAGCCCTCAGCCCCTACGGTTTACATGATCCTCAATATGCAAATCGAGACTCTTCGGCCAGACTCTCGCCTGTCCCTAAATCAGATCAGGAACGACGGGGGGTGAATCGCTCTTGCCGAGGGGTTGAGGGCACGCGGGTAAAATGATTAAGCATAAATCGCTTTGGGCATTATGCTTAAAAGCCTGATAGCAAAATATGTAACCACAATCAAAACATATTATTATTAAAACATCTTTGGGCTTGAGTTGTGATTATTATAGTTCAATACAAATAATAAAATACTTATATAGGCTCTATTTGAGGATGTTTTAAATGAAATTAGGTTTAAGTTAAAATCAGAGATCTCTTCAATTCTACCTATACTAAGCACCTAACTGTGATATTCTTTAATCCATTCCCGTTTCTTTTCCTCATTTTATCAAAATTCTAATGTTTCTCATTTCCCGATCCTCCAAAGTTCCCACGAAAAAGTGAAAATACGACAACGGGATGAGCAGAAGAAAAAAAACACACGCAAACGGTATAAAAAAGAGGAAAAATCAGCTAAAAAAAGTGTGCATAAGCAAAGGGTTTAATCATTTTTTTTTTAAATAGCACGATTAATGTATAAAAAACGCAGACACAAAACATGTGTGGCCAAAGGACACGGCCAGGACCAGAGCCGAGGCCGGGGCCGGGGACGGGGCGACCCTCGGCATTGTTTGAATTGAAAAGGAATCATCATCACGGACGCCGGCTCGGCTCGGGCGAAATGATTTGCATACGCAGGACGAGATCCTGTTGGCGAAAACCACCACCACCAACACACAAGACGTCGACGGCCGCCTTATCTATTTGCCTTTGCCCAGGGGCCAGGGGCCAGGATTCCCAGGTATAAAATGCTCGCACGCACACGCACAGAATGATAAATAAGAATTTACTTGGCTTTTTTTTTATTTTCCCGGTTTTTTATGAACTTTTTTCACTTTTTTTACCACTTTCAATTTTTTATGCAGCACTTTATTCAAATTTCGATGCGAGCCTGTCGTGTGAAGAAGTCTGAAAGGGCAGGACTTTGTCTGAGCCTGGGAACATCCGCGAAACGGCGAGACGAGCTGCTCATCGCTCAAAGGTTGTCCTTTTCATAGACATTTGATTCTGCCCGGGCTAATTAGCTAGACATAGTAAAAGTAAAATCCTTGCAGCAGATTTGAGGTTAGTTTTTCGCTTAACCACGTGACGCTGCGCTTAAGCCAGCGATTAGGCCATTTTCCCAGCCATTATGCAAATTTTTCGATTCTTGCACTCATAATTGCATTTTAACAATGTTTGACAACAGTAAAACGTCAACAGCTCTCCTCGCAGCTCGCATTTCCATACGCAAATTCAGGTAATATCCGAAAACTCATTGCAAATTTGCATAGGTTGCATTTTTCGCACAGGGTGCACTTGAGATTTGCATAACTAAGCCCTGAGAATAATGCGCAAAAGGGAACGCAGCGAAAAATGATCGCCAGGCAATTGCAGCCATAATCCGCAAAGTGGGCACACTCCGGGGTTTGTATTTAGTGCTGAAAAATAGAAAAGGTCGCGAAATCCTCAAGTGCCAATGATTACAGCTGTCATGACGTGATCCTCGCTTTATGACTAGCTGTAAACAAGCAGCGCAGCGCAGCGGGCGACCGGCGCTACAGCGCTGCCTGCAGCAGCAACCTAACAGGTGGCAGAGAGGAAGAGAGATGGAGAGAGAGAGAGCGAGCGGCATTTGCTCTCTTGCGTCTCTTGGTATTCTTCTTTTGCTCACTTTCTCCGGCTTGTGGCCGCTGGCCTTGGCGGCGGCTTACCAAGCGGCGAGAACCTTGAGCAATGGTCAGTTTGTTGCTGGCTTTCGCAAGGTGCAGTCGCCCCGGCATTAAGAACGGTTTGTTAAGCGTCCCTCCCCCCACACAGTTTACCCAAACCATTAGCTTGTAGTGTGTGTGTGTGTATGTGTGTGGAGGAACTTTGCATACGCAGCCAATGGCAATTGGAAAACTGTGCCGCATTCTCGACACGTCGTCTATGTCGCCGAGCTGTCCTGCTGATCCAGTGCACAGTTATGTGTCTTGTGCTTACCGTTACAATAAATTCAGAAAGAGCCGAAGAAGAAGAAGCAGTAAAAAAAGTCGCTTAACTTGTTCGTGTGTTCGCCCCAAAGGCAAAGACTGTCGTTGGCTTTGGCGCACAGTCGCTGTCTTTGGTTAGAGCTATGTGTGTGTGCGTGTGTATGAATGTTTGTGGATGTGAGTGTGTGTGTCTCGGGACTTTAATGGAAGTGCAAAAAAATGAAAGAGCACTAAAACAAAAACAGTTTTCATATAGTTGTTGATCAAAACTCTAATTTCAACTGTGCCACACGCAGAGAAAACAAAGGGTAGATAATTCTAGAAAGACTGTAAATTAAATTTCAAGTAAATTATAAATGAAGTCTGAATCTAAGCTGATTTCGCAATAGAAAAAGTTAAAAATAATTTATATCCTTAAAAAAAACCTTTAAACAGCTATAACAGTTTATATAATAAAAACTTTAAGATGAATTTTATGCTAATATCGACCTTGACTTGATTTATGTAGTAAGTTCTGGTTTTCTCTCAGTGTAGGCTGTGCCTAACGCCCGTGTCGTTTACCGTTAATGTTAACCGTTCGATCGGCATTTGAATGCGTGTTTCTGTTTCTGTTTGTTTTGGCCATCATTCAATGAAAGAATTTCTTTAAGACATTTTTGGTGTGAAGAGTGTGAAATTTCAATAACAGTAAGAACGCATATTCGCATGCTAAACGGCCGAGGGTAACAGCGGGCTGGCGGGGTGTGACATATTTGTCGTTGCCGTCGCGCCTTATGCATCTGACCCACTTATCGAATTTGGTGCCGGACTTGGTATTCACGATGGCGTAGGCGTTGCCCACGGGCTAGACAGAGACAGAGATGGCGCACACGGCTGACCCAAAATACGTGCACACTCTAGAGTTTTCGGGTTCTGCTTGGCTTAGAAAACGGTTTCGTGACAGGCTCGCGCTTTCTAGCGCTTGTTTTTGCTCTCCCTCTCTCTCTCTCTCTCTTTCTTTTCGATTCAAAGAATGAGGATTGTCGCACGCCTGGCTTAATGACAGTTTTGTTTTTGTTTTTTTTTGTTTTAAATAGTTGGCCCTTTAAGAAAAATTTCCGGTTTGAACGTGAAAGCGTCGCACGTGACGCGGCCAACAACTGCAGCGGGCGGGTTGCGGGGGTTTTGGGGGTTTCGGACCGGCACATAATTGTCAGCTCGTCCAATTTTCCATTGTCAACAATTGCCAGCACTTTCGCTAAAGATCTTTCAGGTGAGATATCGCACCAGGTTTCAATTTTGTTGCGGTTTTTCTTCTTTTTTGGGTTAATGTACTTTCTATTTCATTCATAAAGCTGAACGTTTAATGTAAGCTTGAGTAAATACCTTAAAAAGAATTCGGACTCGAACCATGGCCCTGCCTTGAAGTTTTCTTCGTGAAGCAGGTTTTTATGATTCTTAAATTGTTCTGCATTTTATTTTCTTCTTTTATTTTTGGCCTGGCTTATCCCATATTTGTACCAGGTATTCACAATTATTTTGCCGCACAAGCAACCGGTTTGAATTGGACTTCGATTGAACTTAAGCATTTCCATGCGAGTCGCAACCCAAATACATTTATATTAGGCCCAGAATTCCGTGTACGTATACGTAATATCCGAAATGGGGCACACACTCGACTAGCTGAACAGTTACGGGACGCACCTGTCACAGAACCAGCTCCCAGCTCCATTAACCAGAACGAGGCGAGGCAAGCATCGAAACTGGTTTTGGGAGTTGGCCCCCAACTCCAAACTCCGAACCAGTTGCTCTTCTTACACTCAGAGAAAAGTCTGAAGAAAGATGTTGTATAAAAATCTGATCAAGGTCGCGGACAAAGTTCTAAATTTAAGAATTTTCTTTCGAGAACAAAGCATTAAGAAATATTCTACTATCATTCTCTGGGTATTTCTTAGTCTGTTTTTCTCTCAGTGCAGGGTCGGCTGCCTGCCGCCAGGTGGCGTCTTTCAGAGCGCTTTCTAGGCCAATGATCTTTCAGCACGGCTCGGCAAGATGCCTCAACGTTGAGCTTTGTTACGTCAGAGGCCTTTGGGGTTACATCTGGGCGCTGACTAAGCTCGACTTTCACTTGGCTAATTTCGTTTTTCTCTCGCTCTCCATCTCTTTCTCTATCACCATCTCTCTCTCTCTCTCTCTCTCTTTTGCAGATGAGCACGTGATCTAACTTCAACTTGACAACAAATGACAAAGTTACCAAGCAACATGAGAACCTTTAGCCAAATCTTTAGCATCTGCCTGCTGCTGGCGGCGAGCGCGCCGCCGGCTCGGGCACAGGATGAATCACTGGCGGGCAGCTTTCTGTCCGGACTGCTGGACACAATAACGAGCACCGCGGATGCCAAGGATTGCCCCGGCGTCTGTGTGCACACGCTGGCCACGCTCATCTGCTACGAGGTGCTCGACGATGTGCCCTGTCCCTCGCCCAGCATGAAGTGCTGCATAGAAAATGCGCCAGGTGAGTAGCCAAAGCTTCAGCTAATCCTGCATAATCTTGCTCCAACTAAAACCCTTTCAATCTAGGCAAGAATGCAACCGCAGCCACAACGCCAAGGATCACCACAAGCACAGCTGGCAGCAGCAGCACCACGCAGCGCAGCACCACACCCGTCCCGGCCAGCAGCAGCAGCACCACCAGACGTACCACGACCACGGCAAGCACCACGGCCAAGCCCAAGCCAAAGCCGCAGCCGAAACGTCCAGCTGCGACAAGTGCGCCGCCCGCCAGCTCCACAACGAGAAAACCCGCCACCACCAAAAAGTCCACAACGGGCAAGCCCAAGGACAAAGGGGAGGAGGCCACCAAAAACGAAGATGAGAACAGTAAGTTAAAACAATCCAAATCCAGTCCGAAACTAACCAAGTTTCCGCTTGATCTCGCAGAGAACTGCACCGGCGTCTGCGTGGCGGATCGCATTGCGGAATATTGCGAAGCCTATTTGACCAGTGGCGGGCTCTGCAAGGAGGGCACCAAGTGCTGCGTTTCACTGGACGAATACTCGAATGGCAAGCTGCCCAAGGACATCTACATACCGGCAAGTAAGTGCCCGATTAACCGATACCCTCTACTTAGATATATATGAAAAGAATCCCATTAAAAGCCCAATCTCTTTTACAGAGCACATGGGCAACCTGAAGAGCAATCAGACGCTGGTCAAAACCGCGGCCACCAAGTCGAGCAGCAGCACCAGCTCCACCACGACGACGACAACGTCGACCACAACCACCAGCACCACGCCCGAGCCGGCGCGCACCAAGACCAACAACAACAATAGTCACTCGCAGAACAAGCCCGGCAAGCACAAGAAGCCCACAACGACGACCACCACAACGGAGGCTGCCGCCGAGGAGGAGGAAGAAGAAGAGGAGGAGGACGATGAGCAGGATGAAACCCAAAGCAGCAGCAACAACAAGTTGAAATCCGGCCAGAATCAGGGCCAGGTGCTGAAGGAATGCGAGGGCGAGTGCATGAACGGCATCTTTGCCATCTTCTGCGATGACATCGACTCCGAGGCTTTCTGTCCCGGAGAGGGAAGCTGCTGTGTAACGGGCAGCGTCTCCGAAGCGGCGCCCGCGAAAACGCCAGCGCCCAGTAAGCCCGCTACCAAGATTGCCGCCAAGCCGGCGGCCAAGCCAGCGCGTCCAGCGGCGCCGGCACAGCCACCAGCAGCCGCGTCGCCCACACAGTCTGGCGGGGATCTGCTCTCCCAGTTCATATCCTTTGCGGAGAGCACACTGAACTCACCGTCAGCAGCCGCGCCACCACCACCGCAGGCTCCGCCCGCGGTTCAACGTTGTCCCGGCTTCTGTCTGCTCAACATTATGGCCGCCTTCTGTGAGCGACCGTCGGTGCTCCTGACCAATCCCACCACCTGCTCCAAGGGCTCGGTGTGCTGTGATAATTCGCGTGCAGGCGCGCCCAAGCCCAAGTTGCCGCCTCCGACGCATCCGCCCACACCGTCGCCCACGGCGCCGCCCTATGTGCTGCCCAATACACCGAGTCCGGATCCGCGCGAGGAATGCCCTGGCTCGTGCATTGTTAGCTTGCTCAGCTTCACCTGCTTCAGTAAGTACACCAAATGCTCACATAATCCTCCCAAGTCTAACGCTAATCCTTTGCAGAAAACGCCGAGATGACGGATCTGTTTAGATGCAAGCGCTCCGGGCAGATCTGCTGTGCGCCCAAAAGCAAAATCCTGGAGAAGCAACAGTTCCAGACGCGCAACGACACCTCCTACTTCAACTATCCGCCCATGGGCCCCCCGCCGCCACCCTACGCCCCACAGCCGCCGCAGCAACCACCACAATCCCCTTATGCGCCTTCCGGCTACATGTCCAATCAACCTCCGCCGCCACCGCCGCATTTGACGCATGGATATCAACCGGGATTGCCGCCGCCCAGCTATGCGGACTATTACGGACCCGGTCCCGGACAGCAGCCCGCCCTGCCACCAGCGACAGCGCCACCACCACCCCCACCCCCTCCGACGACGACGACGAGCACCACGACGACAACGCCACGTCCGCACGTATATTCCAAGTACGTGTGCGGAGTCAAGGGTACGCTGCGCACAGGTCGCTCCCGCAGCTCGCCGGCGCTCAACTACGTTACCTATGCCCGGGCCAAGTACGGGCTGCAGCGTTCGGCCCGTCAACTGGCCACATCCTATGCCGGCAGCGGCGGCAGCAGCATTAACAAGTCCAACGAGCGTCTGGTGCTCGGCTCCGCAATTGTGCCCATCCAGATACACAACGACAAGCTGGGCGATCTGGTGGACACCAGCGGCCTGCAGAGCAATCAACTGCGCTCTTACCACGACCAGCCCGACCAAGAGGCGGCCGTTGTCTATCCGGAATACTATCAGCGCACCAGCTACCACAATCCCGGCCAGCTGCAGGCCAACTACAGTCGCCGCCGGGCGCGCGTCGTCGGCGGCGAGGATGGCGAAAACGGCGAATGGTGCTGGCAGGTGGCCCTCATCAATTCCCTGAATCAGTATCTGTGTGGAGCGGCGCTCATCGGCACCCAGTGGGTCCTCACCGCGGCGCATTGTGTCACCAAGTGAGTAAACTTAGAGAAATATAGCTACAAATGCAACTATGCGTAAAAGTTTCCAAAATCAGGTCAAGTTTTGAAATTTATCGAGTTAAGGTTACAATTAGTTTAGAAAGTTGTGGAATCACTTTCTTATAGCTTATAGTTTTTCTCTGAATGTAGTTTCCATCTAATCTTTGTTGCTTGCTTCCATTTTCTCCCTGCTCCGCAGCATTGTGCGCTCCGGCGATGCCATCTATGTGCGTGTGGGTGACTACGATCTGACCCGTAAATATGGCAGTCCCGGCGCCCAGACGCTGCGCGTGGCCACGACCTATATACACCACAATCACAACAGCCAGACGCTGGACAACGACATCGCGCTGCTCAAACTGCACGGCCAGGCGGAGCTGCGGGATGGCGTCTGTCTGGTCTGTTTGCCGGCGCGCGGCGTCAGCCATACGGCCGGCAAGCGCTGCACAGTCACCGGCTACGGCTACATGGGCGAAGGTGAGTAATACGAAAACACGGCTACAAGGTGGAGCTCTCTCTCAATCTCCATTTCTCCATTTGGCAGCTGGTCCGATACCGTTGCGTGTGCGCGAGGCGGAGATACCCATTGTGAGCGATGCGGAGTGCATACGCAAGGTGAACGCGGTCACGGAGAAGATCTTCATATTGCCGGCGTCCAGTTTCTGTGCCGGCGGCGAGGAGGGACACGATGCCTGCCAGGGCGATGGCGGCGGTCCGCTGGTCTGCCAGGACGATGGCTTCTTCGAGCTGGCCGGGCTCGTGTCATGGGGCTTCGGCTGCGGTCGGGTCGATGTGCCCGGCGTCTACGTGAAGGTCTCCTCCTTCATCGGCTGGATCAATCAGATCATCAGCGTGAATAACTTATAGTGCACCAGCCAGTCCCAAGGAATCCCGCACTTGTAGCACCTTCCTGCCCGGGAATGGACTATGACTGAATGGATTCCGACTGCTGCCAAACTCTAACGACTGTTAACGTAAACCCATCCTAGTGTAATCTACTCGTACATAACTCACATTCTACTAACTCACGTCCTTCCCTCTTAGCGTAAAGGCAATCTTTAAAAGTATTCCCCCCTCCCTCCCTCCCCTTATACATATAATCATAAAAAAAACAACAACAAATCTATTGTAAACTGTTTTTGTATATACAAAAAAAGAAAATACAAGAAAACGTTCGTCATATTTCATAAAAATGTGCAGAGAAAAAATATCAATTTGAAACGAAGGCTCCGCGACTTGAACTTCGGTATGAGCATTAATTAAAATATCTTCTTATAATGTATTCACATTTTTAATGGAAAATATCGGAAAGAAAAAACGAAAGAAGCTCTCGACGAGGCTGCCCGACTAGCAGATATCCTGTATTCCTGTGCTTTCCGAGAGCCTGAAAATGTAGAAAATTATTTCTGTAGATTCCAAAAACATTAGCTACTCCCCTTAAGAATACCTAGTAGATGTTACCGATTATTATCGATATATCAAAATTTTGGGAAAAAAGTGGAAGCTGTCGAAAAAAATGAAAAACGGGTGAGAGAAGTTTCGAAATGTGGAATACTTTTGCTTTGTTTATATATACAAAATTTATTTTATCTAGCGCTTACAATCTTTGGGATATGCTCAAAAATCGGTAGGGGAAATCGATATATATCGATTATTAGGAAAAGGAGCGGCTACCGAAAATAGTTATTTACGAGAATTCATAATTACATAAATAATTCAAGACTATATTCAATTGGTGTATATCCTATGAGGACCTAAATATCATATGTGTAATCCTTAACTCCATTATATATTATCGATTACTATCGATATATCTCAAGTTTGGGCAAATGGAAGAAAGCTGTCAAGCCGTGGAGTACGAGTGGAAATATTTGTGTTCTGTTTATAAATACCAAATTTGTTAAAGTTTAGCTCTCACAATATTTGGGATATGCTTAGAAAATCGGACAATGAATTCGATATAAATCGATTAATATAAGAAGGGGACGGTTATCGAAAATATTTCTTTGAGAGAATTTGTATTACAAACAAGATATATCTGCCACTTTAAGTATCTGAGATCTTTGTCAAATTCAAACTCCTTGTAAGACATATTTGCCCAACTTCATTATACCCTCTAATATTGCGCCGGGTACAGCAAACAGTTGACCAAAATGTCTGCGCAGCTGGAAAAAGGATTCCCGCTCACGCACCCAAATGACTGGCGCACAGCTTTAAGATTCTTTTGCGGCGAGAGGCGGGGCACGAAGCGCGCTCAGAGAGAATGAGAGAGAGAGAGAGAGGGAGAGAGAGAGGGAATCGAAGAGAAACGTAGGAACGTGTCTGAAAAACTTACCCTCATTGGTCTCGAGTGAAAACTGGTAGCGCCCAATGCCTTCGGTTTTTGTCAGCATCTGCGTCTGCGACTGCGTCTCCGTCTTCGGGCTCGCATACCAAATCCTCTCCTGCCTGCTCCTCTTGTTGTTGTTGTTGCTGTTGCCTCTTTTTTTAACCCTTTCTGGCTGCTGCTGCGTGATTTTATGTACGTGGTTTTTTTTCTTTTCGTGCAGCTCTCTTCCAAAGTATCTCAAAGATGTTTCCCTTGAGGTGGAAGAAGAAGAAGAAGAAGAAGAAGCAGCAGCAAACGAAAGCAGCGACGCGTCGGGCGCAAAAGGGTTCCCGAGCTGCCCAACCACGGAGGCGAGAACAGAAGTTCGTCTGGCCTCGAGCTGAGCGGATGGCAGAGATCGAAATCAAAGCGAGTGTTCAACCGATACAACAAATACGATCCTCGAACCTGAAGTGTAGTGTAGTTATCTATATTCTATCGTAGTGCATCCCTTTTCGTTAGTTTCACATATTTGAGTTCGATTTTGCATGCATTTTGTTTTGGTTCTTTGTGCTTGTGCCTGCTTCTTGTTTGGTCGTCGTCCTCCTCGCGTATCCTTTAGCCACCTTGCCGTGCCGCATCCACGCACAACAACAATGGAGGCGCATTCGCCAACCACAGCGGCTGCGGCAACAACAACAACAATTATCACAACAACAACAACAGCAGCAGCAGCAGCAGCGGCAGCAGCAGCGGCAGCGGCAGCGGCAGCCTCCCCAGCGCCGGGAGGCACAGCCTCGAGCACAGCTCCCTCTCCAGCTGGCAAGAGTCAACACAATGTTGTCACAGGAAGCGGAAGCCTCGCCGCCTCCAGCTGCTCCTCGGCCGGCAGCCTGGTCCAGTCCCTGCCCCAGTTGCTCACCACAAGCAGCAGCATTGAGCTGCTAAAACAGGACGATGTCAACAATCTGTCCCTGGCCAGCGGCCTCTCGGAGGGTCAGCGATCACTTTCCGGCGCGCCGTCGGCCTCATCCAGTCCCATACTTAGTCCGCAGGGCAAGATCTTTGGACGCAATGCGAATGGCACACGTGAGTAGATCTTTGCTTTAATACTTTTCGGGAGGTGATATTTTAGAATATATATTATAAACAGATAATTATTATTATTATGACAATATAAATATTAATGAAGAAGCATGGGTTAGGGTTCCGGTTACACGTTGTGCAGTTGTCCAAGTGTTTTTGGAAAGATTACAAAGATGATCTTGTCTTTTCTCCAATCTCCAATCCAAATACGAAAAGTCTGGCTTATGTGTCTGGCAGGTCTGTAGATCTGTGTGTTTCAGGCCAAGCTAATATCTCAGCTTTAAAGCTGAAACCTTGCGTAGATCCGTATTTTCGTAAGCGCAATCGTATGACTAAGCATAATCGGTTAGCTTAAAAATAGACAACAAAGAACTAGATGAAAAGCAAGATAACTATGAAATTCAATAACCATAGGACTTCCTGCCCGAAGTCTTATTTGAAAGGCCTTCCGACTAAGTCGACAATAACTTTAGCTTAAAACTTATATTCGTAACTTAAAGGTGTTTTCTATATAAAGATCTTATTTAAGATCCCGACACATGATCTAGATAGTTTCAATATTTAACCTTTAAATCATAAAGCTCCCTTTTGTTATACATTTACAAAGCTCTGCAATTACGTGCTTCAATGTGATCCATTCGAGTTAAACCTTTTCTTTCTTTCTTTCTTCTTTTAAGTCTAGAAATATATCGAATATCCAGAAGAATATCCTAGATATTGAAGCTTATTCTGCTTGCACTAAACATTCATTTAATATATGTTTTAAGTCAAAACAAAAATTTTACTTTAAGATAATGTCCGTTAAAGAAATGAGAACTTTCTTGAACGAAACTTTCATTTAGATCGGATAAAATGAATCTTTTAATTACATCATTTATTTTTCCCCAAGTTTATAAAAGTCTACGGCTTTCAGCATAAACTTTCTATCCGTTCCTTGAGACTATTTCAGTTCTTTAAAGTTCTTTAAAGATTGAAAAGAATCTAAGATCTTTCATTTTATCCAACTTATATACTTACTAATTGCCTAAGTTTCTGAATTTCTGCAGCTTTTTAAGTTTTCTACCGCTGCATATCAAATTCGCATTCAGTTGGCTTTTGTTTGCGGATTTCCCGCGCTTTTTCAAGCTTTCCAGCTTTTTGTTGTTGTTTGTAACGGAAACCTGGGGCTGGCGGACCGTTGTTTTGTTTGGTTCCGGTTTTGCACTTATTTGGTGCCAGCCAGGAACCACCCTGAGCAGCCGCTCAGGGCGTCTATTTCAGGCGCATTGTCTGCCGAGCACCAGGTAGCCAGGTAGCTCAATGGAGGCCCTGTCATCCAATGAAACGCGCGCTGATCTTCAGGTATATAACAGCCGTTAGCTTACCCCTCAACATGATAGGTCCGCGTCTTAGGGGTAGCTTGAGAGAAAGCCAAAAAAAAAACAAAAACTCACCCCAGGCAGAGTCGAGGGTAGCAATCACAGCCTGTCAATACCCGCTGGAAGGCTATTATATGCTAGGGATTTCTGGGCAAGATTGAGCTGCGTCCGCCGCAGCTTCATCAGCGGCCATTGGCACGTACACGGCTCCAAGTTATTGCCAGCAATGGAATTTTGAACGACAAGAATTTCGAACGTTCGGTAAAAAGTCGCATTTAATTTATCGTTTTATATGAGAAATAGTTTTCGGTTACTTGGCCAAAAGCAGTTGGCAGGCCCCGGCGTCTGCGAATCAATGCGTTTTTTTTTCTTCTTCATTTTGCCCATAATCGAAGCGATCGCAAACGATTGACGTCCCTCACACACACACACACACACACACACACACGCACACCCAGGCTGCGTCCAGTTGCTGGTCGAGATTCGCGGCCTGGCCTGGTCTGGCCAGGCGGCTTGGTATGTGGCGTCGAATGTCATTATTGCTTTCAAGTGCCAACTAAAAAGCAACTGCAGTTAATTTTTTGTCCATCTTTGCCATTTGCCAACGCATAAAAACAACATATTTAGCAAATGACAACAACAACAACAACAACAGCCACGTCGAACAGGCAGCAAAACATAAGCAGCAGCAACATTAACAGACTTGCCCCAACAACAACAACAACAAGCAGCAAATAAGTGTGCTCTAGTCCGGGGGTATATGCTAGCAGATACCCTATAAATACATCCTCGCCGCACATTCGTGTCTCCTCAGTGCATGCGAAATTCATTTGTGATTAACTTCAATGTTTACTGTGCGATCCTTATGAAACTTTCAGTTCCTCAAGATGACAATCCATTCTGTGTATCAGAGAGAAATCAGATCTATAGCTCTTCAATATACTGAGTTCTTTGGGATAGTGGGGGTAGCTATCCACAAAGTGAACTACTCTTGGACCCAACTCAAAGCAACAGCATTCAAAATGCATTTCTAGATAACTTCAATGTTTACTGTGCGATCCTTATGAAACTTTGAGTTCCTCAAGTTCACATTTCAATCTGTGTATATCACAAAAATCAGAGCTAAAGCTCTTCAATATCCTCAGTTCTATAGGATCAGCTATTCACAAAGTGAACTACTCTTCATCTGCGTTTGCTTTATAATGGCCTAATTGCCAAATTTGTTAGCTCTAGCTCATATAAACTCAAGGCTATGCTCAAGGAATCTAGATGGTAAATCGATATTTATCGATTTTATGGTTGTGGGGCAGTTATCGAAAGAAATTGCTTCTGCTTATCTAAAAACGGGGGGATATTTCTTTTCAAATGCTCTATTTTTGGCTGATACCAGAAGCTTTTGAAAACTTGCTGGCTTTCATTCTAAAATTCTTCGAGATATGTACATATATTCAAAAATGGACTTAGATCGATATATCGATCGACATCGATTAGTTTTAAATGACCATGATCAACATTCCAAAGGCATAAATAACTCTATAAGCCCGGAGATGCCTTCAACTATCTGTTACATGCGTTAACCCATTGTCGATATACCCAATATTATCCATTTTCAATAAGTACAGGGTATAACTAGCGACAGCAAAAAGCGACCCGCAAATTAAATAAATATATAAGAAAAAAAATGAAGAAAACCAACAAGCCGCTGCAGCCGAACGGAGTGACAATCAGCGCGATCCAAGAGCAAGCAGCCAGACAGAAATCGTAGCCCCCAACCCAACCCTAACCATGGACTCATGTGGACTCATGTGGACACATGGGCACATGGGCAGTTCCAGTTCCAGTTTGCCTGCGGCGGGCTGCTCCTTTTCTTATGCTCCTCCTTCTCCTGCTCCTGCTCCAGCTCCTGCTCGGCCCCCCTCGCATTATTTGTGTATTGAAATCACGTCTCATTTATTTATTGCTGCAAATACCTTACCCCTCAAGTCTCGCCCCTCCCTCCTGCAATCCCAGATACAATCCAGACTCTCGCTTCTGTTTTACGCAAAGAAAAAAAAGCTGCGTCTGCGTTAAATACTCCTCATTGGCCAGAGACCAGACCAGGGGCTGGCCATAGAAGAAGAAGTGTCACCTACTTAACCCCAAAGGCATCCAACTAACAATAGAACTGGGCGGTATTTGGGATATAGAAGGAAATGGATTGGAATAGAGTTGAAAGAGTAGAAAGTTAAGAAATATTGTAAACTTTGTTAAGCTTGTTTTAGATATAGCTATACGATCCTTGTTCACGATCCAAACTTTTTCAAATGATATTAGCCAATATCTTCTGCCTTTCATTCATTTACCATGAACAATTTCTTATTCAATCCTTCATATAATCCTTTATATATAATATTTATATATCAGAAAAGGATTCTATTTAATTCCTTATAATGTATATGGTATCAATCTTTCAAGCTCTTTAATCTCAAATCAATAACTTTCTATGTATATAGATACAAATAACAAGCCCTCCTTCTCGATTTCTTATCTATTGCCCAATAAAACTGAACAGGCTCGTTTTGGGCTTGTGTTTAGAGAAGGATTTGACATGCGAAGGACATTGCACTCATTCTTTGGCTTCTCACAAAACGTATCAACTATTATGGAGTTTATGGGTTTGGTTGAGATTCCTTTCGGAAATTTGCTGCCTCGCTAGTTTGTCAACGTGTCATAAATTGTGACAGGCATGCAATCATGGGTTAATGATTGGCAACACATCAAGTGACAAACGCCAACTACACCATGCTACATACACCATGCTACATGGTGCGTCTACAACTTGTACTCAGCCCCAACCTTATCCGCCTTCTGCTTTTACTCTTGTTGTGCTTGTTGTTTGTCTTGTAGCTCGTCAGAGTCTGCGTATGTGCACCAACAACAACAACAAAAAAAGCAAGAGAGCGATAGTCGAGTCGGCGAGATACCCTGTAAAGGCCTCTGGGAGCGGGAAAGAATACTGAGCTTGAAGAATGCATTCTTAAATAAGTTCTGTTTTTAGTGTCAGTTCGTTGTGAAATTTGCAGGTCTTCTGGATTGAAGTCAAATGAGTACAGGATATCCCAACTATCAAATCAACAAAACCTGCAAATAATCAGATATAAACGTTTAAATTATCTCTAGCTCTGATACTCTCGGAGATCAGCAAGCTTTTATACTTAGAATAGGCTCATAATTAGTCGAAGATCTAACTGCATCTACTGCACACGACCAACCCATGTTCGATAAGTACAGGGTATACAAAAAAATCGGCCCCAACGCGATCGATTGTGTGTGTTTGTTTTTTCTGTTGTTGTTATTTTTGCCTGGTTTTGTTATAATTTAGTTGGCCAGCTCGTTTTTCTATTAATTAAAGTTGGTAGCGCACACCGGCAATGGGAACTGGTAACCGGAGACTGAAGACTGAAGACTGAAGACGGAAGACTGAAGACGGAAGACTGGAGACTAAAGACTGATGAGCGGGGTATAGAGACGAGAGCAAAGGCTCGACTAAAATATTCTCACATAATTATTTACGATTTGACATAATCATCAGCGTCGTTCATTGGCGGCCTTTTAGGTTCAGCCATAAATTCTGTGTGTCTGTGGAGAGAGGAGCCAGGGCCCAGATGCCAGATGCCAGATGATACGAGCTCTATTGCTCTCTATACACAAATAGTTCACACGGAAAACATTTACATTTTGTAGCTGAAAAGCGAGCAAAAGTGATAGCAGAAAAAAACATAAATGAGGAAAAAATCAAGTAAAATAAATGAAAAGAAAAGAACAGAAAAGATTAAGATGATCCTTGGGATCCTTTTGCGCATGCGTGACGCATTTCTAACGAGTTTGCGCCGAACCCGAAGAACCTTGCCTATACAAGGACGAAAGCGAAAGGGTTGCACACACACACACACACACACACACACACTCGCACTCGCACTCGCATTTGCTTATGCAGATGAGCTCGTCGACGGCGTTCCCAACTTCTTGCCTCGTCCTTTTTGTGCGCTTTTTCGGGTTTCATTTTTTTTCGTTTTTTTTTTTATTGGGTTTCGTTTTTTTTTTTTTTGTTTTATGCTGAAGAGCAAAAGGGTTTACGGTCCAGACGTCCGTCGAGTTTTTTTTATACTAAAAAAAAAAGCGAATTTAATTAAATTTTTTTCTTATGGACGCGAAACATTATGAGAACGCAGCCGAGCGGAGCTCTATAAATATCAGTTCGGATGCCTCAGCAGAAAGTTTTATAATTTAATCACGAAAGGTGTAATGCATAGAAGAAGACACCGCTGACCCCATTAGGTATAAATACATGATTGATTGATTGATCTGACAGATAAACATGTTTTTTATGCAAAAAAGTATCTTAGTTTTGGGAATGCGCGCTGATAGATAAAGATAGATATAGATAGACACAGATTTGTCTGAAAGTCAACCAAATCGGATTAGTCTAGGAACAATCGGTCGAAAACTGAGTTGATATATCCATGAAATCTTGAATAAGCCCGACTTTATATCTCTCGACTCGTTATATCTATAAATGTATCTCTTAGCTGTCACAGGAACAATCTATCTATCATATGGGAACAATCCGTCGAAAACTGAGTTGATTTATCTATGATATCTTGCACAAGCCTGACAATTATTTGTTTCCCTATGATCTCTTGCACAAGCCTGACATCTATTTGTTTCCCTATGATCCTAACAATATATAATATATAATATATATATATATATATATATATAATAATATTAACATAAAGTTATCTTCATCAATCCCCGAAAATTCAATCTTTAATAGATCTGCGAGCTGCCATTACATTTTGACAGCTATATTATATGAATCCAATAGATTATCCGTGTCTATACTTCTACTCCATTCTAATTTTTTTCCATTATATTTTATTTCCTTTTTTGCATCACATTCTGAATTCCCGTCTACTCTTTGCAGTGATCACCACATCCCGGCCGAGCAACGAGGCGGAGGTGCAGCTGTATCGAGTGCTCCAACGGGCCAGTCTGCTGGCCTATTACGATACGCTGCTGGAGATGGGCGGCGATGATGTGCAGCAGCTGTACGATGCGGGCGAGGAGGAGTTCCTTGAGATAATGGCGCTGGTGGGCATGGCCTCCAAGCCGCTGCACGTGCGTCGACTGCAGAAGGCGCTGCACGAATGGGCCAATAATCCCGGCCTGTTCCAGGGTCCCATGCTGCCGCAGCTAGGTGAGAATGGAGCACCAAGGCGCATAGCTGGCGCAGATTTAAATGTTCCTATCTGTCTAGGTCTGTGTGAGACGCCCACCAAGCCGCCCGCCCTGGTCTTCAATCCGGACGCAACGCCCGCTCTGCCACGCAATAAATTTGCTTCCTTTCAGCCCACAACGGTGCCGTTGGTGACGGCAACGTCGCCGGCATCGGCGCCGGCAACCCCTCATCTGCTCTCACAGATTAGCGCGCCGGTCTTGTGCCCCACGCTGCCCGCCGTGCTGCAGAGTCCAACGCCCGCGAACGTGGTGCTGCCCGCGAGTACGCTGGCCAGCAATTCTGGTTGTGTGGCAGGCGTTGCTTCGGTTGTTGCCGCCAGCACTGCGCATCAGGTGTCCTCCAGCTCGCCACAGCTGACACCTGTGCTGACCGAGCTGCAGGTGCAGCGGATAGCCATGTGCGCGGCGAAGATTGCCCGGCAGCTGCCGCAGCGCGAGCCGCGGGCACAGACCTCCAAGAAGCGCACCACACGCGAACTGGAGCAGGTGATTGCGATGGGTGAGCACGATCCGCGACGCATGGATGAGATACGTAAGTACTCGGCCATCTATGGCCGTTTCGATTGCAAGCGACGTCCGGAGAAGCCGCTCACCCTGCACGAGGTCTGTGTCAATGAAGCGGCCGCCCAGCTCTGTCGCAATCCTCAGACCATTTGGCTGCTCACACGCCGTGATGAGCTCTTCCCCCTGGCCCGCCAGATTGTCAAGGATGCGGGCTTTGGCCATTCGGCGAGCATCGCTCGCTACGGCGGCCTGCTCACCCAGCTGCCCGCCCAGGGCAGTCTCCAGCGTGGCGCGCCCATCGATGTGGACTGCGAGTCCAGCGATTCGGCTGCGCCGCTGCCGACCAAGCGGCAGCGTCTCTCCTCCACGGAGGCGGCACAGCTGCCCATGGAACTGAATCGGGTAAGGAAGACCGAATCCGTTGAGCCGTAATGCGATCTGGTTGGCCTGGTGGAGTGCTTCTGCCTCAGCTTCAGCTTCAGCTTCAGCTTTCGAACAAAAATAACCCCAAATTTTGCTTTGCAGCTTTTGTTTCCGTAACCCGATCGATCGGTCAGGAAATTTACTAACGTCTGGTCTAGAGGTTCTTTTTAGAATATCTTGATCCTGATCCGTATTGTAGTAGATTCTGCATTGAATATTTATCATTTAATCTCTGTGGTTTTTGAAAGTATTGTAGTTTATTTTAGTTGTAAACGAATCCTAGTCTTCGCTTTAATTTAAGCACGGGTTGTGGGTAGAGCTGTTGCACATCTGTAAAGTATGCGAGCAACGCCGGGTAATTTCCGTCAGTAAAGCTTGTGATTATTCGTTATCAATGAACGAGTACATAGTCATGTCTATTCGTCTGTCTGCCTCTCTGTCTGTCTGTCTCTCTGTCTGCCAGGTAAAAGTAGAGTCTTTATAAATTTGGAATAATTCCGAAACTTCGCTTTTGGGCTCATATTTCAGAGGCCCCATCGGACCACAATATCATCTGACTATCATCAGAACTATTGCTCAAAATGTATGTTCCTGTATGAAATATATTTGTGGTTCTTTAAAATCTCTTCACAAAACTCTTTAAAGTCAAGTTTTCCAAATCTTATCTTATTGATCTTATATACCATATAGTTACAATAGGAACCATCGTCATAACCCTTCCGTTCCTTAAGATATCGTAAATAAACTCAACAGATATTAGCTTCAATCATTCCCTCACCTACCTGGAAAACCGTATGCCATATATCTATTGGAATATTAAGTCTTCGGTCTACCGAATATATATATAAAATTTATTTTGTTAGTATATTTGTTGTTGTTGCACTTTATTGGATTTATGTTAACTCAAGTATTTATTAGTTAAATTGTTGTTATTTGTATACAATTTTACCTAAACTCGCCTCTACACTTCTTCTTCAGCTTTCTTTAGCTCTTCTTTCTTTGAACTTTGAACTCTCTTCTGCTAGCCCTAGCTTTAGTTATTTAGTGGGTAGTCCCTTGTTATATATATATTTCTGCAATATGTGGTGTACCTTTCGTTGAGCCAATAAATAAATTCTTCTGCTTTCTGAAAAACCCAATGAACATCGTGTTATCCTTATATGCCTGCTTAACGCTTTTTTTTGCCGAGCTCAGCTTTTATTAACCTGTGCTGTTCGGAGATTTTAATAAACAATCTTATTGCACAACCAATCCATAAAAGGAAGCTGTTGAGGATTCGCGCTACAATCTCTTTGCCATGTACCAAAAGTTCGCCAAGCCGCCGTTCGATTTGACGGAAATCGCCAAGTTCTCGTAAGTAAAAGCCGTAGAACCTACCTTTCCGATAGTCCATATATCTTATATATATATTACGACTTTTTTTTTCTTCAGGTTGGGCAAAACGGCCGACTTTGAGGACAACGATTCGCGCTTCTCGTTCAGCAACTCGAGCTCCCCGCCCATGCCAGTGAGTATGTGTTGGAGCGCATCCCGTGCTGGCCAGCTGGCTAGAGACTATTCCGAGTAATCCTCTCTCTCTCCCCCCATTTTCCCAGGGCAATGGTCTGGAAAGTGAACGCTCGCCGGTCTCATCGCTGGACGCCTGCCCGGCCAAACAAAGCCACAGCGAGCTGAACTCGGGACCTGAAACTGTCGACCTAACAGCTGCCGGCGTACAGGTCATATCCGCAGCGGGTGATAATATAATTGCCGTGGCCAATCCGGCCCTGGCACTGAGCCCCACCCTGAACGAGGTGCTCAAGCGCAATGCTGCCTCACCGGAAGCCTAGACCAGCAACTGCAACAATTTATCCAATTATTCAATGCCCAGTGCCAGTTGTAGAACATAAGAATTTCAGTGCAATTTAATTAAATACAATTTGTTAGCTATAAGTCGCAAATTAAATCAATAATTAGCCCGTTAATCCTGTGATCTAAACTATTCTGTAATAAACAAGCGTGGCCTAGGCGAGCGTATACGACTAGAGGGTACCCTGCACAAGCTCCACACAAGACATACCCTCGCATTTATTTTATATATCGTAGTTTTACATATTTGTAATATATATCAGCTGTAAGTCACGAATTATTTATTCTTCAATAGCTTCTGTGTTTCTTTCAAACGTTTTTAATTATTTTTTGGATATGGATTGACATCCTTTACCAATACATTTATACCTTTTTAATTCGTACGGATCCCTACTATAAACTGGCATTCTAACATTTCGAATATCGATGGATTAACAAAAGTTATTTGAAAGTTAACATTTCAAAATCGGACATTTTTTGGCCGAGATATTAAGAAAAAATGATCAAAAAAGTTTTGATTTTCGAACCGACCCCGATTTTGACAAAAAACGTGATGTAACCCCTTGCCATTTTGGTCGATTTTGGTCAAAATTTAGATGTTCTATTTTTGGATGCCAATCGATAGTACTGTTACTTACGAGTCCAAAATGGTATAAAATTCTAAAATCTGACGTTTTTTGGGCGAGATATTCCAAAAAATCATCAAAAAAGGTTGACTTCACAATCGAATCGCTTTTCGAACCATAACTTTTGTATTTCCATCGATATTCGAAATGTTGGAATGCCAATTTATAGTAGGGATCCGTACGAATTAAAAATGGTATAACATTTCAAAATCGGACATTTTATGGCCGAGATATTAAGAAAAAATGATCAAAAAAGTTTTGATTTTCAAACCGACCCCGATTTTGACAAAAAACGTGATGTAACCCCTTGCCATTTTGGTCGATTTTGGTCAAAATTTAGATGTTCTAGTTTTGGATGCCAATCGATAGTACTGATACTTACGAGTCCAAAATGGTATACAATTCTAAAATCTGACGTTTTTTGGCCGAGATATTAAGAAAAAATGATCAAAATAGTTTTGATTTTCGAACAATCGCATCGTCTTTTGAACCATAACTTTTGTATATCCATCGATATTCGAAATGTTGGAATGCCAATTTATAGTAGGGATCCGTACGAATTAAAAATGGTATAACATTTCAAAATCAGACATTTTATGGCCGAGATATTAAGAAAAAATGATCAAAAAAGTTTTGATTTTCGAACAATCGCATCGTCTTTTGAACCATAACTTTTGTATATCCATCGATATTCGAAATGTTGGTATGCCAATTTATATTAGGGATCCGTACGAATTAAAAATGGTATAACATTTCAAAATCGGACATTTTATGGCCGAGATATTAAGAAAAAATGATCAAAAAAGTTTTGATTTTCGAACAATCGCATCGTCTTTTGAACCATAACTTTTGTATATCCATCGATATTCGAAATGTTGGAATGCCAATTTATAGTAGGGTTCCGTACGAATTAAAAATGGTATAACATTTCAAAATCTGACATTTTATGGCCGAGATATTAAGAAAAAATGATCAAAAAAGTTTTGGTTTTCGAACCGACCCTGATTTTGACAAAAAACGTGATGTAACCCCTTGCCATTTTGGTCGATTTTGGTTAAAATTTAGATGTTCTATTTTTGGATGCCAATCGATAGTACTGATACTTACGAGTCCAAAATGGTATAAAATTCTAAAATCTGACGTTTTTTGGGCGAGATATTAAGAGAAAAAGATCAAAAAAGTTTTGATTTTCGAACCGACCCCGATTTTGACAAAAAACGTGATGTAACCCCTTGCCATTTTGGTCGATTTTGGTTAAAATTTAGATGTTCTATTTTTGGATGCCAATCGATAGTACTGTTACTTACGAGTCCAAAATGGTATAAAATTCTAAAATCTGACGTTTTTTGGGCGAGATATTCCAAAAAATCATCAAAAAAGGTTGACTTCACAATCGAATCGCTTTTCGAACCATAACTTTTGTATTTCCATCGATATTCGAAATGTTGGAATGCCAATTTATAGTAGGGATCCGTACGAATTAAAAATGGTATAACATTTCAAAATCGGACATTTTATGGCCGAGATATTAAGAAAAAATGATCAAAAAAGTTTTGATTTTCGAACAATCGCATCGTCTTTTGAACCATAACTTTTGTATATCCATCGATATTCGAAATGTTGGTATGCCAATTTATAGTAGGGATCCGTACGAATTAAAAATGGTATAACATTTCAAAATCGGACATTTTATGGCCGAGATATTAAGAAAAAATTATCAAAAAAGTTTTGATTTTCGAACCGACCCCGATTTTGACAAAAAACGTGATGTCACCCCTTGCCATTTTGGTCGATTTTGGTCAAAATTTAGATGTTCTATTTTTGGATGCCAATCGATAGTACTGTTACTTACGAGTCCAAAATGGTATAAAATTCTAAAATCTGACGTTTTTTGGGCGAGATATTAAGAAAAAATGATCAAAAAAGTTTTGATTTTCGAACCGACCCCGATTTTGACAAAAAACGTGATGTAACCCCTTGCCATTTTGGTCGATTTTGGTCAAAATTTAGATGTTCTATTTTTAGATGCCAATCGATAGTACTGTTACTTACGAGTCCAAAATGGTATAAAATTCTAAAATCGGACGTTTTTTGGGCGAGATATTCCAAAAAATCATCAAAAAAGGTGGACTTCACAATCGAATCGCTTTTCGAACTATACCTTTTGTATATCCATCGATATTCGAAATGTTGGAATGCCAATTTATAGTAGGGTTCCGTACGAATTAAAAATGGTATAACATTTCAAAATCGGACATTTTATGGCCGAGATATTAAGAAAAAATGATCAAAAAAGTTTTGATTTTCGAACAATCGCATCGTCTTTTGAACCATAACTTTTGTATATCCATCGATATTCGAAATGTTGGAATGCCAATTTATAGTAGGGTTCCGTACGAATTAAAAATGGTATAACATTTCAAAATCTGACATTTTATGGCCGAGATATTAAGAAAAAATGATCAAAAAAGTTTTGGTTTTCGAACCGACCCTGATTTTGACAAAAAACGTGATGTAACCCCTTGCCATTTTGGTCGATTTTGGTTAAAATTTAGATGTTCTATTTTTGGATGCCAATCGATAGTACTGATACTTACGAGTCCAAAATGGTATAAAATTCTAAAATCTGACGTTTTTTGGGCGAGATATTAAGAAAAAATGATCAAAAAAGTTTTGATTTTCGAACCGACCCCGATTTTGACAAAAAACGTGATGTAACCCCTTGCCATTTTGGTCGATTTTGGTTAAAATTTAGATGTTCTATTTTTGGATGCCAATCGATAGTACTGATACTTACGAGTCCAAAATGGTATAAAATTCTAAAATCTGACGTTTTTTGGGCGAGATATTAAGAAAAAATGATCAAAAAAGTTTTGATTTTCGAACCGACCCCGATTTTGACAAAAAACGTGATGTAACCCCTTGCCATTTTGGTCGATTTTGGTCAAAATTTAGATGTTCTATTTTTGGATGCCAATCGATAGTACTGATACTTACGAGTCCAAAATGGTATAAAATTCTAAAATCTGACGTTTTTTGGCCGAGATATTAAGAAAAAATGATCAAAAAAGTTGTGATTTTCGAACAATCGCATCGTCTTTTGAACCATAACTTTTGTATATCCATCGATATTCGAAATGTTGGAATGCCAATTTATAGTAGGGATCCGTACGAATTAAAAATGGTATAACATTTCAAAATCAGACATTTTATGGCCGAGATATTAAGAAAAAATGATCAAAAAAGTTTTGATTTTCGAACAATCGCATCGTCTTTTGAACCATAACTTTTGTATATCCATCGATATTCGAAATGTTGGAATGCCAATTTATAGTAGGGATCCGTACGAATTAAAAATGGTATAACATTTCAAAATCGGACATTTTATGGCCGAGATATTAAGAAAAAATGATCAAAAAAGTTTTGATTTTCAAACCGACCCCGATTTTGACAAAAAACGTGATGTAACCCCTTGCCATTTTGGTCGATTTTGGTCAAAATTTAGATGTTCTAGTTTTGGATGCCAATCGATAGTACTGATACTTACGAGTCCAAAATGGTATAAAATTCTAAAATCTGACGTTTTTTTGGGCGAGATATTCCAAAAAATCATCAAAAAAGGTTGACTTCACAATCGAATCGCTTTTCGAACCATAACTTTTGTATTTCCATCGATATTCGAAATGTTGGAATGCCAATTTATAGTAGGGATCCGTACGAATTAAAAATGGTATAACATTTCAAAATCGGACATTTTATGGCCGAGATATTAAGAAAAAATGATCAAAAAAGTTTTGATTTTCGAACAATCGCATCGTCTTTTGAACCATAACTTTTGTATATCCATCGATATTCGAAATGTTGGAATGCCAATTTATAGTAGGGATCCGTACGAATTAAAAATGGTATAACATTTCAAAATCGGACATTTTATGGCCGAGATATTAAGAAAAAATGATCAAAAAAGTTTTGATTTTCAAACCGACCCCGATTTTGACAAAAAACGTGATGTAACCCCTTGCCATTTTGGTCGATTTTGGTCAAAATTTAGATGTTCTAGTTTTGGATGCCAATCGATAGTACTGATACTTACGAGTCCAAAATGGTATAAAATTCTAAAATCTGACGTTTTTTGGCCGAGATATTAAGAAAAAATGATCAAAATAGTTTTGATTTTCGAACAATCGCATCGTCTTTTGAACCATAACTTTTGTATATCCATCGATATTCGAAATGTTGGAATGCCAATTTATAGTAGGGATCCGTACGAATTAAAAATGGTATAACATTTCAAAATCAGACATTTTATGGCCGAGATATTAAGAAAAAATGATCAAAAAAGTTTTGATTTTCGAACAATCGCATCGTCTTTTGAACCATAACTTTTGTATATCCATCGATATTCGAAATGTTGGAATGCCAATTTATAGTAGGGATCCGTACGAATTAAAAATGGTATAACATTTCAAAATCGGACATTTTATGGCCGAGATATTAAGAAAAAATGATCAAAAAAGTTTTGATTTTCGAACCGACCCCGATTTTGACAAAAAACGTGATGTAACCCCTTGCCATTTTGGTCGATTTTGGTCAAAATTTAGATGTTCTATTTTTGGATGCCAATCGATAGTACTGTTACTTACGAGTCCAAAATGGTATAAAATTCTAAAATCTGACGTTTTTTGGGCGAGATATTAAGAGAAAAAGATCAAAAAAGTTTTGATTTTCGAACCGACCCCGATTTTGACAAAAAACGTGATGTAACCCCTTGCCATTTTGGTCGATTTTGGTCAAAATTTAGATGTTCTATTTTTGGATGCCAATCGATAGTACTGATACTTACGAGTCCAAAATGGTATAAAATTCTAAAATCTGACGTTTTTTGGCCGAGATATTAAGAAAAAATGATCAAAAAAGTTATGATTTTCGAACAATCGCATCGTCTTTTGAACCATAACTTTTGTATATCCATCGATATTCGAAATGTTGGAATGCCAATTTATAGTAGGGATCCGTACGAATTAAAAATGGTATAACATTTCAAAATCAGACATTTTATGGCCGAGATATTAAGAAAAAATGATCAAAAAAGTTTTGATTTTCGAACAATCGCATCGTCTTTTGAACCATAACTTTTGTATATCCATCGATATTCGAAATGTTGGAATGCCAATTTATAGTAGGGATCCGTACGAATTAAAAATGGTATAACATTTCAAAATCGGACATTTTATGGCCGAGATATTAAGAAAAAATGATCAAAAAAGTTTTGATTTTCAAACCGACCCCGATTTTGACAAAAAACGTGATGTAACCCCTTGCCATTTTGGTCGATTTTGGTCAAAATTTAGATGTTCTAGTTTTGGATGCCAATCGATAGTACTGATACTTACGAGTCCAAAATGGTATAAAATTCTAAAATCTGACGTTTTTTGGGCGAGATATTCCAAAAAATCATCAAAAAAGGTTGACTTCACAATCGAATCGCTTTTCGAACCATAACTTTTGTATTTCCATCGATATTCGAAATGTTGGAATGCCAATTTATAGTAGGGATCCGTACGAATTAAAAATGGTATAACATTTCAAAATCGGACATTTTATGGCCGAGATATTAAGAAAAAATGATCAAAAAAGTTTTGATTTTCGAACAATCGCATCGTCTTTTGAACCATAACTTTTGTATATCCATCGATATTCGAAATGTTGGAATGCCAATTTATAGTAGGGATCCGTACGAATTAAAAATGGTATAACATTTCAAAATCGGACATTTTATGGCCGAGATATTAAGAAAAAATGATCAAAAAAGTTTTGATTTTCAAACCGACCCCGATTTTGACAAAAAACGTGATGTAACCCCTTGCCATTTTGGTCGATTTTGGTCAAAATTTAGATGTTCTAGTTTTGGATGCCAATCGATAGTACTGATACTTACGAGTCCAAAATGGTATAAAATTCTAAAATCTGACGTTTTTTGGCCGAGATATTAAGAAAAAATGATCAAAATAGTTTTGATTTTCGAACAATCGCATCGTCTTTTGAACCATAACTTTTGTATATCCATCGATATTCGAAATGTTGGAATGCCAATTTATAGTAGGGATCCGTACGAATTAAAAATGGTATAACATTTCAAAATCAGACATTTTATGGCCGAGATATTAAGAAAAAATGATCAAAAAAGTTTTGATTTTCGAACAATCGCATCGTCTTTTGAACCATAACTTTTGTATATCCATCGATATTCGAAATGTTGGAATGCCAATTTATAGTAGGGATCCGTACGAATTAAAAATGGTATAACATTTCAAAATCGGACATTTTATGGCCGAGATATTAAGAAAAAATGATCAAAAAAGTTTTGATTTTCGAACCGACCCCGATTTTGACAAAAAACGTGATGTAACCCCTTGCCATTTTGGTCGATTTTGGTCAAAATTTAGATGTTCTATTTTTGGATGCCAATCGATAGTACTGTTACTTACGAGTCCAAAATGGTATAAAATTCTAAAATCTGACGTTTTTTGGGCGAGATATTAAGAGAAAAAGATCAAAAAAGTTTTGATTTTCGAACCGACCCCGATTTTGACAAAAAACGTGATGTAACCCCTTGCCATTTTGGTCGATTTTGGTTAAAATTTAGATGTTCTATTTTTGGATGCCAATCGATAGTACTGTTACTTACGAGTCCAAAATGGTATAAAATTCTAAAATCTGACGTTTTTTGGGCGAGATATTCCAAAAAATCATCAAAAAAGGTTGACTTCACAATCGAATCGCTTTTCGAACCATAACTTTTGTATTTCCATCGATATTCGAAATGTTGGAATGCCAATTTATAGTAGGGATCCGTACGAATTAAAAATGGTATAACATTTCAAAATCGGACATTTTATGGCCGAGATATTAAGAAAAAATGATCAAAAAAGTTTTGATTTTCGAACAATCGCATCGTCTTTTGAACCATAACTTTTGTATATCCATCGATATTCGAAATGTTGGAATGCCAATTTATAGTAGGGATCCGTACGAATTAAAAATGGTATAACATTTCAAAATCAGACATTTTATGGCCGAGATATTAAGAAAAAATGATCAAAAAAGTTTTGATTTTCGAACAATCGCATCGTCTTTTGAACCATAACTTTTGTATATCCATCGATATTCGAAATGTTGGAATGCCAATTTATAGTAGGGATCCGTACGAATTAAAAATGGTATAACATTTCAAAATCAGACATTTTATGGCCGAGATATTAAGAAAAAATGATCAAAAAAGTTTTGATTTTCGAACCGACCCCGATTTTGACAAAAAACGTGATGTCACCCCTTGCCATTTTGGTCGATTTTGGTCAAAATTTAGATGTTCTATTTTTGGATGCCAATCGATAGTACTGATACTTACGAGTCCAAAATGGTATAAAATTCTAAAATCTGACGTTTTTTGGCCGAGATATTAAGAAAAAATGATCAAAAAAGTTTTGATTTTCGAACAATCGCATCGTCTTTTGAACCATAACTTTTGTATATCCATCGATATTCGAAATGTTGGAATGCCAATTTATAGTAGGGTTCCGTACGAATTAAAAATGGTATAACATTTCAAAATCGGACATTTTATGGCCGAGATATTAAGAAAAAATGATCAAAAAAGTTTTGGTTTTCGAACCGACCCTGATTTTGACAAAAAACGTGATGTAACCCCTTGCCATTTTGGTCGATTTTGGTCAAAATTTAGATGTTCTATTTTTGGATGCCAATCGATAGTACTGATACTTACGAGTCCAAAATGGTATAAAATTCTAAAATCTGACGTTTTTTGGCCGAGATATTAAGAAAAAATGATCAAAAAAGTTTTGATTTTCGAACCGACCCCGATTTTGACAAAAAACGTGATGTAACCCCTTGCCATTTTGGTCGATTTTGGTCAAAATTTAGATGTTCTATTTTTGGATGCCAATCGATAGTACTGATACTTACGAGTCCAAAATGGTATAAAATTCTAAAATCTGACGTTTTTTGGGCGAGATATTCCAAAAAATCATCAAAAAAGGTTGACTTCACAATCGAATCGCTTTTCGAACCATAACTTTTGTATTTCCATCGATATTCGAAATGTTGGAATGCCAATTTATAGTAGGGATCCGTACGAATTAAAAATGGTATAACATTTCAAAATCGGACATTTTATGGCCGAGATATTAAGAAAAAATGATCAAAAAAGTTTTGATTTTCGAACAATCGCATCGTCTTTTGAACCATAACTTTTGTATATCCATCGATATTCGAAATGTTGGAATGCCAATTTATAGTAGGGATCCGTACGAATTAAAAATGGTATAACATTTCAAAATCAGACATTTTATGGCCGAGATATTAAGAAAAAATGATCAAAAAAGTTTTGATTTTCGAACAATCGCATCGTCTTTTGAACCATAACTTTTGTATATCCATCGATATTCGAAATGTTGGAATGCCAATTTATAGTAGGGATCCGTACGAATTAAAAATGGTATAACATTTCAAAATCAGACATTTTATGGCCGAGATATTAAGAAAAAATGATCAAAAAAGTTTTGATTTTCGAACAATCGCATCGTCTTTTGAACCATAACTTTTGTATATCCATCGATATTCGAAATGTTGGTATGCCAATTTATAGTAGGGATCCGTACGAATTAAAAATGGTATAACATTTCAAAATCAGACATTTTATGGCCGAGATATTAAGAAAAAATGATCAAAAAAGTTTTGATTTTCAAACCGACCCCGATTTTGACAAAAAACGTGATGTAACCCCTTGCCATTTTGGTCGATTTTGGTCAAAATTTAGATGTTCTATTTTTAGATGCCAATCGATAGTACTGTTACTTACGAGTCCAAAATGGTATAAAATTCTAAAATCTGACGTTTTTTGGCCGAGATATTAAGAAAAAATGATCAAAAAAGTTTTGATTTTCACAACCGACCCCGATTTTGAACAAAAACGTGATGTATACCCTTGCCATTTTGGTCGATTTTGGTCAAAATTTAGATGCTCTATTTTTTGATGCCAATCGATAGTACTGTTACTTACGAGTCCAAAATGGTATAACATTTCAAAATCTGACGTTTTTTGGGCGAGATATTAAGAAAAAATGATCAAAAAAGTTTTGATTTTCGAACCGACCCCGATTTTGACAAAAAACGTGATGTAACCCCTTGCCATTTTGGTCGATTTTGGTCAAAATTTAGATGTTCTATTTTTGGATGCCAATCGATAGTACTGATACTTACGAGTCCAAAATGGTATAAAATTCTAAAATCTGACGTTTTTTGGGCGAGATATTCCAAAAAATCATCAAAAAAGGTTGACTTCACAATCGAATCGCTTTTCGAACCATAACTTTTGTATTTCCATCGATATTCGAAATGTTGGAATGCCAATTTATAGTAGGGATCCGTACGAATTAAAAATGGTATAACATTTCAAAATCGGACATTTTATGGCCGAGATATTAAGAAAAAATGATCAAAAAAGTTTTGATTTTCGAACAATCGCATCGTCTTTTGAACCATAACTTTTGTATATCCATCGATATTCGAAATGTTGGAATGCCAATTTATAGTAGGGATCCGTACGAATTAAAAATGGTATAACATTTCAAAATCAGACATTTTATGGCCGAGATATTAAGAAAAAATGATCAAAAAAGTTTTGATTTTCGAACAATCGCATCGTCTTTTGAACCATAACTTTTGTATATCCATCGATATTCGAAATGTTGGAATGCCAATTTATAGTAGGGATCCGTACGAATTAAAAATGGTATAACATTTCAAAATCAGACATTTTATGGCCGAGATATTAAGAAAAAATGATCAAAAAAGTTTTGATTTTCGAACAATCGCATCGTCTTTTGAACCATAACTTTTGTATATCCATCGATATTCGAAATGTTGGTATGCCAATTTATAGTAGGGATCCGTACGAATTAAAAATGGTATAACATTTCAAAATCAGACATTTTATGGCCGAGATATTAAGAAAAAATGATCAAAAAAGTTTTGATTTTCAAACCGACCCCGATTTTGACAAAAAACGTGATGTCACCCCTTGCCATTTTGGTCGATTTTGGTCAAAATTTAGATGTTCTATTTTTGGATGCCAATCGATAGTACTGATACTTACGAGTCCAAAATGGTATAAAATTCGAAAATCTGACGTTTTTTGGCCGAGATATTAAGAAAAAATGATCAAAATAGTTTTGATTTTCGAACAATCGCATCGTCTTTTGAACCATAACTTTTGTATATCCATCGATATTCGAAATGTTGGAATGCCAATTTATAGTAGGGATCCGTACGAATTAAAAATGGTATAACATTTCAAAATCGGACATTTTATGGCCGAGATATTAAGAAAAAATGATCAAAAAAGTTTTGATTTTCGAACCGACCCCGATTTTGACAAAAAACGTGATGTAACCCCTTGCCATTTTGGTCGATTTTGGTCAAAATTTAGCTTCTCTATTTTTTGATGCCAATCGATAGTACTGTTACTTACGAGTCCAAAATGGTATAAAATTCTAAAATCTGACGTTTTTTGGGCGAGATATTAAGAAAAAATGATCAAAAAAGTTTTGATTTTCGAACCGACCCCGATTTTGACAAAAAACGTGATGTAACCCCTTGCCATTTTGGTCGATTTTGGTCAAAATTTAGATGTTCTATTTTTGGATGCCAATCGATAGTACTGATACTTACGAGTCCAAAATGGTATAAAATTCTAAAATCTGACGTTTTTTGGGCGAGATATTAAGAAAAAATGATCAAAAAAGTTTTGATTTTCGAACCGACCCCGATTTTGACAAAAAACGTGATGTAACCCCTTGCCATTTTGGTCGATTTTGGTCAAAATTTAGATGTTCTATTTTTGGATGCCAATCGATAGTACTGATACTTACGAGTCCAAAATGGTATAAAATTCTAAAATCTGACGTTTTTTGGGCGAGATATTAAGAAAAAATGATCAAAAAAGTTTTGATTTTCGAACCGACCCCGATTTTGACAAAAAACGTGATGTAACCCCTTGCCATTTTGGTCGATTTTGGTCAAAATTTAGATGTTCTATTTTTGGATGCCAATCGATAGTACTGATACTTACGAGTCCAAAATGGTATAAAATTCTAAAATCTGACGTTTTTTGGGCGAGATATTCCAAAAAATCATCAAAAAAGGTTGACTTCACAATCGAATCGCTTTTCGAACCATAACTTTTGTATTTCCATCGATATTCGAAATGTTGGAATGCCAATTTATAGTAGGGATCCGTACGAATTAAAAATGGTATAACATTTCAAAATCAGACATTTTATGGCCGAGATATTAAGAAAAAATGATCAAAAAAGTTTTGATTTTCGAACCGACCCCGATTTTGACAAAAAACGTGATGTAACCCCTTGCCATTTTGGTCGATTTTGGTCAAAATTTAGCTTCTCTATTTTTTGATGCCAATCGATAGTACTGTTACTTACGAGTCCAAAATGGTATAAAATTCTAAAATCTGACGTTTTTTGGGCGAGATATTAAGAAAAAATGATCAAAAAAGTTTTGATTTTCGAACCGACCCCGATTTTGACAAAAAACGTGATGTAACCCCTTGCCATTTTGGTCGATTTTGGTCAAAATTTAGATGTTCTATTTTTGGATGCCAATCGATAGTACTGATACTTACGAGTCCAAAATGGTATAAAATTCTAAAATCTGACGTTTTTTGGGCGAGATATTAAGAAAAAATGATCAAAAAAGTTTTGATTTTCGAACCGACCCCGATTTTGACAAAAAACGTGATGTAACCCCTTGCCATTTTGGTCGATTTTGGTCAAAATTTAGATGTTCTATTTTTGGATGCCAATCGATAGTACTGATACTTACGAGTCCAAAATGGTATAAAATTCTAAAATCTGACGTTTTTTGGGCGAGATATTAAGAAAAAATGATCAAAAAAGTTTTGATTTTCGAACCGACCCCGATTTTGACAAAAAACGTGATGTAACCCCTTGCCATTTTGGTCGATTTTGGTCAAAATTTAGATGTTCTATTTTTGGATGCCAATCGATAGTACTGATACTTACGAGTCCAAAATGGTATAAAATTCTAAAATCTGACGTTTTTTGGGCGAGATATTCCAAAAAATCATCAAAAAAGGTTGACTTCACAATCGAATCGCTTTTCGAACCATAACTTTTGTATTTCCATCGATATTCGAAATGTTGGAATGCCAATTTATAGTAGGGATCCGTACGAATTAAAAATGGTATAACATTTCAAAATCAGACATTTTATGGCCGAGATATTAAGAAAAAATGATCAAAAAAGTTTTGATTTTCGAACCGACCCCGATTTTGACAAAAAACGTGATGTAACCCCTTGCCATTTTGGTCGATTTTGGTCAAAATTTAGCTTCTCTATTTTTTGATGCCAATCGATAGTACTGTTACTTACGAGTCCAAAATGGTATAAAATTCTAAAATCTGACGTTTTTTGGGCGAGATATTAAGAAAAAATGATCAAAAAAAGTTTTGATTTTCGAACCGACCCCGATTTTGACAAAAAACGTGATGTAACCCCTTGCCATTTTGGTCGATTTTGGTCAAAATTTAGATGTTCTATTTTTGGATGCCAATCGATAGTACTGATACTTACGAGTCCAAAATGGTATAAAATTCTAAAATCTGACGTTTTTTGGGCGAGATATTAAGAAAAAATGATCAAAAAAGTTTTGATTTTCGAACCGACCCCGATTTTGACAAAAAACGTGATGTAACCCCTTGCCATTTTGGTCGATTTTGGTCAAAATTTAGATGTTCTATTTTTGGATGCCAATCGATAGTACTGATACTTACGAGTCCAAAATGGTATAAAATTCTAAAATCTGACGTTTTTTGGGCGAGATATTAAGAAAAAATGATCAAAAAAGTTTTGATTTTCGAACCGACCCCGATTTTGACAAAAAACGTGATGTAACCCCTTGCCATTTTGGTCGATTTTGGTCAAAATTTAGATGTTCTATTTTTGGATGCCAATCGATAGTACTGATACTTACGAGTCCAAAATGGTATAAAATTCTAAAATCTGACGTTTTTTGGGCGAGATATTCCAAAAAATCATCAAAAAAGGTTGACTTCACAATCGAATCGCTTTTCGAACCATAACTTTTGTATTTCCATCGATATTCGAAATGTTGGAATGCCAATTTATAGTAGGGATCCGTACGAATTAAAAATGGTATAACATTTCAAAATCAGACATTTTATGGCCGAGATATTAAGAAAAAATGATCAAAAAAGTTTTGATTTTCGAACAATCGCATCGTCTTTTGAACCATAACTTTTGTATATCCATCGATATTCAAAATGTTGGAATGCCAATTTATAGTAGGGATCCGTACGAATGAAAAATGGTATAACATTTCAAAATCAGACATTTTATGGCCGAGATATTAAGAAAAAATGATCAAAAAAGTTTTGATTTTCGAACAATCGCATCTTCTTTTGAACCATAACTTTTGTATATCCATCGATATTCGAAATGTTGGTATGCCAATTTATAGTAGGGATCCGTACGAATTAAAAATGGTATAACATTTCAAAATCGGACATTTTATGGCCGAGATATTAAGAAAAAATGATCAAAAAAGTTTTGATTTTCGAACCGACCCCGATTTTGACAAAAAACGTGATGTAACCCCTTGCCATTTTGGTCGATTTTGGTCAAAATTTAGCTTCTCTATTTTTTGATGCCAATCGATAGTACTGATACTTACGAGTCCAAAATGGTATAAAATTCTAAAATCTGACGTTTTTTGGCCGAGATATTAAGAAAAAATGATCAAAAAAGTTTTGATTTTCGAACCGACCCCGATTTTGACAAAAAACGTGATGTAACCCCTTG
>JBAMCE010000470.1:0-16488 GCA_037075305.1 Drosophila kanekoi
CCTGTTTATCCAGCATTTGCATCCTAGGGGCGCAACTCAAAGCCAAACAGGCTCAACCGACTATTTAATCTTAAAACATACAGTCTTGCCTAGCTGTCAAAACTGTTTTACCAAAACTTGTCTTAGATTCCAGGAGCCCCGCCTATCTGGCATGTGAAGCCTAGGGGAGCAAGTCAAAGCCAAACAGGCTCATCCGACTATTTAATCCTAAAACATACAGCCTCACCTGGAAGTCAAAATTGCTTTACCGAAACTTGTCTCAGATACAAGGATCGCAGATAATCTAGCATTTGCATCCTGGGGGCGCAAGTCAAAGCCAAATAGTCTTACCCGACTATTTAATCTTAAAACATACAGCCTTACCTAGCTGTCAAAACTGTTTTAATAAAACTTTTTTTAGATTCCAGGAGCCCTGTTAATCTATCATTTGCAGCCTAGGGAACCAAGTCAAAGCAAAATAATCTCACCCGACTATTAAGTCTTAACACATTCAGCCTCACCTGTAACTCAAAATTACCTTACCAAAACTTGTCTCAGATACCAGGAACCCTGTTAATCCAGCATTTGCATCCTAGGGGCGCAAGTCAAAGCCAAACAGGCTCACCAAACTATTAAATCTTAAAACATATAGCCCCATCTGGCCGCCAAAACTGATTTACCAAAACTTGTCTTAGATACCAGGAACCCTGTTATCCCAGCATTTTCATCCTAGGGGCGCAACTCAAAGCCAAACAGGCTCAACCGACTATTTAATCTTAAAACATACAGTCTTGCCCAGCTGTCAAAACTGTTTTACCAAACCTTGTCTTAGATTCCAGGAGCCAAGCCAATGTGGCATGTGGAGCCTAGGGGAGCAAGTCAAAGCCAAACAGGCTCCCCCGACAGTTTAATCTTCAAACATACAGACTTACGTAGCTGCTAAAACTGCTTTACCAAAACTTGCCTTAAAAACCAGGAGCCTTGTTAATCTAGCATTTGCAGCCTAGGGGAGCAAGTCAAAGCAAAATAGTCTCACGCGACTATTAAGTCTTAACACATTCAGCCTCACCTGGAACTCAAAATTGTCTTACCAATACCAGGAACCCTGTTTATCCAGCATTTGCATCCTAGGGGCGCAACTCAAAGCCAAACAGGCTCAACCGACTATTTAATCTTAAAACATACAGTCTTGCCCAGCTGTCAAAACTGTTTTAGCAAACCTTGTCTTAGATTCCAGGAGCCCCGCCAATCTGGCATGTGCAGCCTAGGGGAGCAAGTCAAAGCCAAACAGGATCATCCGACTATTTAATCCTAAAACATATAGCCCCATCTGGCCGCCAAAACTGAATTACCAAAACTTGTCTCAGATACCATGAACCCTGTTAATCTAGCAATTGCAGCCTAGGGGAGCAAAACAAAGCCAAATAGCCTCACCCGACTATTAAATTTTAACTCATTCAGCCACACCTGGAACTCAAAATTGCCTTACCAAAACTTGTCTCAGATACCAGGAACCCTGTTAATCCAGCATTTGCATCCTAGGGGCGCAAGTCAAAGCCAAACAGGCTCACCAAACTATTAAATCTTAAAACATATAGCCCCATCTGGCCGCCAAAACCGACTTACCAAAACATGTCTTAGATACCAGGAACTCTGTTATTCCAGCATTTGCATCCTAGGGGCGCAAGTCAAAGCCAAACACGCTCACCCGACTATTTAATCTTAAAGCATACAGCCTTACCTAGCTGTCAAAACTTTTCTACCAAAACTTGTCTCAGATACCAGGAACACTGTTAATGCAGCATTTGCTTCCTAGGGGCGCAAGTCAAAGCCAAACTGGCTCACCCAACTATTAAATCTTAAAACATATAGCCCCATCTGGCCGCCAAAACTCATTTACCAAAACTTGTCTTAGATACCAGGAACCCTGTTATCCCAGCATTTTCATCCTAGGGGCGCAAGTCAAAGCCAAACACGCTCACCCGACTATTTAATCTTAAAGCATACAGCCTTACCTAGCTGTCAAAACTGTTTTACCAAAACTTGTCTTAGATTCCAGGAGTCCCGCCAATCTGGCATGTGGAGCCTAGGGGAGCAAGTCAAAGCCAAACAGGCTCACCCGACAATTTAATCTTAAAACATACAGACTTACGTAGCTGCTAAAACTGCTTTACCAAAACTTGCCTTAAAAACCAGGAGCCTTGTTAATCTAGCATTTGCAGCCTAGGGTAGCAAGTCAAAGCAAAATAGTCTCACCCGACTATTAAGTCTTAACACATTCAGCCTCACCTGGAACTCAAAATTGTCTTACCAATACCAGGAACCCTGTTTATCCAGCATTTGCATCCTAGGGGCGCAACTCAAAGCCAAACAGGCTCAACCGACTATTTAATCTTAAAACATACAGTCTTGCCCAGCTGTCAAAACTGTTTTACCAAACCTTGTCTTAGATTCCAGGAGCCCCGCCAATCTGGCATGTGCAGCCTAGGGGAGCAAGTCAAAGCCAAACAGGATCATCCGACTATTTAATCCTAAAACATATAGCCCCATCTGGCCGCCAAAACTGAATTACCAAAACTTGTCTCAGATACCATGAACCCTGTTAATCTAGCAATTGCAGCCTAGGGGAGCAAAACAAAGCCAAATAGCCTCACCCGACTATTAAATTTTAACTCATTCAGCCACACCTGGAACTCAAAATTGCCTTACCAAAACTTGTCTCAGATACCAGGAACCCTGTTAATCAAGCATTTGCATCCTAGGGGCGCAAGTCAAAGCCATACAGGCTCACCAAACTATTAAATCTTAAAACATATAGCCCCATCTGGCCGCCAAAACCGACTTACCAAAACATGTCTTAGATACCAGGAACTCTGTTATTCCAGCGTTTGCATCCTAGGGGCGCAAGTCAAAGCCAAACACGCTCACCCGACTATTTAATCTTAAAGCATACAGCCTTACCTAGCTGTCAAAACTGTTCTACCAAAACTTGTCTCAGATACCAGGAACCCTGTTATTCCAGCATTTGCTTCCTAGGGGAGCAAGCCAAAGCCAAACAGGCTCCCCCGACAGTTTAATCTTAAAACATACAGACTTACGTAGCTGTCAAAACTGTTTTACCAAAACTTGTCTTAGATTCCAGGAGCCCGCCAATCTGGCATGTGCAGCCAAGGGGAGCAAGTCAAAGCCAAGCAGGCTCATCCGACTATTTAATCCTAAAACATATAGCCCCATAGACGCCAAAACTGATTTACCAAAACTTGTCTTAGATACGAGGAACCTTGTTATTCCAGCATTTGCATCCTTGGGGCGCAAGTCAAAGCCAAACACGCTCACCCGACTATTTAATCTTAAAGCATACAGCCTTACCTAGCTGTCAAAACTGTTTTACCAAAACTTGTCTTAGATTCCAGGAGCCCCGCCAATCTGGCATGTGCAGCCTAGGGGAGCAAGTCAAAGCCAAACAGGATCATCCGACTATTTAATCCTAAAACATATAGCCCCATCTGGCCGCCAAAACAGATTTAGCAAAACTTGTCTCAGATACCAGGAACCCTGTTAATCTAGCATTTGCAGCCTAGGGGAGCAAAACAAAGCCAAATAGCCTCACCCGACTATTTTAAAAAAATTTTAACTCATTCAGCCACACCTGGAACTCAAAATTGCCTTACCAAAACTTGTCTCAGATACCAGGAACCCTGTTAATCCAGCATTTGCATCCTAGGGGCGCAAGTCAAAGCCAAACAGGCTCACCAAACTATTAAATCTTAAAACATATAGCCCCATCTGGCCGCCAAAACTGATTTACCAAAACTTGTCTTAGATACCAGGAACCCTGTTATCCCAGCATTTTCATCCTAGGGGCGCAAGTCAACGCCAAACACGCTCACCCGACTATTTAATCTTAAAGCATACAGCCTTACCTAGCTGTCAAAACTGTTTTACCAAAACTTGCCTTAACAACCAGGAGCCTTGTTAATCTAGCATTTGCAGCCTAGGGTAGCAAGTCAAAGCAAAATAGTCTCACCCGACTATTAAGTCTTAACACATTCAGCCTCACCTGGAACTCAAAATTGTCTTACCAATACCAGGAACCCTGTTTATCCAGCATTTGCATCCTAGGGGCGCAACTCAAAGCCAAACAGGCTCAACCGACTATTTAATCTTAAAACATACAGTCTTGCCCAGCTGTCAAAACTGTTTTAGCAAACCTTGTCTTAGATTCCAGGAGCCCCGCCAATCTGGCATGTGCAGCCTAGGGGAGCAAGTCAAAGCCAAACAGGATCATCCGACTATTTAATCCTAAAACATATAGCCCCATCTGGCCGCCAAAACTGAATTACCAAAACTTGTCTCAGATACCATGAACCCTGTTAATCTAGCAATTGCAGCCTAGGGGAGCAAAACAAAGCCAAATAGCCTCACCCGACTATTAAATTTTAACTCATTCAGCCACACCTGGAACTCAAAATTGCCTTACCAAAACTTGTCTCAGATACCAGGAACCCTGTTAATCCAGCATTTGCATCCTAGGGGCGCAAGTCAAAGCCAAACAGGCTCACCAAACTATTAAATCTTAAAACATATAGCCCCATCTGGCCGCCAAAACCGACTTACCAAAACATGTCTTAGATACCAGGAACTCTGTTATTCCAGCATTTGCATCCTAGGGGCGCAAGTCAAAGCCAAACACGCTCACCCGACTATTTAATCTTAAAGCATACAGCCTTACCTAGCTGTCAAAACTTTTCTACCAAAACTTGTCTCAGATACCAGGAACACTGTTAATGCAGCATTTGCTTCCTAGGGGCGCAAGTCAAAGCCAAACTGGCTCACCCAACTATTAAATCTTAAAACATATAGCCCCATCTGGCCGCCAAAACTCATTTACCAAAACTTGTCTTAGATACCAGGAACCCTGTTATCCCAGCATTTTCATCCTAGGGGCGCAAGTCAAAGCCAAACACGCTCACCCGACTATTTAAGCTTAAAGCATACAGCCTTACCTAGCTGTCAAAACTGTTTTACCAAAACTTGTCTTAGATTCCAGGAGTCCCGCCAATCTGGCATGTGGAGCCTAGGGGAGCAAGTCAAAGCCAAACAGGCTCACCCGACAATTTAATCTTAAAACATACAGACTTACGTAGCTGCTAAAACTGCTTTACCAAAACTTGCCTTAAAAACCAGGAGCCTTGTTAATCTAGCATTTGCAGCCTAGGGTAGCAAGTCAAAGCAAAATAGTCTCACCCGACTATTAAGTCTTAACACATTCAGCCTCACCTGGAACTCAAAATTGTCTTACCAATACCAGGAACCCTGTTTATCCAGCATTTGCATCCTAGGGGCGCAACTCAAAGCCAAACAGGCTCAACCGACTATTTAATCTTAAAAATTACAGTCTTGCCCAGCTGTCAAAACTGTTTTACCAAACCTTGTCTTAGATTCCAGGAGCCAAGCCAATGTGGCATGTGGAGCCTAGGGGAGCAAGTCAAAGCCAAACAGGCTCCCCCGACAGTTTAATCTTCAAACATACAGACTTACGTAGCTGCTAAAACTGCTTTACCAAAACTTGCCTTAAAAACCAGGAGCCTTGTTAATCTAGCATTTGCAGCCTTGGGGAGCAAGTCAAAGCAAAATAGTCTCACCCGACTATTAAGTCTTAACACATTCAGCCTCACCTGGAACTCAAAATTGTCTTACCAATACCAGGAACCCTGTTTATCCAGCATTTGCATCCTAGGGGCGCAACTCAAAGCCAAACAGGCTCAACCGACTATTTAATCTTAAAACATACAGTCTTGCCCAGCTGTCAAAACTGTTTTACCAAACCTTGTCTTAGATTCCAGGAGCCCCGCCAATCTGGCATGTGCAGCCTAGGGGAGCAAGTCAAAGCCAAACAGGATCATCCGACTATTTAATCCTAAAACATATAGCCCCATCTGGCCGCCAAAACTGAATTACCAAAACTTGTCTCAGATACCATGAACCCTGTTAATCTAGCAATTGCAGCCTAGGGGAGCAAAACAAAGCCAAATAGCCTCACCCGACTATTAAATTTTAACTCATTCAGCCACACCTGGAACTCAAAATTGCCTTACCAAAACTTGTCTCAGATACCAGGAACCCTGTTAATCAAGCATTTGCATCCTAGGGGCGCAAGTCAAAGCCATACAGGCTCACCAAACTATTAAATCTTAAAACATATAGCCCCATCTGGCCGCCAAAACCGACTTACCAAAACATGTCTTAGATACCAGGAACTCTGTTATTCCAGCGTTTGCATTCTAGGGGCGCAAGTCAAAGCCAAACACGCTCACCCGACTATTTAATCTTAAAGCATACAGCCTTACCTAGCTGTCAAAACTGTTCTACCAAAACTTGTCTCAGATACCAGGAACACTGTTAATGCAGCATTTGCATCCTAGGGGCGCAAGTCAAAGCCAAACTGGCTCACCCAACTATTAAATCTTAAAACATATAGCCCCATCTGGCCGCCAAAACTCATTTACCAAAACTTGTCTTAGATACCAGGAACCCTGTTAATCCAGCATTTTCATCCTAGAGGCGCAAGTCAAAGCCAAACACGCTCACCCGACTATTTAATCTTAAAGCATTCAGCCTTACCTAGCTGTCAAAACTGTTTTACCAAAACTTGTCTTAGATTCCAGGAGTCCCGCCAATCTGGCAAGTGGAGCCTAGGGGAGCAAGTCAAAGCCAAACAGGCTCACCCGACAATTTTATCTTAAAACATACAGACTTACGTAGCTGCTAAAACTGCTTTACCAAAACTTGCCTTAAAAACCAGGAGCCTTGTTAATCTAGCATTTACAGCCTAGGGGAGCAAGTCAAAGCAAAATAGTCTCACCCGACTATTAAGTCTTAACACATTCAGCCTCACCTGGAACTCAAAATTGTCTTACCAATACCAGGAACCCTGTTTATCCAGCATTTGCATCCTAGGGGCGCAAGTCAAAGCCAAACAGGCTCAACCGACTATTTAATCTTAAAACATACAGTTTTGCCCAGCGGTCAAAACTGTTTTACCAAACCTTGTCTAAGATTCCAGGAGCCAAGCCAATCTGGCATGTGGAGCCTAGGGGAGCAAGTCAAAGCCAAACAGGCTCCCCCGACAGTTTAATCTTAAAACATACAGACTTACGTAGCTGTCAAAACTGTTTTACCAAAACTTTTATTTATTGAGAAAGTCAAAGCCAAATAGTCTCAAACGACTATTAAGTCTGAATACATTCAGTCTCACCTGGAACTCAAAATTGCCTTACCAAAAACTTGTCTCAGATACCAGGAACCCTGTTAATCCAGCATTTGCATCCTAGGGGAGCAAGTCAAAGTCAAACAGACTCACCCGACTATTAAATCTTAAAACATATAGCCCCATCTGGCCGCCGAAACTGATTTACGGAAACTTGTCTTAGATACCAGGAACCCTGTTATTCCAGCATTTGCATCCTAGGGGCGCAAGTCAAAGCCAAACACGCTCACCCGACTATTTAATCTTAAGACATACAGACTTACGTAGCTGTCAAAACTATTTTACCAAAACTTGTCTTAGATTCCAGGAGCCCCGCCAATCTGGCATGTGCAGCCTAGGGGAGCAAGTCAAAGCCAATCAGGCTCACCCGACTATTTAATCCTAAAACATAATGCCCCATCTGGCCGCCAAAACTGATTTACCAAAACTTGTCTCAGATACCAGGAACCCTGTTAATCCAGCATTTGCATCCTAGGGGCGCAGGTCAAAGCCAAACAGGCTCACCCGACAAATTAATCTTAAAACATACAGACTTACGTAGCTGCCAAAACTGATTTACCAAAACTTGTCTTAGATACCAGGAACCCTGTTATTCCAGAATTTGCATCCTAGGGGCGCAAGTCAAAGCCAAACACGCTCACCCGACTATTTAATCTTAAAGTATACAGCCTTACCTAGCTGTCAAAACTGTTTTACCAAAACTTGTCTTAGATTCCAGGAGCCCCGCCAATCTGGCATGTGCAGCCTAGGGGAGCAAGTCAAAGCCAAACAGGCTCATCCGACTATTTAATCCTAAAACATAATGCCCCATCTGGCCGCCAAAACTGATTTACCAAAACTTGTCTCAGATACCAGGAACCCTGTTAATCCAGCATTTGCATTCTAAGGGCGCAGGTCAAAGCCAAACAGGTTCACCAAACTATTAAATCTTAAAACATATAGCCCCATCTGGCCGCCAAAACCGACTTACCAAAACATGTCTTAGATACCAGGAACCCTGTTATTCCAGCATTTGCATCCTGGGGGCGCAAGTCAAAGCCAAACACGGTCAGCCGACTATTTAATCTTAAAGCATACAGCCTTACCTAGCTGTCAAAACTGTTTTACCAAAACTTGTCTCAGATACCAGGAACACTGTTAATGCAGCATTTGCATCCTAGGGGCGCAAGTCAAAGCCAAACAGGCTCACCCGACTATTAAATCTTAAAACATATAGCCCCATCTGGACGCCAAAACTGATTTACCAAAACTTGTCTTAGATACCAGGAACCCTGTTATTCTGTTATTCCTGTTATTATACAAAGCCAAACACACTCACCCGATTATTTAATCCTAAAACATACAGTGTTGCCCAGCTGTCAAAACTGTTTTACCAAACCTTGTCTAAGATTCCAGGAGCCAAGCGAATCTGGCATGTGCAGCCTAGGGGAGCAAGTCAAAGCAAAATAGTCTCACCCGACTATTAAGTCTTAACACATTCAGCCTCACCTGGAACTCAAAATTGTCTTACCAATACCAGGAACCCTGTTTATCCAGCATTTGCATCCTAGGGGCGCAACTCAAAGCCAAACAGGCTCAACCGACTATTTAATCTTAAAACATACAGTCTTGCCCAGCTGTCAAAACTGTTTTACCAAACCTTGTCTTAGATTCCAGGAGCCAAGCCAATGTGGCATGTGAAGCCTAGGGGAGCAAGTCAAAGCCAAACAGGCTCCCCCGACAGTTTAATCTTCAAACATACAGACTTACGTAGCTGTCAAAACTGTTTTACCAAAACTTTAATTAGATTCCAGGAGCCCCGCCAATCTGGCATGTGCCGCCTAGGGGAGAAAGTCAAAGCCAAATAGTCTCAAACGACTATTAAGTCTGAATACATTCAGTCTCACCTGGAACTCAAAATTGCCTTACCAAAACTTGTCTCAGATACAAGGAACCCTGTTAATCCAGCATTTGCATCCTAGGGGAGCAAGTCAAAGTCAAACAGACTCACCCGACTATTAAATCTTAAAACATATAGCCCCATCTGGCCGCCAAAACTGATTTACGAAAACTTGTCTTAGATACCAGGAACCCTGTTATTCCAGCATTTGCATACTAGGGGCGCAAGTCAAAGCCAAACACGCTCACCCGACTATTTAATCTTAAGACATACAGCCTTAATTAGCTGTCAAAACTGTTTTACCAAAATTTGTTTTAGATTCCAGGAGCCCCGCCAATCTGGCATGTGCAGCCTAGGGGAGCAAGTCAAAGCCAAACAGGCTCACCCGACAATTTAATCTTAAAACATACAGAATTACATAGCTGCCAAAACTGATTTACCAAAACTTGTCTTAGATACCAGGAACCCTGTTATTCCAGCATTTGCATCCTAGGGGCGCAAGTCAAAGCCAAACACGCTCACCCGACTATTTAATCTTAAAGCATACAGCCTTACCTTGCTGTCAAAACTGTTTTACCAAAACTTGTCTTAGATTCCAGGAGCCCCGCCAATCTGGCATGTGCAGCCTAGGGGAGCAAGTCAAAGCCAAACAGGCTCATCCGACTATTTAATCCTAAAACATAATGCCCCATCTGGCCGCCAAAACTGATTTACCAAAACTTGTCTCAGATACCAGGAACCCTGTTAATCCAGCATTTGCATCCTAGGGGCGCCAGTCAAAGCCAAACAGGTTCACCAATCTATTAAATCTTAAAACATATAGCCCCATCCGGACGCCAAAACTGATTTACCAAAACTTGTCTTAGATACCAGGAACCCTGTTATTCTGTTATTCCTGTTATTATACAAAGCCAAACACGGTCACCCGACTATTTAATCTTAAAGCATACAGCCTTACCTAGCCGTCAAAACTGTTTTACCAAAACTTGTCTCAGATACCAGGAACACTGTTAATGCAGCATTTGCATCCTAGGGGCGCAAGGCAAAGCCAAACAGGCTCACCCGACTATTAAATCTTAAAACATATAGCCCCATCTGGACGCAAAAACTGATTTACCAAAACTTTTCTTAGATACCAGGAACCCTGTTATTCCTGTTATTATACAAAGCAAAACACGCTCACCCGACTATTTAATCTTAAAACATACAGTCTTGCCCAGCTGTCAAAACTGTTTTACCAAACCTTGTCTAAGATTCCAGGAGCCAAGCCAATCTGGCATGTGGAGCCTAGGGGAGCAAGTCAAAGCCAAACAGGCTCCCCCGACAGTTTAATCTTAAAACATACAGACTTACGTAGCTGTCAAAACTGTTTTACCAAAACTTTTATTAGATTCCAGGAGCCCCGCCAATCTGGCATGTGCCGCCTAGGGGAGAAAGTCAAAGCCAAATAGTCTCAAACGACTATTAAGTCTTAACACATTCAGCCTCACCTTGATCTCAAAATTGCCTTACCAAAACATACAGACTTCAGCAGCTGCCAAAACTGATTTACCTAAACCTATCTCAGTTACCAGGAACCCTGTTAATCTAGCATTTGTAGCCTAGGGGAGCAAGACAAAGCCAATTAGTCTCACCCGACTATTAAATTTTAAATCATATTGCCCCACCTGGCCGCCAAAACTGATTTAACAAAACATGTCTCAGAACCCTGTTAATCCAGCATTTACAGCCTAGGGGAGCAAGTCAAAGCAAAATAGTCTCACCCGACTATTAAGTCTTAACACATTCAGCCTCACCTGGAACTCAAAATTGTCTTACCAATACCAGGAACCCTGTTTATCCAGCATTTGCATCCTAGGGGCGCAAGTCAAAGCCAAACAGGCTCAACCGACTATTTAATCCTAAAACATACAGTTTTGCCCAGCGGTCAAAACTGTTTTACCAAACCTTGTCTAAGATTCCAGGAGCCAAGCCAATCTGGCATGTGGAGCCTAGGGGAGCAAGTCAAAGCCAAACAGGCTCCCCCGACAGTTTAATCTTAAAACATACAGACTTACGTAGCTGTCAAAACTGTTTTACCAAAACTTTTATTAGATTCCAGGAGCCCCGCCAATCTGGCATGTGCCGCCTAGGGGAGAAAGTCAAAGCCAAATAGTCTCAAACGACTATTAAGTCTTAACACATTCAGCCTCACCTTGATCTCAAAATTGCCTTACCAAAACATACAGACTTCAGCAGCTGCCAAAACTGATTTACCTAAACCTATCTCAGTTACCAGGAACCCTGTTAATCTAGCATTTGTAGCCTAGGGGAGCAAGACAAAGCCAATTAGTCTCACCCGACTATTAAATTTTAAATCATATTGCCCCACCTGGCCGCCAAAACTGATTTAACAAAACATGTCTCAGAACCCTGTTAATCCAGCATTTACAGCCTAGGGGAGCAAGTCAAAGCAAAATAGTCTCACCCGACTATTTAGTCTTAACACATTCAGCCTCACCTGGAACTCAAAATTGTCTTACCAATACCAGGAACCCTGTTATTCCAGCATTTGCATCCTAGGGGCGCAAGTCAAAGCCAAACAGGCTCAACCGACTATTTAATCTTAAAACATACAGTTTTGCCCAGCGGTCAAAACTGTTTTACCAAACCTTGTCTAAGATTCCAGGAGCCAAGCCAATCTGGCATGTGGAGCCTAGGGGAGCAAGTCAAAGCCAAACAGGCTCCCCCGACAGTTTAATCTTAAAACATACAGACTTACGTAGCTGTCAAAACTGTTTTACCAAAACTTGTCTTAGATACCAGGAACCCTGTTATTCCAGTATTTACATCCTAGGGGCGCAAGTCAAAGCCAAACAAGCTCACCCGACTATTTAATCTGAAAGCATACAGCCTTACCTAGCTGTCAAAAGTGTTTTACCAAAACTTGTCTTAGATTCCAGGAGCCCCGCCAATCTGGCATGTGGAGCCTAGGGGAGCAAGTCAAAGCCAAACAGGCTCATCCGACTATTTAATCCTAAAACATATAGCCCCATAGATGCCAAAACTGATTTATCAAAACTTGTCTTAGATACCAGGAACCCTGTTATTCCAGCATTTGCATCCTAGGGGCGCAAGTCAAAGCCAAACACGCTCACCCGACTATTTAATCTTAAAGCATACAGCCTTACCTAGCTGTCAAAACTGTTCTACCAAAACTTGTCTTACATTCCAGGAGCCCCGCCAATCTGGCATGTGCAGCCTAGGGGAGCAAGTCAAAGCCAAACAGGCTCATCCGACTATTTAATCCTAAAACTTATAGCCCCATAGACGCCAAAACTTATTTACCAAAACTTGTCTTAGATACCAGGAACCCTGTTATTCCAGCATTTGCATCCTAGGGGAGCAAGTCAAAGCCAAACACGCTCACCCGACTATTTAATCTGAAAGCATACAGCCTTACCTAGCTGTCAAAAGTGTTTTACCAAAACTTGTCTTAGATTCCAGGAGCCCCGCCAATCTGGCATGTGCCGCCTAGGGGAGAAAGTCAAAGCCAAATAGTCTCAAACGACTATTAAGTCTGAATACATTCAGCCTGACCTGGAACTCAAAATTGCCTTACCAAAACTTGTCTCAGATACCAGGAACCCTGTTAATCCAGCATTTGCATCCTAGGGGAGCAAGTCAAAGTCAAACAGACTCACCCGACTATTTAACCTTAAAACATACAGACTTACGTATCTGTCAAAATTGCTTTACCAAAACTTTTTTTAGATTCCAGGAGCCCCGCCAATCTGGCCTGTGGAGCCTAGGGGAGCAAGTCAATGCCAAACAGGCGCATCCGACCATTTAATCCTAAAACATTTAGCTCCATCTGGCCGCCAAAACTGCTTTACCAAAACTTGCCTTAGAAATCAGGAGCCCTGTTAATCTAGCATTTGCAGCCTAGGGGAGCAAGTCAAAGCAAAATAGTCTCACCCGACTATTAAGTCTTAACACATTCAGCCTCACCTTGAACTCAAAATTGCCTTACCAAAACTCTTTTGCTAAAACATACAGACTTACGTAGCTGCCAAAACTGATTTACCTAAACCTATCTCAGTTACCAGGAACCCTATAAATCTAGCATTTGTAGCCTAGGGGAGCAAGACAAAGCCAAATAGTCTCACCCGACTATTTAACCTTAAAAAATACAGACTTACATAGCTGTCAAAGCTGTTTTACCAAATCTTGTCTTAGATTCCAGGAGCCCCGCCAATCTGGCATGTGCAGCCTAGGGGAGCAAGTCAAAGCCAAACAGACTCATCCGACTATTAAATCTGAAAACATTCAGCCTCACCTGGAACCCAAAATTGCCTTACCAAAACTTGTTTCAGATACCAGGAACCCTGTTAATGCAGCATTTGCATCCTAGGGGAGCAAGTTAAAGTCAAACAGACTCACCCGACTATTTAACCTTAAAAAATACAGACTTACATAGCTGTCAAAACTGTTTTACCAAAACTTGTCTTACATTCCAGGAGCCCCGCCAATCTGGCATGTGCAGCCTAGGGGAGCAAGTCAAAGCCAAACAGGCTCATCCGACTATTTAATCCTAAAATATATAGCCCCATAGACGCCAAAACTGATTTACCAAAACTTGTCTTAGATACCAGGAACCCTGTTATTCCAGCATTTGCATCCTAGGGGCGCAAGTCAAAGCCAAACAAGCTCACCCGACTATTTAATCTGAAAGCATACAGCCTTACCTAGCTGTCAAAAGTGTTTTACCAAAACTTGTCTTAGATTCCAGGAGCCCCGCCAATCTGGCATGTGGAGCCAAGGGGAGCAAGTCAAAGCCAAACAGGCTCATCCGACTATTTAATCCTAAAACATATAGCCCCATAGATGCCAAAATTGATTTATCAAAACTTGTCTTAGATACCAGGAACCCTGTTATTCCAGCATTTGCATCCTAGGGGCGCAAGTCAAAGCCAAACACGCTCACCCGACTATTTAATCTTAAAGCATACAGCCTTACCTAGCTGTCAAAACTGTTCTACCAAAACTTGTCTTACATTCCAGGAGCCCCGCCAATCTGGCATGTGCAGCCTAGGGGAGCAAGTCAAAGCCAAACAGGCTCATCCGACTATTTAATCCTAAAACTTATAGCCCCATAGACGCCAAAACTTATTTACCAAAACTTGTCTTAGATACCAGGAACCCTGTTATTCCAGCATTTGCATCCTAGGGGAGCAAGTCAAAGCCAAACACGCTCACCCGACTATTTAATCTGAAAGCATACAGCCTTACCTAGCTGTCAAAAGTGTTTTACCAAAACTTGTCTTAGATTCCAGGAGCCCCGCCAATCTGGCATGTGCCGCCTAGGGGAGAAAGTCAAAGCCAAATAGTCTCAAACGACTATTAAGTCTGAATACATTCAGCCTCACCTGGAACTCAATATTGCCTTACCAAAACTTGTCTCAGATACCCGGAACCCTGTTAATCCAGCATTTGCATCCTAGGGGAGCAAGTCAAAGTCAAACAGACTCACCCGACTATTTAACCTTAAAACATACAGACTTACGTATCTGTCAAAATTGCTTTACCAAAACTTTTTTTAGATTCCAGGAGACCCGCCAATCTGGCCTGTGGAGCCTAGGGGAGCAAATCAATGCCAAACAGGCGCATCCGACCATTTAATCCTAAAACATTTAGCTCCATCTGGCCGCCAAAACTGCTTTACCAAAACTTGCCTTAGAAATCAGGAGCCCTGTTAATCTAGCATTTGCAGCCTAGGGGAGCAAGTCAAAGCAAAATAGTCTCACCCGACTATTAAGTCTTAACACATTCAGCCTCACCTTGAACTCAAAATTGCCTTACCAAAACTCTTTTGTTAAAACATACAGACTTATGTAGCTGCCAAAACTGATTTACCTAAACCTATCTCAGTTACCAGGAACCCTATAAATCTAGCATTTGTAGCCTAGGGGAGCCAGACAAAGCCAAATAGTCTCAACCGACTATTTAACCTTAAAAAATACAGACTTACATAGCTGTCAAAGCTGTTTTACCAAATCTTGTCTTAGATTCCAGGAGCCCCGCCAATCTGGCATGTGCAGCCTAGGGGAGCAAGTCAAAGCCAAACAGACTCATCCGACTATTAAATCTGAAAACATTCAGCCTCACCTGGAACCCAAAATTGCCTTACCAAAACTTGTTTCAGATATTAGGAACCCTGTTAATCCAGCATTTGCATCCTAGCGGAGCAAGTCAAAGCCAAACAGGCTCATCCGACTATTAAATCTTAAAACATATAGCCCCATCTGGCCGCCAACACTGATTTACGAAAACTTGTCTTAGATACCAGGAACCCTGTTAATGCAGCATTTGCATCCTAGGGGAGCAAGTTAAAGTCAAACAGACTCACCCGACTATTTAACCTTAAAAAATACAGACTTACATAGCTGTCAAAACTGTTTTACCAAAACTTGTCTTAGATTCCAGGAGCCCCGCCAATCTGGCATGTGCAGCCTAGTGGAGCAAGTCAAAGCCAAACAGGCTCATCCGACTATTTAATCCTAAAATATAAAGCCCCATAGACGCCAAAACTGATTTACCAAAACTTGTCTTAGATACCAGGTACCCTGTTATTCCAGCATTTGCATCCTAGGGGCGCAAGTCAAAGCCAAACAAGCTCACCCGACTATTTAATCTGAAAGCATACAGCCTTACCTAGCTGTCAAAAGTGTTTTACCAAAACTTGTCTTAGATTCCAGGAGCCCCGCCAATCTGGCATGTGGAGCCTAGGGGAGCAAGTCAAAGCCAAACAGGCTCATCCGACTATTTAATCCTAAAACATATAGCCCCATAGATGCCAAAACTGATTTATCAAAACTTGTCTTAGATACCAGGAACCCTGTTATTCCAGCATTTGCATCCTAGGGGCGCAAGTCAAAGCCAAACACGCTCACCCGACTATTTAATCTTAAAGCATACAGCCTTACCTAGCTGTCAAAACTGTTCTACCAAAACTTGTCTTACATTCCAGGAGCCCCGCCAATCTGGCATGTGCAGCCTAGGGGAGCAAGTCAAAGCCAAACAGGCTCATCTGACTATTTAATCCTAAAACTTATAGCCCCATAGACGCCAAAACTGATTTACCAAAACTTGTCTTAGATACCAGGAACCCTGTTATTCTAGCATTTGCATCCTAGGGGAGCAAGTCAAAGCCAAACACGCTCACCCGACTATTTAATCTGAAAGCATACAGCCTTACCTAGCTGTCAAAAGTGTTTTACCAAAACTTGTCTTAGATTCCAGGAGCCCCGCCAATCTGGCATGTGCAGTCTAGGGGAGCAAGTCAAGGCCAAACAGGCTCATCCGACTATTTAATCCCAAA
>JBAMCE010000471.1:0-36779 GCA_037075305.1 Drosophila kanekoi
CGCCCTTAGGGTGAAAATGCTGGATTAACAGGGTTCCTGGTATCTGACACAAGTTTTGGTAAAGCAGTTTTGGCGGCTAGATGGGGTTGCATGTTTTAAGATTTAATGGTCGGGTGAAACTGTTTGGCTTTGACTTGCTCCCCTAGGCTGCACTGCCAGATTGTCTTAAGATTAAATAGTCAAGTGAGTGTGCTTGGCTTTGACTTTGCGCCCCTAGGATGCAAATGCTGGAATAACTGTGGTTCCTGGTATCTGAGCCAAGTTTGGGCAAATCACTTTTTGCGGCCAGATGGGGCTATATGTTTTAATATTTGACAGTCGGGTGAGCTTGTTTGGCTTTTGAACTTGCGCCCTTAGGATGCAAATGTTTGAATAACAGGGTTCCTGGTTCCTCCTGGAATCTAAAAAAGTTTTGGTAAAACAGTTTTGACAGACAGATGGGGCTGTTTGTTTTAAGATTAAAGAGTCGTGGTGAGCCTGTAGGCCCCCCCCCTGCGTCTCCAGGATGCAAATACTGGATTAACAGGGTTCCTGGTATTTGAGACAAGTTTTGGTTGAATCAGTTTTGACGGCCAGATCGGGCTATATGTTTTAAGATTTAATAGTCGGGTGAGACTATTTGCCTTTATCTTGCTCCCTAGGCTGCAAATGCTAGATTAACAGGGTTCCTGGTATCTGAGACAAGTTTAGGTAAAGTAATTTTGACTTCCAGGGGAGGCTGTATGTTTTAGGATTAAATAGTCGGATGAGCCTGTTTGGCTTTGACTTGCGCCCCTAGAATGCAAATGCTGGATTAACAGGGTTCCTGGTATCTGAGACAAGTTTTGGTAAGGCAATTTTGAGTTCCAGGTGTGGCTGAATGTTTTAAGACTTAATAGTCGTGTGAGCCTGTTTGGCTTTGACTTGCTCCCATAGGCTGCACTGCCAGATTGTCTTAAGATTAAATAGTCGGATGAGCCTGTTTGGCTTTGACTTGTTTCTCCCTAGGATGCAAATGCTGGATTAACAGGGTTCCCAGGCCTGAGAGAAGTTTTGGTGAGGCAATTTTTGAGTTCCAGGTGAGGCTGAATGTTTTAAGACTTAATAGTCGTGTGAGACTATTTGGCTTTGACTTGCTCCCCTAGGCGGCACATGCCAGATTGGCAAGGTTCCTGGAAACTAAAAAAGTTTTAGTAAAACAGTTTTGACTGCCAGATGGGGCTGTTTGTTTTAAGATTAAACTGTAGGATGATCCCTGTTTGGTTTTGAACTTCTCCCCTAGGCTGCACACTCCAGATTGGCAGGGTTCCTGGTATCTGAGACAAGGTTTGGTAAAGCAGTTTTGACAGCTAGGTCAGGCTACATGTTTGAAGGTTAGTTAGTCGGGTGAGCCTGTTTGGCTTTGACTTGCTCCCGTAGGATGCAAATGGTGGAGGAACAGGGTTCCTGGCATCTGAGACAAGTTTCTTTGCAAAGCAATTTTGACTTCCAGGGGAGGCTGTATGTTTTAGGATTAAATAGTTGGATGAGCCTGTTTGTCTTTGACTTGCGACCCTAGGATGCAAATGGTGGATTAAGATGGTACCTGGTATCTGAGAGAAGTTTTGGTGAGGCAATTTTGAGTTCCAGGTGAGGCTGAATGTTTTAGCCGAAGACTTAATAGTCGTGGTGAGACTATTTGGCTTGGACTTGCTCCCCTAGGGCGGCAGATGCCAGATTGGCAAGGCTCCTGGAAACTAAAAAAAAAAAAGTTTTAGTAAAACAGTTTTGACAGCCAGATGAGGCTGTTTGTTTTAAGATTAAATTGTAGGATGAGCCCTGTTTGGCTTTGAACTTCTCCCCTAGGCTGCACACGCCAGATTGGCAGGACTCCTGGTATCTGAGGCAAGGTTTGGTAAAACAGTTTTGACAGCTAGGTCAGGCTACATGTTTGAAGGTTAAATATTCTGGTGAGCCTGTTTGGCTTTGACTTGCTCCCCTAGGATGCAAATGCTGGAGGAACAGGGTTCCTGGCATCTGAGACAAGTTTCGGTAAAGCAATTTTGACTTCCAGATGAGGCTGTATGTTTTAAGATTTAATAGTCGGGTGAGACTATTTGTTGGGGGGGAAAAAGGGAAGGGGGGGGGTGAGGGGGGGCTGTGACTTGCGCTCCTAGGTTGCAAATACTAGATTAACATGGTTCCTGGTATCTAAGACAAGTTTTGGTGAATCAGTTTTGACGTTCCAGATGGGGCTGATATGTTTTAAGATTTAATAGTCGTGTGAGACTATTTGGCTTTGACTTGCTTCTCTAGGCTGCAGATGCCAGATTAACAGGGTTCCTGGAATCTAGAAGAGTTTTAGTAAAACAGTTTTGACAGTCAGATGGGGCTGTTTGTCTTAAGATTAAATTGTCAGGATGAGCCCTGTTTGGCTTTGAACTTGCTCCCCTAGGCTGCACACGCCAGATTAGCAGGGCTCCTGGTATCTGAGACAAGGTTTGGTAAAACAGTTTTGACTTCTAGGTCTGGCTACATGTTTGAAGGTTAAATAGTCGGGTGAGCCTGTTTGGCTTTGACTTGCTGGGGGGGTCCTAGGATGCAAATGCTGGAGGAACAGGGTTCCTGGCATCTGAGACAAGTTTTGGTGAGGCAACTTTGACTTCCAGGTGAGGCTGTATGCTTTAAGACTTAATAGTCGGGTGAGACTACTTGTCTTTGACTTGCTCCCTAGGCGGCACATGCCAGATTGGCAAGGCTCCTGGAATCTAAAAAAGTTTTGGTAAAACAGTTTTGACAGCCAGATGGGGCTGTTTGTTTTAAGATTAAATAGTTGGGTGAGCCTGTTTGACTTTGACTTGCTGCCCCCAGGATGCAAATACTGGATTAACAGGGTTCCTGGTATTTGAGACAAGTTTTGGTAAATCAGTTTTGACGGCCAGATCGGGCTATATGTTTTAAGATTTAATAGTCGGGTGAGCCTGTTTGGCTTTGACTTGCTCCCCTAGGATGCAAATGCTGGATTAACAGGGTTCCTGGTATCTGAGACAAGTTTTGGCAAAGCAGTTTTGGCGGCCAGATGGGGCTGTATGTTTTAAGATTAAATTGTCGGGTGAGCCTGTTTGACTTTGACTTGCGCCGCTAGGCTGCACTGGCAGATGGGGGGTGTTTTAAGATTTAATAGTCGTGTGAGAGTGCTTGGCTTTGACTTGCGCCCCTAGGATGCACATGCCGGATGTAACGTGGTTCCTGGAAACTGAGACAAGTTTTAGTAAATCAGTTTTGACTGCCAGATGGGGCTGATTTGTTTTAAGATTAAATAGTTGGGTGAGCCTGTTTGGCTTTGAACTGCGCCCCCAGGATGCAAATACTGGATTAACAGGGTTCCTGGTATCTGAGACAAGTTTTGGTAAAGCAGTTTTGGCGGCCAGATCGGGCTGTATGTTTTAAGATTTAATAGTCGGGTGAGACTATTTGGCTTTGACTTGCTCCCCTAGGCTGCAAATGCTAGATTAACAGGGTTCCTGGTATCTGAGACAAGTTTCGGTAAAGCAATTCTGACCTCCAGGGGAGGCTGTTTGTTTTAGGATTAAATAGTCGGGTGAGCCTGTTTGTCTTTGACTTGCGCCCCTAGGATGCAAATGCTGGATTAACAGGGTTCCTGGTACCTGAGAGAAGTTTTGGTGAGGCAATTTTGAGTTCCAGGTGAGGCTGAATGTTTTAAGACTTATTAGTCGGGTGAGACTATTTGGGTTTGACTTGCTCCCCTAGGCGGCAGATGCCAGATTCACAAGGCTCCTGGAAACTAAAAAGAAAAGTTTTAGTAAAGCAGTTTTGGCAGCCAGATGGGGCTGTTTGTTTTAAGATTAAATTGTAGGATGAGCCCTGTTTGGCTTTGAACTTCTCCCCTAGGCTGCACACGCTAGATTGGCAGGGCTCCTGGTATCTGAGACAAGGTTTGGTAAAACAGTTTTGACAGATAGGTCAGGCTACATGTTTGAAGGTTAAATAGTCGGGTGAGCCTGTTTGGCTTTGACCTGCTCCCTTAGGATGCAAATGCTGGAGGAACAGGGTTCCTGGCATCTGAGACAAGTTTCGGTAAAGCAATTTTGACTTTCAGGTAAGGCTGTATGTTTTAAGACTTAATAGTCGGGTGAGACTATTTGGGGGGGGGGGGGGGCTTTGACTTGCTACCCTAGGCTGCAAATGCTGGATTAACATGGTTCCTGGTATCTGAGACAAGTTTTGGTGAAGCAATTTTGACTTCCAGGTGAGGCTGTATGTTTTAGGATTTAATAGTCGGGTGAGACTATTTGGCTTTGACTTGCTCCCCTAGAATGCAAATGCTGGATTAACAGGGTTCCTGGTATCTGAGACAAGTTTTGGTAAGGCAATTTTGAGTTCCAGGTGTGGCTGTATGTTTTAAGATTAAATTGTCGGGTGAGCCCTGTTTGGCTTTGAACTTGCTCCCCTAGGCTGCACATGCCAGATTGTCAGGGCCCCTGGTATCTGAGAAAGTTTGGTGGAAAGTTTTGAGCAGTGGTGAGGATGTTTGAAGATTAAATAGTCGAGTGAGTGTGTTTGGCTTTGACTTGCGCCCCAAGAATGCAAATGCTGGAATAACAGGGTTCCTGGTATCTGAGACAAGTTTTGGTAAATCTGTTTTGGCGGCCAGATGGGGCTATATGTTTTAGGATTAAATAGTCGGATGAGCCTGTTTGGCTTTGACTTGCTCCCCTAGGCTGCACATGCCAGATTGGCGGGGCTCCTTGAATCTAAGACACGTTTTGGTAAAACAGTTTTGACAGCTAGGTAAAGCTGTATGTTTTAAGATTGTAACGAACACGACAGCTACGCTGGGCGCGTCTCGCCTAACACTCGTGTGTGTATTGGGAGCGTACTCCGTCTACGGGTTCCGACCGTGCTCAGGGAAGGGGCGTGGGTTCTTTGCTCCCTAACACACTCGACGCGTCAAATATAATAAAGATAAAAAAATAGACAGACTTAAGGTATGACGGTATACCACGATATATAAGAAGAGACTACGATCTGCAAGCAGAATATATCATATAGAACCGAGGAGCTAAGATGTTGGCTACCCACGGTCTTTACCCGCCCTACCTGTAGCTGCATCTGTGATTGTCCTTGCAACTACCCTTTCATAAGCGATATTATTTACCTAAGGTGCCCAAAAAGGAATTAAGATTTCATTTTATCATATAATTGTATTCCTGGAAAATTTAAATTCACGATCGTACTTCATTATACATTACGTGAAAAGAACAAATCTTGTTACTTTCTTTAAAACTAAACTCGATCTGGGCAAAAACACACATGAATGAGATTACACTCCGAAAGTGATAGTAAGTTAAACCACTTCTGATCTGAATGATCCACAAAAAAATTATCTGTAATTACGAAGGCTGATTCGGAGTACACCCGCTGTCTATAACCACGATTCAAACAATACGTACAATTTGATAAGCTGGCTTATTACCTTATGTTTTTTTTTCACAGAGTACTCACTACTTTAGTATAATCCAACGATGTCAGCAGGCCTGTTGACGACGATGATGGGCTGTGGAATCTTAATTGTACTGTGTAACGTAGGAATATAGTAGTCAGCGACATATACACGCTAAATCAGGATCAAAAGACAATGTCAGTGATATAAAACGGAAAAAATTGCAATTTAAATTTCATGTGTACTTATGCCCTTCGCTTATACCTACGGCCAGTATGCAGTTTAACAATTATATCAGATGTTGTAAATCCGAGTGTGGGTGCGCACTGGTTAGCTATCCACCAGATCTGCGCTCAAGAATGTCCGGGCATCGATGGGTCGAACACGTGGTCAAGTTGGCCGCCTGTGCGTGCAGCAAGAACTATTGGTTAGCGAGGTTCAAAGCTTATTTTCAGAAAATGAGACAATGCTGAAATCTTGGTTCGGCCTTAGGAAATTAGATCCCTGCTACCAGTGTAGATTGTCGCTATTTGGTGCTTTGGGCTTTGGCTTTGGCTTCGACAAGGAATACGCGCTATGCGTAATTTTTATTTTTGGCTCGCAATAACGCGGCGCCGCAATTTAGCCTGCACTTTCCTACGACTTCCACACACAGGAATGGCAGATTTGTCAAAACGTCCGAATTCTGAAATTTTTCTTCCAACTGAGGCTGAATGTTTAGGATTAAATGGTCGGATGAGACTGTTTGGCTTTGACTTGGTCCTCTAGGCTCCACATGCCAGATTGGCGGGACTCCTGGAATCTCATACAAGGTTTGGTAAAACAGTTTTGACAGCTAGGCAAGACTGGATGTTTTAAGATTAAATATTCGGTTGAGCCTGTATGGCTTTGACTTGCGCCCCTAGGATGCAAATGCTGGATTAACAGGGTTCCTGGTATCTGAGACAAGTTATGGTAAAGCAGTTTTGGCGGCCAGATGGGGCTGTATGTTTTAAGATTTAATAGTCGGGTGAAACTATTTGGCTGTGAATTGCTCCCCTAGGCTGCAAATTCTAGATTAAAAGGGCTCCTGGTATCTAAGATAAGTTTTGGTAAATCAGTTTTGGCGGCCAGATGGGGCTATATGTTTTAGGATTAAATAGTCGGACGAGCCTGTTTTGGCTTTGACGTGCTCCTCTAGGATCCACATGCCAGATTGACGGAGCTCCTGGAATCTATAAAAAGTTTTAGTAAAACAGTTTTGACAGCCAGATGGGGCTGTTTGTCTTAAGATTAAATTGTAGGATGAGCCCTGTTTGGCTTTGAACTTCCCCCCTAGGCTGCACACGCCAGATTGGCAGGGCTCCTGGTATCTGAGACAAAGTTTGGTAAAACAGTTTTGACAGCTAGGTCAGGCTACATGTTTGAAGGTTAAATAGTCGCATGAGCCTGTTTGGCTTTGACTTGCTCCCCTAGGATGCAAATGCTGGAGGAACAGGGTTCCTGACATCTGAGACAAGTTTCGGTAAAGCAACTTTGACTTCCAGGTGAGGCTGTATGCTTTAAGAGTTAATAGTCGGGTGAGACTATTTGGCTTTGACTTGCTCCCCTAGGCGGCACATGCCAGATTGGCAAGGCTCCTGGAATCTAAAAAAAGTTTTAGTAAAACAGTTTTGACAGCCAGATGGGGCTGTTTGTTTTAAGATTAAAGAGTCGGGTGAGCCTGTATGACTTTGACTTGCGCCCCTAGGATGCAAATACTGGATTAACAGGGTTCCTGGTATTTGAGACAAGTTTTGGTTAATCAGTTTTGACGGCCAGATCGGGCTATATGTTTTAAGATTTAATAGTCGGGTGAGACTATTTGGCTTTATCTTGCTCCCCTAGGCTGCAAATGCTAGATTAACAGGATTCCTGGTATCTGAGACAAGTTTAGGTAAATCAGTTTTGGCGGCCAGATGGGGCTGTTTGTTTTGAGATTAAATTGTAGGGTGAGCCTGTATGATTTTGACTTGCGCCCCCAGGATGTAAATACTGGATTAACAGGGTTCCTGGTATCTGAGACAAGTTTTGGTAAAGCAGTTTTGGCGGCCAGATGGGGCTGTATGTTTTAAGATTTAATAGTCGGGTGAAACTGTTTGGCTTTGACTTGCTCCCCGAGGCTGCACTGCCAGATTGTCTTAAGATTAAATAGTCAAGTGAGTGTGCTTGGCTTTGACTTGGGCCTCTAGGATGCAAATGCTGAAATAACAGGGTTCCTGGTATCTGAGACAAGTTTTGGTAAATCAGTTTTTGCGGCCAGATGGGGCTATATGTTTTAATATTTAATAGTCGGGTGAGCTTGTTTGGCTTTAAACTGCGCCCTTAGGATGCAAATGCTGGATTAACAGGGTTCCTGGTATCTGACACAAGTTTTGGTAAAGCAGTTTTGGCGGCCACATGGGGTTGTATGTTTTAAGATTTAATAGTCGGGTCAGACTATTTGGCTTTGACTTGCTATCCTAGGCTGTAAATGCTAGATTAACAGAGATCCTTGTATCTGAGACAAGTTTCGCTAAAGCAATTTTGACTTCCAGGGGAGGCTGTATTTTTTAGGATTAAATAGTCGGATGAGCCTGTTTGGCTTTGACTTGCGCCCCTAGGATGCAAATGCTGGATTAACAGGGTTCCTGGTATCTGAGAGAAGTTTTGGTGAGGCAATTTTGATTTCCAGGTGAGGCTGAATGTTTTAAGACTTAAAAGTCGTGTGAGACTATTTGGCTTTGACTTGCTCCCCTAGGCGGCACATGCCAGATTGGCAAGGCTCCTGGAAACTAAAAAAGTTTTAGTAAAACAGTTTTGACAGCCAGATGGGGCTGTTTGTTTTAAGATTAAATTGTAGGATGAGCCCTTTTTGATTTGAACTTCTCCCCTAGGCTGCACACGCCAGATTGGCAGGGCTCCTGGTATCTGAGACAAGGATTGTTAAAACAGTTTTGACAGCTAGGTCAGGCTACATGTTTGAAGGTTAAATAGTCGGGTGAGCCTGTTTGGCTTTGACTTGCTCCCGTAGGATGCAAATGGTTGGAGGAACAGGGTTCCTGGTATCTGAGACAAGTTTCGGTAAAGCAGTTTGACTCAGGAGGTGTATGTTTTAGGATTAAATAGGGATGACCTGTTGTTTTGATGGACCGGAGAAGGGATACTGGTACCTGGATCTGAGAGAAGTTTTGGGAGGCAATTTTGAGTTCCAGGTGAGGCTGAATGTTGTAAGACTTAATAGTCGTGTGAGACTATTTGGCTTTGACTTGCTCCCCTAGGCGGCACATGCCAGATTGGCAAGGCTCCTGGAAACTAAAAAAAGTTTAAGTAAAACAGTTTTGACAGCCAGATGGGGCTGTTTGTTTTAAGATTAAATTGTAGGATGAGCCCTGTTTGGCTTTGAACGTCTCCCCAGGCTGCACACGCCAGATTGGCAGGGCTCCTGGTATCTGAGACAAGGTTCGGTAAAACAGTTTTGACAGCTAGGTCAGGCTACATGTTTGAAGGTTAAATAGTCGGGTGAGCCTGTTTGGCTTTGATTTGCTCCCCTAGGATGCAAATGCTGGAGGAACAGAGTTCCTGGCATCTGAGACAAGTTTCGGTAAAGCAATTTTGACTTCCAGGTGAAGCTGTATGCTTTAAGACTTAATAGTCGGGTGAGACTATTTGTCTTTGTCTTGCTCCCCTAGGCTGCACATGCTAGATTAACAGGGTTCCTGGTATCTGAAACAAGTTTTAGTAAAACAGTTTTGACAGACAGATGGGGCTGTTTGTTTTAAGATTAAAGAGTCGGGTGAGCCTGTATGATTTTGACTTGCGCCCCCAGGATGCAAATACTGGATTAACAGGGTTCCTGGTGGTATCTGAGACAAGTTTTGGTAAAGCAGTTATGGCGGCAGGATGGGGCTGTATGTTTTAAGATTTAATAGTCGGGTGAGACTATTTGGCTTTTACTTGCTATCCTAGGCTGCAAATGCTAGATTAACAGAGATCCTTGTATCTGAGACAAGTTTCGGTAAAGCAATTTTGACTTCCAGGGGAGGCTGTATGTTTTAGGATTAAATAGTCGGATGAGCCTGTTTGGCTTTGACTTGCGCCCCTAGGATGCAAATGCTGGATTAACAGGGTTCCTGGTATCTGAGAGAAGTTTTGGTGAGGCAATTTTGATTTCCAGGTGAGGCTGAATGTTTTAAGACTTAATAGTCGTGTGAGACTATTTGGCTTTGACTTGCTCCCTAGGCGGCACATGCCAGATTGGCAAGGCTCCTGGAAACTAAAAAAAGTTTTAGTAAAACAGTTTTGACAGCCAGATGGGGCTGTTTGTTTTAAGATTAAATTGTGGGATGAGCCCTGTTTGGCTTTGAACTTCTCCCCTAGGCTGCACACGCCAGATTGGCAGGGCTCCTGGTATCTGAGACAAGGATTGGTTAAAACAGTTTTGACAGCTAGGTCAGGCTACATGTTTGAAGGTTAAATAGTCGGGTGAGCCTGTTTGGCTTTGACTTGCTCCCGTAGGATGCAAATGGTGGAGGAACAGGGTTCCTGGCATCTGAGACAAGTTTCGGTAAAGCAATTTTGACTTCCAGGGGAGGCTGTATGTTTTAGGATTAAATAGCCGGATGAGCCTGTTTGTCTTTGACTTGCGACCCTAGGATGCAAATGCTGGATTAACATGGTACCTGGTATCTGAGAGAAGTTTTGGTGAGGCAATTTTGAGTTCCAGGTGAGGCTGAATGTTGTAAGACTTAATAGTCGTGTGACACTATTTGGCTTTGACTTGCTCCCCTAGGCGGCAGATGCCAGATTGGCAAGGCTCCTGGAAACTAAAAAAAGTTTAAGTAAAACAGTTTTGACAGCCAGATGGGGCTGTTTGTTTTAAGATTAAATTGTAGGATGAGCCCTGTTTGGCTTTGAACTTCTCCCCTAGGCTGCACACGCCAGATTGGCAGGGCTCCTGGTATCTGAGACAAGGTTTGGTAAAACAGTTTTGACAGCTAGGTCAGGCTACATGTTTGAAGGTTAAATAGTCGGGTGAGCCTGTTTGGCTTTGACTTGCTCCCCTAGGATGCAAATGCTGGAGGAACAGAGTTCCTGGCATCTGAGACAAGTTTCGGTAAAGCAATTTTGACTTCCAGGTGAAGCTGTATGCTTTAAGACTTAATAGTCGGGTGAGACTATTTGTCTTTGACTTGCTCCCCTATGCGGCACATGCCAGATTGGCAAGGCTCCTGGAATCTAAAAAAAGTTTTAGTAAAAGAGTTTTGACAGACAGATGGGGCTGTTTGTTTTAAAATTAAAGAGTCGGGTGAGCCTGTATGACTTTGACTCTGCTGCCCCCAGGATGCAAATACGAAGGGGGTAGGGGTGGTGGAGGGGCATGCTGAGATTAACAGAGTTTCCTGGTATCTGAGACAAGTTTTGGTAAAGCAGTTATGGCGGCAGGATGGGGCTGTATGTTTTAAGATTTAATAGTCGGGTGAGACTATTTGGCTTTGACTTGCTATCCTAGGCTGCAAATGCTAGATTAACAGAGATCCTTGTATCTGTGACAAGTTTCCGTAAAGCAATTTTGACTTCCAGGGGAGGCTGTATATTTTAGGATTAAATAGTCGGATGAGCCTGTTTGGCTTTGACTTGCACCCCTAGGATGCAAATGCTGGATTAACAGGGTTCCTGGTATCTGAGACAAGTTTTGGTAAGGCAATTTTGAGTTCCAGGTGAGGCTGAATGTTTTAAGACTTAATAGTCGTGTGAGACTATTTGGCTTTAACTTGCTCCCTAGGCGGCACATGGCAAGGCATGGCAAGGCTCCTGGAATCTAAAAAAAGTTTTAGTAAAACAGTTTTGACAGCCAGATGGGGCTGTTTGTTTTAAGATTAAATTGTGGGATGAGCCCTGTTTGGCTTTGAACTTCTCCCCTAGGCTGCACACACCAGATTGGCAGGGCTCCTGGTATCTGAGACAAGGTTTGGTTAAACAGTTTTGACAGCTAGGTCAGGCTACATGTTTGCAGGTTAAATAGTCGGGTGAGCCTGTTTGGCTTTGACTTGCTCCCGTAGGATGCAAATGGTGGAGGAACAGGGTTCCTGGCATCTGAGACAAGTTTCGGTAAACCAATTTTGACTGCCAGGGGAGGCTGTATGTTTTAGGATTAAATAGTCGGATGAGCCTGTTTGGCTTTGACTTGCGCCCCTAGGATGCAAATGCTGGATTAACAGGGTTCCTGGTATCTGAGACAAGTTTTGGTAAGGCAATTTTGAGTTCCAGGTGAGGCTGAATGTTTTAAGACTTAATAGTCGTGTGAGACTATTTGGCTTTGACTTGCTCCCCTAGGCTGCACACGCCAGATTGGCAGGGCTCCTGCTATCTGAGACAAGGTTTGGTAAAACAGTTTTGACAGCTAGGTCAGATTACATGTTTGAAGGTTAAATAGTCGGATGAGCCTGTTTGGCTTTGACTTGCTCCCCTAGGATGCAAATGCTGGATTAACAGGGTTCCTGGCATCTGAGACAAGTTTCCGTAAAGCAATTTCGACTTCCAGGTGAGGCTGTATGCTTTATGTCTTAATAGTCGGGTGAGACTATTTGGCTTTGACTTGCTCCCCTAGGCGGCACATGCCAGATTGGCAAGGCTCCTGGAATCAAAAAAAAGTTTTAGTAAAACAGTTTTGACAGCCAGATGGGGCTGTTTGTTTTAAGATTTAAGAGTCGGGTGAGCCTGTATGACTTTGACTTGTGCCCCCAGGATGCAAATACTGGATTAACAGGGTTCCTGGTATCTGAGACAAGTTTTGGTAAAGCAGTTTTGGCGGCCAGATGGGGGTTGTATGTGTTAAGATTTAAGAGTCGGGTGAAACTATTTGGCTTTGACTTGCTCCCCTAGGCTGCAAATGCTAGATTAACAGGGCTCCTGGTATCTGAGACAAGTTTTGGCATTTGAGTTGCTGCCTAGGCTGATGGGGCTGTTTGTTTTAAGATTAAATAGTCGGGTGAGCCTGTTTGGCTTTGACTTGCTCCCCCAGGATGCAAATACTGGATTAACAGGGTTCCTGGTATCTGAGACAAGTTTTGGTAAATCAGTTTTTGACGGCCAGATCGGGCTATATGTTTTAAGATTTAATAGTCGGGTGAGCCTGTTTGGCTTTGAACTTGCTTCCCTAGGATGCAAATGCTGGATTAACAGGGTTCCTGGCATCTGAGACAAGTTTTGGTAAAGCAGTTTTGGCGGCAGGATGGGGCTGTATGTTTTAAGATTTAATAGTCGGGTGAGACTATTTGGCTTTTACTTGCTATCCTAGGCTGCAAATGCTAGATTAACAGAGATCCTTGTATCTGTGACAAGTTTCGGTGAAGCAATTTTGACTTCCAGGGGAGGCTGTATGTTTTAGGATTAAATAGTCGGATGAGCCAAACAGGTGGAGGGGGGTACGGGGGGGAGGAATTTGGGGGTGGGGTGGTTTGGCTTTAACTTGCTCCCCTAGGCGGCACATGGCAGCTTGGCAAGGCTCCTGGAATCTAAAAAAGTTTTAGTAAAACAGTTTTGACAGCCAGATGGGGCTGTTTGTTTTAAGATTAAATTGTGGGATGAGCCCTGTTTGGCTTTGAACTTCTCCCCAGGCTGCACACGCCAGATTGGCAGGGCTCCTGGTATCTGAGACAAGGTTTGGTTAAAACAGTTTTGACAGCTAGGTCAGGCTACATGTTTGAAGGTTAAATAGTCGGGTGAGCCTGTTTGGCTTTGACTTGCTCCCGTAGGATGCAAATGGTGGAGGAACAGGGTTCCTGGCATCTGAGACAAGTTTCGGTAAACCAATTTTGACTGCCAGGTGAGGCTGTATGTTTTAGGATTAAATAGTCGGATGAGCCTGTTTGGCTTTGACTTGCGCCCCTAGGATGCAAATGCTAGATTAACAGGGTTCCTGGTATCTGAGACAAGTTTCCGTAAAGCAATTCTGACTTCCAGGTGAGGCTGTATGTTTTAAGACTTAATAGTCGTGTGAGACTATTTGGCTTTGACTTGCTCCCCTAGGCTGCACATGCCAGATTGGCAGGGTTCCAGGTATCTGAGACAGTTTTGGTAAGGCAGTTTTGAGTTCCAGGTGAGGCTGCATGTTTGAAGACTTAATAGTCGGGTGAGACTGCTTGGCTTTGACTTGCTCCCCTAGGCTGCAAATGCTGGATTAACAGGGTTCCTGGCATCTGAGACAAGTTTTAGTAAAGCAATTTTGACTTCCAGGTGGGGCTGCTTGCTTTATGTCTTAATAGTCGGGTGAGCCTACTTGGCTTTGACTTGCGCTCCTAGGCTGCACATGCTAGATTGACAGAGGCTCCTGGTATCTGAGACAAGTTTTAGTAAAGCAGTTTTGACAGCCAGATGGGGCTGTTTGTTTTAAGATTAAATAGTCGGGTGAGCCTGTTTGGCTTTGACTTGCTGCCCCTAGGATGCAAATACTGGATTAACAGGGTTCCTGGTATCTGAGACAAGTTTTGGTAAAGCAGTTTTGAGTTCCAGATGGGGTTGTATGTTTTAAGACTTAATAGTCGTGTGAGACTATTTGGCTTTGACTTGCTCCCCTAGGCTGCACATTCCAGATTAACAGGGCTTCCGGTATCTAAGACAGATGTTTGGTAAAGCAGTTTTGGCAGCCAGATGGGGCTGTTTGTTTTAAGATTAAATTGTCAGGTGAGCCCTGTTTGGCTTTGAACTTGCTCCCCTAGGCTGCACACGCCAGATTGGCAGGGCTCCTGGTATCTGAGACAAGGTTTGGTAAAACAGTTTTGACAGCTAGGTCAGGCTACATGTTTGAAGGTTAAATAGTTGGGTGAGCTTGTTTGGCTTTGACTTGCTCCCGTAGGATGCAAATGCTGGAGTAACAGGGTTCCTGGCATCTGAGACAAGTTTCGGTAAAGCAATTTTGACTTCCAAGTGAGGCTGTATGTTTTAAGACTTAATAGTCGGGTGAGACTATTTGGCTTTGACTTGCTCCCCTAGGCTGCAAATGCTAGATTAACAGGGATCCTGGTATCTGAGACAAGTTTCGGTGAAGCAATTTTGACTTCCAGGTGAGGCTGTATGTTTTAGGATTTAATAGTCGTGATGAGCCTGTTTGGCTTTGACTTGCTCCCCTAGGCTGCACATGCCAGATTAGCAGGGCTCCTGGTATCTGAGAAAAGTTTTAGTAAAACAGTTCTGACTTCCAGATGAGGCTGTTTGTTTTAAGACTTAATAGTCGGGTGAGCCCTGTTTGGCTTTGAACTTCTCCCTAGGCTGCACACGCCAGATTGTCAGGGCTCCTGGTATCTGAGACAAGGTTTGGTAAACAGTTTTGAAGCTAGGTCAGGCTCTGTTTGAAGGTTAAATAGTCAGGTGAGCCTGTTTGGCTTTGACTTGTGCCCGTAGGATGCAAATGCTGGAATAACAGGGTTCCTGGTATCTGAGACAAGTTTTGGTAAATCAGTTTTGACGGCCAGATCGTGGCTATATGTTTTAAGATTTAATAGTCGGGTGAGACTATTTGGCTTTGATCTTGCTCCCCTAGGCTGCACATGCTAGATTAACAAGGTTCCTGGAATCTAAAAGAAAAGTTTTAGGTAAATCAGTTTTGACAGCCAGATGGGGCTGTTTGTTTTAAGATTAAAGAGTCGGGTGAGCCTTTATGACTTTGACTTGCGCCCCAGGGATGCAAATACTGGATTAACAGGGTTCCTGGCATCTGAGACAAGTTTTGGTAAAGCAGTTTTGGCGGCCAGGATGGGGCTGTATGTTTTAAGATTTAATAGTCGGGTGAGACTATTTGGCTTTGACTTGCTATCCTAGGCTGCAAATGCTAGATTAACAGGGATCCTTGTATCTGAGACAAGTTTCCGTAAAGCAGTTTTGACTTCCAGGGGAGGCTGTATGTTTTAGGATTAAATAGTCGGATGAGCCTGTTTGGCTTTGACTTGCGCCCCTAGGATGCAAATGCTGGATTAACAGGGTTCCTGGTATCTGAGACAAGTTTTGGTAAGGCAATTTTGACTTCCAGGTGAGGCTGAATGTTTTAAGACTTAATAGTCGTGTGAGCCTCATTTGGCTTTGACTTGCTCCCCTAGGCGGCACATGCCAGATTGGCAAGGCTCCTGGAAACTAAAAAAAAGTTTTAGTAAAACAGTTTTGACAGCCAGATGGGGCTATTTGTTTTAAGATTAAATTGTAGGATGAGCCCTGTTTGGCTTTGAACTTCTCCCTAGGCTGCACACGCCAGATTGGCAGGGCTCCTGGTATCTGAGACAAGGATTGGTTAAACAGTTTTGACAGCTAGGTCAGGCTACATGTTTGAAGGTTAAATAGTCGGGTGAGCCTGTTTGGCTTTGACTTGCTCCTGTAGGATGCAAATGGTGGAGGAACAGAGTTCCTGGCATCTGAGACAAGTTTCGGTAAAGCAATTTTGACTTCCAGGGGAGGTTGTATGTTTTAGGATTAAATAGTCGGATTTGCCTGTTTGTCTTTGACTTGCGCCCCTAGGATGCAAATGCTGGATTAACTGGGTTCCTGGTATCTGAGAGAAGTTTTGGTAAGGCAATTCTGAGTTCCAGGTGAGGCTGAATGTTGTAAGACTTAATAGTCGTGTGAGACTATTTGGCTTTGACTTGCTCCCCTAGGCAGGCAGATGCCAGATTGGCAAGGCTCCTGGAAACTAAAAGAAGTTTGAGTAAAACAGTTTTGACAGCCAAGATGGGGCTGTTTGTTTTAAGATTAAATTGCAGCATGAGTCCTGTTTGGCTTTGAACTTCTCCCCTAGTCTGCACACGCCAGATTGACAGGGCTCCTGGTATCTGAGACAAGGTTTGGTAAAACAGTTTTGACTGCTAGGTCAGGCTACATGTTTGAAGGTTAAATAGTCGGGTGAGCCTGTTTGGCTTTGACTTACTCCCCTAGGATGCAAATGCTGGAGGAACAGAGTTCCTGGCATCTGAGACAAGTCCAGGTGAAGCTGTATGCTTTAAGACTAAATAGTCGGGTGAGACTATTTGTCTTTGACTTGCTCCTCTATGCGGCACATGCCAGATTGGCAAGGCTCCTGGAATCTAAAAAAAAGTTTTAGTAAAACAGTTTTGACAGACAGATGGGGCTGTTTGTTTTAAGATTAAAGAGTCGGGTGAGCCTGTATGACTTTGACTTGCGCCCCCAGGATGCAAATACTGGATTAACAGGGTTCCTGGTATTTGAGACAAGTTTTGGTTAATCAGTTTTGACGGCCAGATCGGGCTATATGTTTTAAGATTTAATAGTCGGGTGAGACTATTTGGCTTTATCTTGCTCCGCTAGGCTGCAAATGCTAGATTAACAGGGTTCCTGGTATCTGAGACATGTTTTGATAAATAATTTTTGGCGGTCAGATGGGGCTGTTTGTTTTAAGATTAAATTGTAGGGTGAGCCTGTATGATTTTGACTTGCGCCCCCAGGATGCAAATACTGGATTAACAGGGTTTCCGGTATCTGAGACAAGTTTTGGTAAAGCAGTTATGGCGGCAGGATGGGGCTGTATGTTTTAAGATTTAATAGTCGGGTGAGACTATTTGGCTTTGACTTGCTATCCCAAGCTGCAAATGCTAGATTGACAGAGATCCTTGTATCTGTGACAAGTTTCTGTAAAGCAATTTTGACTTCCAGGAGGCTGTATGTTTTAGGATTAAATAGTCGGATGAGCCTGTCTGGCTTTGACTTGCGCCCCTAGGATGCAAATGCTGGATTAACAGGGTTCCTGGTATCTGAGACAAGTTTTGGTAAGGCAATTTTGAGTTCCAGGTGAGGCTGAATGTTTTAAGACTTAATAGTCGTGTGAGACTATTTGGCTTTAACTTGCTCCCCTAGGCGGCACATGCCAGATTGGCAAGGCTCCTGGAATCTAAAAAGTTTTAGTAAAACAGTTTTTGACAGCCAGATGGGGCTGCTTGTTTTAAGATTAAATTGTGGGATGAGCCCTGTTTGGCTTTGAACTTCTCCCCTAGGCTGCACACGCCAGATTGGCAGGGCTCCTGGTATCTGAGACAAGGTTTGGTTAAACAGTTTTGACAGCTAGGTCAGGCTACATGTTTGAAGGTTAAATAGTCGGGTGAGCCTGTTTGGCTTTGACTTGCTCCCGTAGGATGCAAATGGTAGAGGAACAGGGTTCCTGGCATCTGAGACAAGTTTTGGTAAAGCAATTTTGACTGCCAGGGAGGTTGTATGTTGTAGGATTAAATAGTCGGATGAGCCTGTTTGGCTTTGACTGATGCGCCCCTAGGATGCAAATGCTGGATTAACTGGGTTCCTGGTATCTGAGACAAGTTTTGGTAAGGCAATTTTGAGTTCCAGGTGAGGTTGAATGTTTTAAGACTTAATAGTCGTGTGAGACTATTTGGCTTTGACTTGCTCCCCTAGGCTGCACACGCCAGATTGGCAGGGCTCCTGCTATCTGAGACAAGGTTTGGTAAAAGCAGTTTTGACAGCTAGTTCAGATTACATGTTTGAAGGTTAAATAGTCGGATGAGCCTGTTTGGCTTTGACTTGCTCCCCTAGGATGCAAATGCTGGAGTAACAGGGTTTCTGGCATCTGAGACAAGATTCCGTAAAGCAATTTCGACTTCCAGGTGAGGCTGTATGCTTTATGTCTTAATAGTCGGGTGAGACTATTTGGCTTTGACTTGCTCCCCTAGGGCGGCACATGCCAGATTGGCAAGGCCTGGATCAAAAGTTTTAGTAAAGCAGTTTTGACTTCCAGATGAGGCTGTTTGTTTTAAGACTTAAATAGTCGGGTGAGACTGTTTGGCTTTGACTTGCTCCCGCAGGATGCAAATACTGGTTTAACAGGGTTCCTGGTATCTGAGACAAGTTTCGTGGTAAAGCAATTTTGACTTCCAGATGAGGTTGTATGTTTTAGGATTTAATAGTCGGGTGAGACTGTTTGGCTTTGACTTGCTCCCCTAGGACTGCAAATTCTAGATTAACAGGGTTTCTGGTGTGTGAGCTCTTTTGGCTTTTGACTTGCTCCCCTAGGCTGCACTGCCAGATTGTCTTAAGCATTAAATAGTCAAGTGAGTGTGCTTTGGCCTTGTCTTGCGCCCCTAGATGCAAATGCTGGAATTAACAGGGTTCCTGGTAACTGAGATAATTTTTGGTAAATCAGCATTTGCATCCTAGAGGGCGCTTGAGTTTCAAGAGTCAACACACTGCTAACCCGACTATTAACATGAAACATATAGCTCTATCTGGCCGCAAAAACTGATTTACCAAAAATTATCTCAGTTACCAGGAACCCCTGTTATTCCAGCATTTGCATCCTAGGGGCGCAAGACAAGGCCAAAACACACTCACTTGACTATTTAATCCTAAGACAATCTGGCAGTGCAGCCTAGGGGAGCAAGTCAGAAGCCAAAAAGGCTCACACACCAGGAACCCTGTTAATCCAGCATTTGCATTCTAGGGGCGCAAGTCAAAGCCAAACAGGCTCATCCGACTATTTAATCCTAAATTATACAGCCTCCCCTGGAAGTCAAAATTGCTTTATCAGGAAACTTATCTCAGATAGAAGGATCCCTGTTAATCTAGCATTTGCAGCCTACGGTAGCAAGTCAAAGCCAAATAGTCTCACCCGACTATTACAATTTTAAAACATACAGCCTCACCTGGAAATCAGAATTGCTTTAGCCTTGCCAATCTGGCATGTGCCGCCTAGGGGAGCAAGTCAAAGCCAAATAGTCTCACCCGACTATTAAGTCTTAAAGCAATACAGCCTCACCTGGAAGTCAGAAATTGCTTTACGGAATCTTGTCTCAGATGCCAGAATCCCTGTTCCTCCAGCATTTGCATCCCAGGGGAGCAAGTCAAAGCCAAACAGGCTCATCCGACTTTTTAACCTTCAAACATGTAACCTGAACTAGCTGTCAAAACTTTTTTACTCAAACCTTGTCTCAGATAGCAGGAGCCCTGCCATCTGGCGTGTGCAGCCTAGGGAGCAAGTCAAAGCCAAATAGTCTCACACGACTATTAAGTCTTAAAACATTCAGCCTCACCTGGAACTCAAAATTGCCTTACCAAAACTTGTCTCAGATACCAGGAACCCAGTTAATCCAGCATTTGCATCCTAGGGGCGCAAGTCAAAGCCAAACAGGCTCATCCGACTATTTAATCCTAAACCATACAGCCTCCCCTGGCAGTCAAAATTGCTTTACCGAAACTTGTCTCAGATGCCAGGAACCCTGTTCCTCCACCATTTGCATCCTACGGGAGCAAGTCAAAGCCAAACAGGCTCACCCGACTATTTAACCTTCAAACATGTAGCCTGACCTAGCTGTCAAAACTGTTTTACCAAACCTTGTCTCAGATACCAGGAGCCCTGCCAATCTGGCGTGTGCAGCCTAGGGGAGAAGTTCAAAGCCAAACAGGGCTCATCCCACAATTTAATCTTAAAACAAGCAGCCCCATCTGGCTGTCAAAACTGTTTTACTAAAACTTTTTTTAGATTCCAGGAGCCTTGCCAATCTGGCATGTGCCGCCTAGGGGAGCAAGTTAAAGCCAGATAGCCTCACACGACTATTAAGTCTTAAAACATTCAGCCTCGCCTGGAACTCAAAATTGCCCTACCAAAACATGTCTCAGATACCAGGAACCCTGTTAATCCAGCATTTGCATCCTAGGGGCGCAAGTCAAAGCCAAACAGGCTCATCCGACTATTTAATCCTAAAACATACAGCCTCCCCTGGAAGTCAAAATTGCTTTACGGAAACTTGTCACAGATACAAGGATCTCTGTCAATCTAGCATTTGCAGCCTAGGATAGCAAGTCAAAGCGGAAATAGTCTCACCCGACTATTAAATCTTAAAACATACAGCCCCATCCTGCCGCCATAACTGCTTTACCAAAACTTGTCTCAGATACCGGAAACCCTGTTAATCCAGTATTTGCATCCTGGGGGCGCAAGTCAAAATCATACAGGCTCACCCTACAATTTAATCTTAAAACAAACAGCCCCATCTGACCGCCAAAAATTATTTATCAAAACATGTCTCAGATACCAGGAACCCTGTTAATCTAGCATTTGCAGCCTAGCGGAGCAAGATAAAGCCAAATAGTCTCACCCGACTATTAAATCTTAAAACATATAGCCCGATCTGGCCGTCAAAACTGATTAACCAAAACTTGTCTCAAATACCAGGAACCCTGTTAATCCAGTATTTGCATCCTGGGGGCGCAAGTCAAAGTCATACAGGCTCACCCGACTCTTTAATCTTAAATCAAACAGCCCCATCTGTCTGTCAAAACTGTTTTACTAAAACTTTTTTTTTTAGATTCCAGGAGCCTTGCCAATCTGGCATGTGCCGCATAGGGGAGCAAGTCAAAGACAAATAGTCTCACCCGACTATTTAGTCTTAAAGCATACAGCTTCACCTGGACTTGTCTCAGATGCCAGGAACTCTGTTCCTCCAGCATTTGCATCCTAGGGGAGCAAGTCAAAGCCAAACAGGCTCACCCGACTATTTAACCTTCAAACATGTAGCCTGACCTAGCAGTCAAAACTGTTTTACCAAACCTTGTCTCAGATACCAGGAGCCCTGCCAATCTGGCGTGTGCAGCCTAGGGGAGAAGTTCAAAGCCAAACAGGGCTCATCCTACAATTTAATCTTAAAACAAACAGCCCCATCTGGCTGTCAAAACTGTTTTACTTAAACTTTTTTTAGTTTCCAGGAACCTTGCCAATCTGGCATCTGCCGCCTAGGGGAGCAAGTTAAAGCCAAATAGTCTCACACGACTATTAAGTCTTAAAACATTCAGCCTCAACTGGAACTCAAAATTGCCTTACCAAAACTTGTCTCAGATACCAGGAACCCAGTTAATCCAGCATTTGCATCCTAGGGGCGCAAGTCAAAGCCAAACAGGCTCATCCGACTATTTAATCCTAAAACATACAGCCTCCCCTGGCAGTCAAAATTGCTTTACCGAAACTTGTCTCAGATGCCAGGAACTCTGTTCCTCCACCATTTGCATCCTACGGGAGCAAGTCAAAGCCAAACAGGCTCACCCGACTATTTAACCTTCAAACATGTAGCCTGACCTAGCTGTCAAAACTGTTTAACCAAACCTTGTCTCAGATACCAGGAGCCCTGCCAATCTGGCGTGTGCAGCCTAGGGGAGAAGTTCAAAGCCAAACAGGGCTCATCCCACAATTTAATCTTAAAACAAATAGCCCCATCTGGCTGTCAAAACTGTTTTACTAAAACTTTTTTTAGATTCCAGGAGCCTTGCCAATCTGGCATGTGCCGCCTAGGGTAGCAAGTTAAAGCCAAATAGTCTCACACGACTGTTAAGTCTTAAAACATTCAGCCTCACCTGGAACTCAAAATTGCCTTACCAAAACTTGTCTCAGATACCAGGAACCCTGTTAATCCAGCATTTGCATTCTAGGGGCGCAAGTCAAAGCCAAACAGGCTCATCCGACTATTTAATCCTAAAACATACAGCCTCCCCTGGAAGTCAAAATTGCTTTACGGAAACTTGCCACAGATACAAGGATCTCTGTTAATCTAGCATTTGCAGCCTAGGATAGCAAGTCAAAGCCAAATAGTCTCACCCGACTATTAAATCTTAAAACATACAGCCCCATCCTGCCGCCATAACTGCTTTACCAAAACTTGTCTCAGATACCGGGAACCCTGTTAATCCAGTATTTGCATCCTGGGGGCGCAAGTCAAAATCATACAGGCTCACCCTACAGTTTAATCTTAAAACAAACAGCCCCATCTGACCGCCAAAACTGATTTACCTAAACTTGTCTCAGATACCAGGAACCCTGTTAATCTAGCATTTGCAGCCTAGGGGAGCAAGATAAAGCCAAATAGTCTCACCCGACTATTAAATCTTAAAACATATAGCCCGATCTGGCCGTCAAAACTGATTAACCAAAACTTGTCTCAAACACCAGGAACCCTGTTAATCCACCATTTGCATCCTACGGGAGCAAGTCAAAGCCAAACAGGCTCACCCGACTATTTAACCTTCAAACATGTAGCCTGACCTAGCTGTCAAAACTGTTTTACCAAACCTTGTCTCAGATACCAGGAGCCCTGCCAATCTGGCGTGTGCAGCCTAGGGGAGAAGTTCAAAATCAAACAGGGCTCATCCTACAATTTAATCTTAAAACAAACAGCCCCATCTGGCAGTCGAAACTGTTTTACTAAAACTTTTTTTAGTTTCCAGGAGCCTTGCCAATCTGGCATGTGCCGCCTAGGGGAGCAAGTCAAAGCCAAATAGTCTCACACGACTATTAAGTCTTAAAACATTCAGCCTCACCTGGAACTGAAAATTGCCTCACCAAAACTTCTCTCAGATACCAGGAACCCTGTTAATCCAGCATTTGCATCCTAGGGGCGCAAGTCAAAGCCAAACAGGCTCATCCGACTATTTAATCCTAAAACATACAGCCTCCCCTGGCAGTCAAAATTGCTTTACCGAAACTTGTCTCAGATGCCAGGAACCCTGTTCCTCCACCATTTGCATCCTACGGGAGCAAGTCAAAGCCAAACAGGCTCACCCGACTATTTAACCTTCAAACATGTAGCCTGACCTAGCTGTCAAAACTGTTTTACCAAACCTTGTCTCAGATACCAGGAGCCCTGCCAATCTGGCGTGTGCAGCCTAGGGGAGAAGTTCAAAGCCAAACAGGGCTCATCCCACAATTTAATCTTAAAACAAGCAGCCCCATCTGGCTGTCAAAACTGTTTTACTAAAACTTTTTTTAGATTCCGGGAGCCTTGCCAATCTGGCATGTGCCGCCTAGGGGAGCAAGTTAAAGCCAAATAGTCTCACACGACTATTAAGTCTTAAAACATTCAGCCTCGCCTGGAACTCAAAATTGCCTTACCAAAACATGTCTCAGATACCAGGAACCCTGTTAATCCAGCATTTGCATCCTAGGGGCGCAAGTCAAAGCCAAACAGGCTCATCCGACTATTTAATCCTAAAACATACAGCCTCCCCTGGAAGTCAAAATTGCTTTACGGAAACTTCTCACAGATACAAGGATCTCTGTCAATCTAGCATTTGCAGCCTAGGATAGCAAGTCAAAGCCAAATAGTCTCACCCGACTATTAAATCTTAAAACAAGCAGCCCCATCTGGCTGTCAAAACTGTTTTACTAAAACTTTTTTTAGATTCCAGGAGCCTTGCCAATCTGGCATGTGCCGCCTAGGGGAGCAAGTTAAAGCCAAATAGTCTCACACGACTATTAAGTCTTAAAACATTCAGCCTCGCCTGGAACTCAAAATTGCCTTACCAAAACATGTCTCAGATACCAGGAACCCTGTTAATCCAGCATTTGCATCCTAGGGGCGCAAGTCAAAGCCAAACAGGCTCATCCGACTATTTAATCCTAAAACATACAGCCTCCCCCTGGAAGTCAAAATTGCTTTACGGAAACTTGTCACAGATACAAGGATCTCTGTCAATCTAGCATTTGCAGCCTAGGATAGCAAGTCAAAGCCAAATAGTCTCACCCGACTACTAAGTCTTAAAGCATATAGCCTCACCTGGAAGTCAAAATTGCTTTACCGAAACTTGTCTCAGATGTCAGGAACCCTGTTCCTTCACCATTTGCATCCTACGGGAGCAAGTCAAAGCCAAACAGGCTCACCCGACTATTTAACCTTCAAACATGAAGCCTGACCTAGCTGTCAAAACTGTTTAACCAAACCTTGTCTCAGATACCAGGAGCACTGCCAATCTGGCGTGTGCAGCCTAGGGGAGAAGTTCAAAGCCAAACAGGGCTCACCCTACAATTTAATCTTAAAACAAAAAGCCCCATCTGGCTGTCAATACTGTTTTACTTAAACTTTTTTTAGATTCCAGGAGCCCCGCCAATCTGCCATGTGGAGCCTAGAGGAGCAAGTCAAAGCCAAAACAGGCTCATCCGACTATTTAATCCTAAAACAAACAGCCTCCCCTGGAAGTCAAAATTGCTTCACCGAAACTTTTCTCAGATACAAGGATCTCTGTTAATCTAGCATTTGCAGCCTAGGATAGCAAGTCAAAGCCAAATAGTCTCACCCGACTATTAAATCTTAAAACATACAACCACATCAATGGCCGCCAAAACTGCTTTACCAAAACTTGTGTCAGATACCAGGAACACTGTTAATACAGCATTTGCATCCTAGGGGCGCAGTTCAAAGTCAAACACGCTAACCCGACTATTAAATATTAAAACATATAGCCCCATCTGGCCATAAAAAACTGATTTACCAAAAATTATCTCAGTTACCAGGAACCCTGTTATTCCAGCATTTGCATCCTAGGGGCGCAAGACAAGGCAAAACACACTCACTTGACTATTTAATCTTAAGACAATCTGGCAGTGCAGCCTAGGGGAGCAAGTCAAAGCCAAAAAGGCTCACACACCAGGAACCCTGTTAATCCAGCATTTGCATTCTAGAGGCGCAAGTCAAAGCCAAACAGGCTCATCCGATTATTTAATCCTAAATTATACAGCCTCCCCTGGAAGTCAAAATTGCTTTATCGAAACTTATCTCAGATACAAGGATCCCTGTTAATCTAGCATTTGCAGCCTACGGTAGCAAGTCAAAGCCAAATAGTCTCACCCGACTATTAAGTCTTAAAACATACAGCCTCACCTGGAAATCAAAATTGCTTTAGCCTTGCCAATCTGGCATGTGCCGCCTAGGGGAGCAAAGTCAAAGCCAAATAGTCTCACCCGACTATTAAGTCTTAAAGCATACAGCCTCACCTGGAAGTCGAAATTGCTTCACGGAATCTTGTCTCAGATGCCAGAAACCCTGTTCCTCCAGCATTTGCATCCTAGGGGAGCAAGTCAAAGCCAAACAGGCTCATCCGACTTTTTAACCTTCAAACATGTAACCTGAACTAGCTGTCAAAACTGTTTTACCAAACCTTGTCTCAGATAGCAGGAGCCCTGCCAATCTGGCGTGTGCAGCCTAGGGGAGCAAGTCAAAGCCAAATAGTCTCACACGACTATTAAGTCTTAAAACATTCAGCCTCACCTGGAACTCAAAATTGCCTTACCAAAACTTGTCTCAGATACCAGGAACCCAGTTAATCCAGCATTTGCATCCTAGGGGCGCAAGTCAAAGCCAAACAGGCTCATCCGACTATTTAATCCTAAAACATACAGCCTCCCCTGGCAGTCAAAATTGCTTTACCGAAACTTGTCTCAGATGCCAGGAACCCTGTTCCTCCACCATTTGCATCCTACGGGAGCAAGTCAAAGCCAAACAGGCTCACCCGACTATTTAACCTTCAAACATGTAGCCTGACCTAGCTGTCAAAACTGTTTAACCAAACCTTGTCTCAGATACCAGGAGCCCTGCCAATCTGGTGTGTGCAGCCTAGGGGAGAAGTTCAAAGCCAAACAGGGCTCATCCCACAATTTAATCTTAAAACAAACAGCCCCATCTGGCTGTCAAAACTGTTTTACTAAAACTTTTTTTTTAGATTCCAGGAGCCCTGCCAATCTGGCATGTGCCGCCTAGGGGAGCAAGTTAAAGCCAAATAGTCTCACACGACTATTAAGTCTTAAAACATTCAGCCTCGCCTGGAACTCAAAATTGCCTTACCAAAACATGTCTCAGATACCAGGAACCCTGTTAATCCAGCATTTGCATCCTAGGGGCGCAAGTCAAAGCCAAACAGGCTCATCCGACTATTTAATCCTAAAACATACAGCCTCCCCTGGAAGTCAAAATTGCTTTACGGAAACTTGTCACAGATACAAGGAGCTCTGTCAATCTAGCATTTGCAGCCTAGGATAGCAAGTCAAAGCCAAATAGTCTCACCCGAAACTATTAAATCTTAAAACATACAGCCCCATCCTGCCGCCATAAGTGCTTTACCAAAACTTGTCTCAGATACCAGAAACCCTGTTAATCCAGTATTTGCATCCTGGGGGCGCAAGTCAAAGCCCTTCAGTCTCACCCGACTCTTTAATCTTAAATCAAACAGCCCCATCTGTCTGTCAAAACTGTTTTACTAAAACTTTTTTTTTAGATTTCAGGAGCCTTGCCAATCTGGCATGTGCCGCATAGGGGAGCAAGTCAAAGACAAATAGTCTCACCCGACTATTAAGTCTTAAAGCATACAGCTCCACTGGATTGACTTGTCTCAGATGCCAGGAACTCTGTTCCTCCAGCATTTGCATCCTAGGGGAGCAAGTCAAAGCCAAACAGGCTCACCCGACTATTTAACCTTCAAACATGTAGCCTGACCTAGCAGTCAAAACTGTTTTCACCAAACCTTGTCTCAGATACCAGGAGCCCTGCCAATCTGGCGTGTGCAGCCTAGGGGAGAAGTTCAAAGCCAAACAGGGCTCATCCTACAATTTAATCTTAAAACAAACAGCCCCATCTGGCTGTCAAAACTGTTTTACTTAAACTTTTTTAGTTTCCAGGAGCCTTGCCAATCTGGCATCTGCCGCCTAGGGGAGCAAGTTAAAGCCAAATAGTCTCACACGACTATTAAGTCTTAAAACATTCAGCCTCACCTGGAACTCAAAATTGCCTTACCAAAACTTGTCTCAGATACCAGGAACCCAGTTAATCCAGCATTTGCATCCTAGGGGCGCAAGTCAAAGCCAAACAGGCTCATCCGACTATTTAATCCTAAAACATACAGCCTCCCCTGGCAGTCAAAATTGCTTTACCGAAACTTGTCTCAGATGCCAGGAACTCTGTTCCTCCACCATTTGCATCCTACGGGAGCAAGTCAAAGCCAAACAGGCTCACCCGACTATTTAACCTTCAAACATGTAGCCTGACCTAGCTGTCAAAACTGTTTCACCAAACCTTGTCTCAGATACCAGGAGCCCTGCCAATCTGGCGTGTGCAGCCTAGGGGAGAAGTTCAAAGCCAAACAGGGCTCATCCCACAATTTAATCTTAAATCAAACAGCCCCATCTGGTTGTCAAAACTGTTTTACTAAAACTTTTTTAGATTCCAGGAGCCTTGCCAATCTGGCATGTGCCGCCTAGGGTAGCAAGTCAAAGCCAAATAGTCTCACACGACTTTTAAGTCTTAAAACATTCAGCCTCACCTGGAACTCAAAATTGCCTTACCAAAACTTCTCTCAGATACCAGGAACCCTGTTAATCCAGCATTTGCATTCTAGGGGCGCAAGTCAAAGCCAAACAGGCTCATCCGACTATTTAATCCTAAAAATACAGCCTCCCCTGGAAGTCAAAATTGCTTTAGGGAAACTTGTCTCAGATACAAGGATCTCTGTTAATCTAGCATTTGCAGCCTAGGATAGCAAGTCAAAGCCAAATAGTCTCACCCGACTATTAAATCTTAAAACATACAGCCCCATCCTGCCGCCATAACTGCTTTACCAAAACTTGTCTCAGATACCAGGAACCCTGTTAATCCAGTATTTGCATCCTGGGGGCGCAAGTCAAAGTCATACAGGCTCACCCTACTAGTTTAATCTTAAAACAAACAGCCCCATCTGACCGTCAAAACTGATTTACCTAAACTTGTCTCAGATACCAGGAACCCTGTTAATCTAGCATTTGCAGCCTAGGGGAGCAAGTCAAAGCCAAATAGTCTCACCCGACTATTAAATCTTAAAACATACAGCCCCATCTGGCTGTCAAAACTGATTAACCGAAACTTGTCTCAGATACCAGGAACCCTGTTCCTCCAGCATTTGCATCCTAGGGGAGCAAATCAAAGCCAAACAGGCTCACCCGACTATTTAACCTTCAAACATGTAGCCTGACCTAGCTGTCAAAACTGTTTTACCGAACCTTGTCTCAGATACCAGGAGCCCTGCCAATCTGGCGTGTGCAGCCTAGGGGAGACGTTCAAAGCCAAACAGGGCTCATCCTACAATTTAATCTTAAAACAAACAGCCCCATCTGGCTGTCAAAACTGTTTTACTAAAACTTTTTTAGTTTCCAGGAGCCTTGCCAATCTGGCATGTGCCGCCTAGGGGAGCAAGTCAAAGCCAAATAGTCTCACACGACTATTAAGTCTTACAACATTCAGCCTCACCTGGAACTCAAAATTGCCTCACCAAAACTTCTCTCAGATACCAGGTACCATGTTAATCCAGCATTTGCATCCTAGGGTCGCAAGTCAAAGACAAACAGGCTCATCCGGCTATTTAATCCTAAAACATACAGCCTCCCCTGAAGTCAAAATTGCTTTACCGGAAACTTGTCTCGAGATGCCAGGAACCCTGTTCCTCCACCATTTGCATCCTACGGGAGCAAGTCAAAGCCAAACAGGCTCACCCGACTATTTAACCTTCAAACATGTAGCCTGACCTAGCTGTCAAAACTGTTTTAAATAACCTTGTCTCAGATACCAGGAGCCCTGCCAATCTGGCGTGTGCAGCCCAGGGGAGAAGTTCAAATCAAACAGGGCTCATCCTACAATTTAATCTTAAAACAAACAGCCCCATCGGGCTGTCAAAACTGTTTTACTAAAACTTTTTTTAGTTTCCAGGAGCCTTGCCAATCTGGCATGTGCCGCCTAGGGGAGCAAGTCAAAGCCAAATAGTCTCACACGACTTTTAAGTCTTAAAACATTCAGCCTCACCTGGAAATCAAAATTGCCTCACCAAAACTTGTCTCAGATACCAGGAACCCTGTTAATCCAGCATTTGCATCCTAGGGGCGTAAGTCAAAGCCAAACAGGCTCATCCGACTATTTAATCCTAAAAAATACAGCCTCCCCCTGGAAGTCAAAATTGCTTTAGCGAAACTTGTCTCAGACACAAGGATCTCTGTTAATCTAGCATTTACAGCCTAGGATAGCAAGTCAAAGCCAAATAGTCTGACCCGACTATTAAATCTTAAAACATACAACCCCATCTGGCCGCCAAAACTGCTTTACCAAAACTTGTGTCAGATACCAGGAACCCTGTTAATCCAGCATTTGCATCCTAAGGGCGCAGTTTAAAGCCAAACAAGCTCACCCGACTATTAAATATTAAAACATATAGCCCCATCTGGCCGCAAAAACTGATTTACCAAAACTTGTCTCAGATACCAGGAACCCCTGTTATTTCAGCATTTGCATCCTAGAGGCCCAAGTCAAAGCCAAGCACACTCACTTGACTATTTAATCTTAAGACAATCTGGCAGTGCAGCCTCGGGGAGCAAGTCAAAGCCAAACAGTTTCACCCGACTATTAAATCTTAAAACATACAGCCCCATCTGGCCGCCAAAACTGCTTTACCAAAACTTGTCTCAGATACCAGGAACCCTGTTAATCCAGTATTTACATCCTGGGGGCGCAAGTCAAAATCATACAGGCTCACCCTACAATTTAATCTCAAAACAAACAGCCCCATCTGGCCGCCAAAACTGATTTACCTAAACCTGTCTCAGATACCAGGAATCCTGTTAATTTAGCATTTGCAGCCTAGGGGAGCAAGATAAAGCCAAATAGTCTCACCCGACTATTAAATCTTAAAACATATAGCCCGATCTGGCCGTCAAAACTGATTAACCAAAACTTGTCCCAAATACCAGGAACCCTGTTAATCCAGTATTTGCATCCTGGGGGCGCAAGTCAAAGTCCATACAGGCTCACCCGACTCCTTAATCTTAAAACAAACAGCCCCATCTGGCTGTCAAAACTGTTTTACTAAAACTTTTTTTAGATTCCAGGAGTCTTGCCAATCTGGCATGTGCCGCCTAGGGGAGCAAGTCAAAGCCAAATAGTCTCACCCGACTATTAACTCTTAAAGCATACAGCCTCACCTGGAAGTCAAAGTTGCTTTACCGAAACTTGTCTCAGATGTCAGGAACCCTGTTTCTCCAGCATTTGCATCCTAGGGGAGCAAGTCAAAGCCAAACAGGCTCACCCGACTATTTAACCTTCAAACATGTAGCCTGACCTAGCTGTCAAAACTGTTTTACCAAACCTTGTCTCAGATACCAGGAGCCCTGCCAATTTGGCGTGTGCAGCCTAGGGGAGTAGACTCAAAGCCAAACAGGGCTCATCCTACAATTTAATCTTAAAACATACAGCCCCATCTGGCCGCCAAAACCGCTTTACCATAACTTGTCTCAGATACCAGGAACCCTGTTAATCCGGCATTTGCATCCTAGGGGCGCAAGTCAAAGCCAAACAAGGCTCAACCGAATATTTAATCTTAAAACATCCAGTCTTGCCTAGCTGTCAAAACTGTTTTACCAAACCTTGTCTGAGATCTCAGGAATCCCGCCAATCTGGCATGTGGAGCCTAGAGGACCAAGTCAAAGCCAAACAGTCTCATCCGACCATTTAATCCTAAAACATACAGCCTCAGCTGGAAGAAAAATTTCAGAATTCGGACGTTTTGACAAATCTGCCATTCCTGTGTGTGGAAGTCGTAGGAAAGTGCAGGCTACCACACGTGGGCGCCGCGTTATTGCGAGCCAAAAATAAAAATTACGCATAGCGCGTATTCCTTGTCGAAGCCAAAGCCAAAGCCCAAAGCACCAAATAGCGACAATCTACACTGGTAGCAGGGATCTAATTTCCTAAGGCCGAACCAAGATTTCAGCATTGTCTCATTTTCTGAAAATAAGCTTTGAACCTCGCTAACCAATAGTTCTTGCTGCACGCACAGGCGGCCAACTTGACCACGTGTTCGACCCATCGATGCCCGGACATTCTTGAGCGCAGATCTGGTGGGTAGCTAACCAGTGCGCACCCACACTCGGATTTACAACATCTGATATAATTGTTAAACTGCATACTGGCCGTAGGTATAAGCGAAGGGCATAAGTACACATGAAATTTAAATTGCAATTTTTTCCGTTTTATATCACTGATATTGTCTTTTGATCCCGATTCAGCGTGTATATGTCGCTGACTACTATATTCCTACGTTACACAGTACAATTAAGATTCCACAGCCCATCATAGTCGTCAACAGGCCTGTTGACATCGTTGGATTATACTAAAGTAGTGAGTACTGTGTGAAAAAAAAACATAAGGTAATAAGCCAGCTTATCAAATTGTACGTATTGCTTGAATCGTGGTTATAGACAGCGGGTGTACTCCGAATCAGCCTTCGTAATTGCAGATAATTTTTTTGTTGATCATTCAGATCAGAAGTGGTTTAACTTACTATCACTTTCGGAGTGTAATCTCATTCATGTATGTTTTTGCCCAGATCGAGTTTAGTTTTAAAGAAAGTAACAAGATTTGTTCTTTTCACGTAATGTATAATGAAGTACGATCATGAATTTAAATTTTCCAGGAATACAATTATATGATAAAATAAAATCTTAATTCCTTTTTGGGCACCTTAGGTAAATAATATATCGCTTATGAAAGGGTAGTTGCAAAGACAATCACAGATGCAGCTACAGGTAGGGCGGGTAAAGACCGTGGGTAGCCAACATCTTAGCTCCTCGGCTCTATATGATATATTCTGCTTGCAGATCGTAGTCTCTTCTTATATATCGAGGTAGGCATACCGTCATACCTTAAGTCTGTCTATTTTTTTTTCTTTATTATATTTGACGCGTCGAGTGTGTTAGGGAGCAAAGGACCCACGCCCCTTCCTGAGCACGGTCGGAACCCGTAGACGGAGTACCCTCCCAATACACACACGAGTGTTAGGCGAGACGCGCCCAGCGTGGCCGTCGTGTTCGTTACAATCTTAAAACATACAGCTTTACCTAGCTGTCAAAACTGTTTTACCAAAACGTGTCTTAGATTCAAGGAGCCCCGCCAATCTGGCATGTGCAGCCTAGGGGAGCAAGTCAAAGCCAAACAGGCTCATCCGACTATTTAATCCTAAAACATATAGCCCCATCTGGCCGCCAAAACAGATTTACCAAAACTTGTCTCAGATGCCGTGAACTCTGTTCCTCCAGCATTTGCATCCTAGGGGAGCAAGTCAAAGCCAAACAGGCTCACCCGACTATTTAACCTTCAAACATGTAGCCTGACCTAGCCGTCAAAACTGTTTTACCAAACCTTGTCTCAGATACCAGGAGCCCTGCCAATCTGGCGTGTGCAGCCTAGGGGAGAAGTTCAAATCAAACAGGGCTCATCCTACAATTTAATCTTAAAACAAACAGCCCCATCTGGCCTGTTAAAACTGTTTTACTAAATTTTTTTTTAGTTTCCAGGAGCCTTGCCAATCTGGCATGTGCCGCCTAGGGGAGCAAGTCAAAGCCAAATAGTCTCACACGACTATTAAGTCTTAAAACATTCAGCCTCACCTGGAACTCAAAATTGCCTCACCAAAACTTCTCTCAGATACCAGGTACCATCTTAATCCAGCATTTGCATCCTAGGGTCGCAAGTCAAAGACAAACAGGCTCATCCGTTGGTTTAATCCTGAAACATACAGCCTCCCCTGGAAGTCAAAATTGCTTTACCGAAATTTTTCTCAGATGCCAGGAACCCTGTTCCTCCACCATTTGCATCCTACGGGAGCAAGTCAAAGCCAAACAGGCTCACCCGACTATTTAACCTTCAAACATGTAGCCTGACCTAACCGTCAAAACTGTTTTACCAAACCTTTGTCTCAGATACCAGGAGCCCCGCCAATCTGGCGTGTGCAGCCTAGGGAGAAGTTCAAATCAAACAGGGCTCATCCTACAATTTAATCTTAAAACAAACAGCCCCATCTGGCTGTCAAAATTGTTTTACTAAAATTTTTTTTAGTTTCCAGGAGCCTTGCCAATCTGGCATGTGCCGCCTAGGGGAGCAAGTCAAAGCCAAATAGTCTCACACGACTATTAAGTCTTAAAACATTCAGCCTCACCTGGAACTCAAAATTGCCTCACCAAAACTTCTCTCAGATACCAGGAACCCCTGTTAATCCAGCATTTGCATCCTAGGGGCGCAAGTCAAAGCCAAACAGGCTCATCCGACTATTTAATCCTAAAACATACAGCCTCCCCTGGAAGTCAAAATTGCTTTACCGAAACTTGTCTCAGATACAAGGATCTCTGTTAATCTAGCATTTGCAGCCTAGGATAGCAAGTCAAAGCCAAATATGTCTCACCCGACTATTAAATCTTAAAACATACAACCCCATCTGGCCGCCAAAACTGCTTTACCAAAACTTGTCTCAGATACCAGGAACCCTGTTAATCCAGCATTTGCATCCTAAGGGCGCGAGTTCAAAGCCAAACAAGCTCACCCGACTATTAAATATTTAAACATATAGCCCAATCTGGCCGTCTAAAACCGATTTACCAAAACTTGTCTCAGATACCAGGAACCACGTTATTCCAGCATTTGCATCCTAGGGTGCAAGTCAAAGCCAAGCACACTCACTTGACTATTTAATCTTAAGACAATCTGGCAGAGCATTCAAGGGGAGCAAGTCAAAGCCAAACAGTTTCACCCGACCATTAAATCTTAAAACATACAGCCCCATCTAGCCGCCAAAACTGCTTTACCAAAACTTGTGTCAGATACTCAGGAACCCTGTTAATCCAGCATTTGCATCCTAAGGGCGCGAGTTCAAAGCCAAACAAGCTCACCTGACTATTAAATATTAAAACATATAGCCCCATCTGGCCGCAAAAACTGATTTACCAAAACCCTGTCTCAGTCACCAGGAACCCTGTTAATCCAGTATTTGCATCCTGGGGGCGCAAGTCAAAGTCATACAGGCTCACCCGACTCTTTAATCTTAAAACAAACAGCCCCATCTGTCTGTCAAAACTGTTTTACCAAAACTTTTTTTAGATTCCAGGAGCCTTGCCAATCTGGCATGTGCCGCATAAAGGAGCAAGTCAAAGACAAATTGTCTCACCCGACTATTAAGTCTTAAAGCATACAGCTTCACCTGGAAGTCAAAATTGCTTTACTGAAACTTGTCTCAGATGCCAGGAACCCTGTTCCTCCAGCATTTGCATCCTAGGGGAGCAAGTCAAAGCCAAACAGGCTCACCCGACTATTTAACCCTTCAAACATGTAGCCGGACCTAGCAGTCAAAACTGTTTTACCAAACCTTGTCTCAGATACCAGGAGCCCTGCCAATCTGGCGTGTGCAGCCTAGGGGAGAAGTTCAAAGCCAAACAGGGCTCATCCTACAATTTAATCTTAAAACAAACAGCCCCATCTGGCTGTCAAAACTGTTTTACTTAAACTTTTTTTAGCTCTGCTGGAGCCTTGCCAATCTGGCATCTGCCGCCTAGGGGAGCAAGTCAAAGCCAAATAGTCTCACACGACTATTAAGTCTTAAAACATTCAGCCCTCACCTGGAACTCAAAATTGCCTCACCAAAACTTCTGTGAGATACCAGGTTCCATCTTAATCCAGCATTTGCATCCTAGGGTCGCAAGTCAAAGACAAACAGGCTCATCCGGCTATTTAATCCTTAAACATACAGGCTCCCCTGGAAGTCAAAATTGCTTTACCGAAACTTGTCTCAGATGCCAGGAACCCTGTTCCTCCACCATTTGCATCCTACGGGAGCAAGTCAAAGCCAAACAGGCTCACCCGACTATTTAACCTTCAAACATGTAGCCTGACCTAGCTGTCAAAACTGTTTTACCAAACCTTGTCTCAGATACCAGGAGCCCTGCCAATCTGGCGTGTGCAGCCTAGGGGAGAAAGTTCAAATCAAACAGGGCTCATCCTACAATTTAACCTTAAAACAAACAGCCCCATCTGGCAGTCAAAACTGTTTTACTAAAACTTTTTTTAGTTTCCAGGAGCCTTGCCAATCTGGCATGTGCCGCCTAGGGGAGCAAGTCAAAGCCAAATAGTTCCACACGACTATTAAGTCTTAAAACATTCAGCCTCACCTGGAACTCAAAATTGCCTCACCAAAACTTCTCTCAGATACCAGGTACCATGTTAATCTACCATTTGCATCCTAGGGTCGCAAGTCAAAGACAAACAGGCTCATCCGACTATTTAATCCTAAAACATACAGCCTCCCCTGGAAGTAAAAATTGCTTTACCGAAACTTGTCTCAGATGCCAGGAACCCTGTTCCTCCACCATTTGCATCCTACGGGAGCAAGTCAAAGCCAAACAGGCGCACCCGACTATTTAACCTTCAAACATGTAGCCTGACCTAGCTGTCAAAACTGTTTTTCCAAACCTTGTCTCAGATACCAGGAGCCCTGCCAATCTGGCGTGTGCAGCCTAGGGGAGAAAGTTCAAATCAAACAGGGCTCATCCTACAATTTAATCTTAAAACAAACAGCCCCATCTGGCTGTCAAAACTGTTTTACTAAAACTTTTTTTTAGTTTCCAGGAGCCTTGCCAATCTGGCATGTGCCGCCTAGGGGAGCAAGTCAAAGCCAAATAGTCTCAGCACGACTATTTAAGTCTTAAAACATTCAGCCTCACCTGGAACTTCAAAATTGCCTCACCAAAACTTTTTTCATATACCAGGAACCCTGTTAATCCAGCATTTGCATCCTAGGGGCGCAAGTCAAAGCCAAACAGGCTCATCCGACTATTTAATCTTAAGACAATCTGGCAGTGCAGCCTATGGGAGCAAGTCAAAGCCAAACAGGCTCACACGACTATTAAGTCTTAAAACATTCAGCCACACCTGGAACTCAAAATTGCCTTACCAAAACTTGTCTCAGATACCAGGAACCCTGTTAATCCAGCATTTGCATTCTAGGGGCGCAAGTCAAAGCCAAACAGGCTCATCCGACTATTTAATCCTAAAACATACAGCCTCCCCTGGAAGTCAAAATTTGCTTTACCTAAACTTGTCTCAGATACCAGGAACCCTGTTAATCTAGCATTTGCAGCCTTAGGGAGCAAGATAAAGGCTTACAGTCTCACCCGACTATTAAATCTTAAAACATATAGCCCGATCTGGCCGTCAAAACTGATTAACCAAAACTTGTCTCAAATACCAGGAACCCTGTTAATCCAGTATTTGCATCCTGGGGCGTTTTTGGGGGCTGGCAGGCTCACCCGACTCTTTAATCTTAAAACAAACAGCCCCATCTGTCTGTCAAAACTGTTTTACCAAAACTTTTTTAGATTCCAGGAGGAACCAGGAACCCTGTTATTCCAGCATTTGCATCCTAAGGGCGGCAGTTCAAAGCCAAACAAGCTCACCCGACTATTAAATATTAAAACATATAAGCCCCATCTGGGCCGCCAAAAAGTGATTTACCAAAACTTGGCTCAGATACCAGGAACCACTGTTATTCCAGCATTTGCATCCTAGGGGCGCAAGTCAAAGCCAAGGACACTCACTTGACTATTTAATCTTAAGACAATCTGGCAGTGCAGCCTAGGGGAGCAAGTCAAAGCCAAACAGTTTCACCCGACCATTAAATCTTAAAACATACAGCCCCATCTAGCCGCCCAAACTGCTTTACCAAAACTTGTGTCAGATACCAGGAACCCTGTTAATCCAGCATTTGC